>JAXDDX010000195.1:165000-327500 GCA_034670405.1 Hoplostethus atlanticus
CCCGCGGCCTCCTGCTCCTCCTCCACGCCGCCGGGAGTTTCCAACTACGCCCGTCCCTAAACTGGTTTCTGATTTCCTTTTTCTGTTACAGTCAGAACATCTGATTTACAATAAGTTCCCACGGGGTAAACATTTAGGACGTGTGTGTGCGTGTGTGTGTGTTAGTGTGTGTGTGTGTGTGTGTGTGTGTGTGTGTGTGGCTGCCCATTTGTTCAAACAAAAACTTCCTCTCGTTCTTCCTCCTCAGCTGGCTTGATGATTACTCATCACCCAATCAGATGTTAGCTGATAACAGATCCAGGAAGTAGTCAGCGGGAAAAGACCAAGAATGGATGGATGAAGTCGGGGAGGAGAAAGAAAGAATTGTTATTTTAGTTAAGATAGTTTTTATATTTATTTGCGACTAGTTATCCTCTTAGTTTAGTTTAGTTGAGTTATTCCTTTCTGGTGTGATTGAAGAAAACTCTGGAGACGTTTGAGGAAACACCTTCATCTCAAATCCAGTTTCCTGCTTTTAGTTTCATTTTGTGTATAAAAGTGTTGAATGTGCAGGGTCATCTGAGCCGTCAGCAGTACAACCCAGTAGTAGTCGTAGTAGTTGTAGTAGTAGAAGTATTAATAATAATAGTAGTAGTAGTAGTAGTAGAAGTACATTTATTTATGTTTGTTTTGTCATGAAAAACGTCAAATTTACATTGAATATCAGCACAAAAT
Organism: Hoplostethus atlanticus; assembly: GCA_034670405.1. Classification (NCBI taxonomy): domain Eukaryota; kingdom Metazoa; phylum Chordata; class Actinopteri; order Trachichthyiformes; family Trachichthyidae; genus Hoplostethus; species Hoplostethus atlanticus. The sequence goes on from JAXDDX010000195.1 coordinate 165,715, forward strand.
ATCAGTATCGGCCTTCAAACACACACACACACACACACACACACACTCTCACACACACACACACACACACACACACACACACACACACAGTGTCCATAGAAAGAGAAGACAAAGTGATCAACGCTAAAAAAGCATTTTAAAATAAATTGAGATCAAATTAAACAAATAAAGATCGATGTCTTCACTTTTATCCTGAGATAAAAATAAAAAAAATAATACAAATAAATAAAATAAAATAAACTTTAGGACGGGACAGTGAATAGAGGCAGACAATAGAGAGATAGAAAGTGAGAATGATTTTTATAATGTGCTGCTCTATTGCCCCTCCACAGGGAGGTCACAGGTCACAGGTCAGAGGTCAGGGTCTTGCTCAAGGACACTTCAGCAGGGTGGAGGCTTGCCAACATGTGGGATTGAACCCTGGTCCTCTGGTTGAGGTCCACCATAGTCACTACGCCCCCATGTTGCCCTTAAAGGGGCAATAATTCAGGTTTTTACTGCCCCATATCACACTGACCATAACATATCAGGGCTGATCGGGTTATTGATCTGTACCAACACCGTGACTTCCTGTTTTGGAACAACAGCTAGCTTCTTAGTGATGCTACCTGTTACATTCTGAGTTGGCATTTCACATGGTGGCTGGTTGACATGGTGACTGGTTAACATGGTGGCTGGTTGACCTGGTTAACATGGTGGCTGGTTAACATGGTGGCTGGTTGACATGGTGACTGGTTGACCTGGTTAACATGGTGGCTGGTTAACATGGTGGCTGGTTAACATGGTGACTGGTTGACCTGGTGGCTGGTTGACCTGGTTAACATGGTGGCTGGTTAACATGGTGGCTGGTTGACATGGTGACTGGTTGACCTGGTTAACATGGTGGCTGGTTGACCTGGTTAACATCGTGGCTGGTTGACATGGTGGCTGGTTGACATGGTGACTGGTTGACATGGTGACTGGTTGACCTGGTTAACATCGTGGCTGGTTGACATGGTGGCTGGTTAACATGGTGGCTGGTTGACATGGTGACTGGTTGACCTGGTTAACATGGTGGCTGGTTGACCTGGTTAACATCGTGGCTGGTTGACATGGTTGACATGGTGACTGGTTAACATGGTGGCTGGTTAAAAAAACCCAAACCACATTTGATTCACTGGCTCTAAAACGTCATCACAGATGGGAATTAAGAAGTGTATACAACGCCATCGTGTCAATTCCTGTTTACTTCCTGTTTTTTTTGCACTTCCCCATGTGCATGAATGTGTATTTACTCACTGTAAAGTTTCTGTTTAGTTTCTGGAGGCTGGCTGAGAAATGGCCTGCTTGTAACTGAGCTGCTGCAGTAAGCGTGTTATGTGAGGAAAACCCCAGAAAGCTGCAGAGTTTCACTCAAAATCAGATTTCATCAGCTGTCATTCCAAAAAATGACATCTGATATTGCAAAATTGCTTCTGGCAGGAAGGTAGATTATTATTAGGTTATTATGGAGTTTTATTGAGGTTATAAGCTGGCGTAAGGCCTATGATTACAACATAGTAAAATTTCTGAGGATATTTTGTTGTATTTTTGAAATGCTGATTCTTAATTTGCACAAGAAATGATTTAGAAGTTTCCTGTGAATGAACTTTGTATTTTGCACCAACAACTGAGATTTTATTACAGTAAACGGAGCTGCTGACTCCCCAGCTGGTCTTATCAACTGATATTAGTCCTTATGGTACAAAGTTAAGTGTAACGTGCTCTTATATTGAGTATGTGTTTGTGAGGCATGCATTTTATTGTGCTGCATGTGAGACAATAAAACACTCTGTTGAACTGATAACAGCCTGATAAGGATGAACAACATTTTGAAATGAAACCATTCCAGTCTGATATTATCTGTGTAGATTATGACAGTAATACTCAACCTCGTCAGGAAGACACACAACATTATTGTTGTTGCAGCAGAGTCGACCTCCTTCTACTCCAACGGTCATTCTGGGTCTCTCACTAACTGACCTCTCCTCATGGCATTCCTGTGGCAGATCTGGTTCCCTGTTGGTTTCTGTTCACACTTCAATCTGTTGCTGTCGGTTTTGTTTGTGATCAGCAGCCTCAATAATACCGTTCATACCTCCTGACTTGATTCTTTCTTTCATGTGACTTTGACTGACTTTGAGCAGCAGGTCTGCAGCTGAGCCAGATAAAGAAGTTCTTCATTTCAGTGGGACTCACCTGGTAAAATAAAATAAAATAAAATAAAATAAAATAAAATGCATCAGCATTGATATGTACTGGGAAAAAAACAAAGAAAAAAAGAAGCCGTTCCTGGAGACACTTTTCAGTAGAGCTGCAGGTGAAAACACGTAATGGTAGTTAGGCTGTAGGACAGGAGGACAGGAGTAGGACTGTAGGACAAGAGGACAGGAGTAGGACTGTAGGACAGGAGTTCCCAAAATATTATCCCTTAATTATTATCAATAATTATGATCACTAATATAACTTTAGAATACTTTAATACTTTTTAAATCCACTCTTGAATCTGTGATCCTCACACACTTCATGTCTGATATGATCGGGGCTCAGATCAGTCTGAGTCGATAAGACTGAATCTGTAAACTCTTCACAGCACCAGATAATCAGAGCTCAGATCAGTGATTCCCCTCCTGATGGTCAGGTTGTCCATACATGGTTTTAATCGGTCCCATAATCCTCTAGTGTTTCCCCAGTCTAAGTTTAGATTTGTCACTTCCTGAGACGATTTCCAGTGACCATACCTGACACCAAAATGTAATTTGGGCAAACAGGGTTAATGTCAACTGAGTCTCTGTTGTAGCGTCCTGGTGGGTCAGTGGGCTAAGGTGCAAGTAACTACAACGTCCTGGGTTTGAATCAATCTTCCCTGTCTCCGTCTTCTATGTACAATAAAGGCAAAAAACAACGTAAAGTGATGTTAAAATAAAAAAGTGTAAGACTCTCTGGAGAACAGGTCAGCTAAGGACTAGAATATAAAATGGGAATGTCCCAGGTTGCTAACACGTTAGCACTGTGGCACTGAACTGCAAACTATGCAGCATGTGACAGAAAGCCTGATCCACAGCCAGCTCTGAAATGTTGTCTGGCATCTTGTGTGTGTTTGCTGCCAAAGTACATGAGACAACAGGTTTCATCTGGAGGACTGAACCATGGCTGCTACTGAACTAGACACCTAGCTAACCATCTGGTCAGCTAACCATCACTGTCTTGTTGTTAACACATCTGGTTAGCACACTAGCTAACGTATCTAGTAGAAGCTAGCGTTAGCAGTGGCTAGTAGTCCCATGTTAACAGTAACTAAACTAGCCTGCTGGCTAGTTAGCTAGCTACCAGTTAGTTCAGGTTAACTAGCTGACTCTTCTCCAGCTCCAACTCAGAGTGTTTTGGAGTAGAGACTAGGGCTAAAGACAAGACAGTTTACTGAGTCACAGTAACCTACATTTGGAGACAAATCTACCTGATCACACTGATCACTTTTACTGAGAACGTTACTGGATGATCTACAGACACACCACAACAACCTGGTTCAGATAGTCAACTGGTTCTACTGACACATTACTAACTAACATAATGGATTACAGGGACTGACACCAAAACATTTACCTTTGATGTTTTAGATAACTTAGAAACTCCATTCCATAAAAAACTCCATTGTAGCTGCACTGGAAATATCACATCGTCTACGTAAGAGATATTTTGACAACTGCAAGGCCTTCATAGTTTGGAAATCCCCAGCCGACATTGCTACCATTCCAATCATGTATTAATGGGAAAATGGATCCTTAAGTTTCCTTGTCTGGGGCTAATACCTGCACCCTGAGGTGAATACTCTGAGGTATTTCCTTGTTTTAGACCAAGCAGTAAGTAAGAGAGTCCATATGTACAAGATAATGCTTTAATTTTCCTAGACGTCTAGTAAACTTTCCCTTTTAACCCCTAAACCATTTAGACGTCTTTTGCCAATCAGCGTAAAATTGCTCATTTTACTGCCGACATGTAAAACCTGAAGGTTAGCGTTGATGTTTTAGATCCATGAAACATTTTCTGATATCAGACTGGAAATATCTCAACGTGACGTCACGTCATCTACGATTGGCCCTTTGGTTTTCCTTCGATCTCACCACAAAACAGAGAAAGACGTAGGTAACTAAAAACAACTTCAGAACTCGTCAAAACGTGCAACAGCAGAACTGAATATAGTGATAGGTAGTTTATATAGTAGACAGGGTCCAATTACAATCAGACCCTCTCAGAGTAATAAAACCACAGCGTTAATGTCCCAGTTTTGATAAGTCAGTGAAATAACAAAGCTCAACAGATTCCACTGTTCATGTTAATGATTGTTTCTGATTTGAGTTTCACTTTCCATCTGTCACCTCCTTGGCATCCCACCAACCCCGCTGTGGCTCTGAGTCACTACATCAACAGTACTACACCTGAAACCTGAAACCATTTAACACGATGATAAAACACAGTTAGAAGGGGTCACACTTACACAACCAAGGTGTTTTGTTTTTAAAATTTTAACGCAATAATCTGATATTTTCCTCTAAATAAATGAATCAACAGAAGAAGAACTGGGTAGTTAGCATGAGCAGCGATAGCCACCATGGCTGAACAGACAAAGAAAAGAGCGCCACCTACAGGAACTCAAACTCCATCCTCTGGGAAGAGCAGTGAGGGACACCACAGTGAGGCTGAGAGACAAAGATGGAGACAAGGATAGAAAACACATAGATCACTTTAGTACATGATCATAAATTTTGTTTTTACTCGCACAAATCCTGATTTAATAGATTTTCATTTGAGCACGAAGGTAAATAAAACTATCAAATTTGAAAGGCCATGTCACGTTTTGGACTGTATGTTGGAGATGACATGTGTCCCACTTGGAGGGGATTGAACCTGTGACAGTCTCTGTAAGCACTGGGCTAGCCTACCGCCATACTTCACAAGCACTTCATTATTTTACAGCAGCAGCAAACTTGAGACACAATAAACAACACAATAAAAACTGATAATGAAACAGGAACGCTGTGATCCCAGTACAGTCAGCTCCAGAGGATCCATGATGGATCAGACCTGGTTGCTGGGAAATTTGTGACGCAACTGTAAAGCCTCTATAAATTGACCTTCCAGTCTCTCTACCCATCAAACCACATCCTCAAACACTCTTAGTGCTCAGGGGATTCAAACCAAGACTTGTGACACAACAGCAAGAAAGAAAGAAAGAAAGAAAGAAAGAAAGAAAGAGGCAGAAATATGGGGGCACATAGTTGTCCACCTCCCTGCTGTCCCCCTTGTTAAGTTCAGACATGTTGTCCCCTGGACTCAGCTCCGGTAGGTGGACTTGTCACTTCAGATCACAGAATGACAAAGGGACACTCTCCAACACTGAGGAATGCCAACCGGCCTTCTCAGGGCTGCATGGCCGCACAGCGGGGGGGCAGGCAAGGGTCAAACACATGTCAAATAATATGAACTCAGCTTCAGTCCAGTAGTTCCCCCATGTCTCCTAATGGAGTGTCCTTCAAGCTTAACGTCGCCGGGCGTCACGTACGGTTCAGCAGTTTGTCTCTAGGATGTTGTTTATCCACCTTCAGTATCTGACGGTCCAGAACCACCAGAACCTTCCATCAGTCAGTCACTTGGACAGTCACAGTGAAGGAGGTCCTGTTGGAGTCAAACAATACGATCTATCAATCAACTGCTTTATGTTTTATATGGATTATTGAATGGATGACTTATTGTCTTATTTGTGGAGTGAAAGTACTTCCTGTTTGTTTTGTACACTACTGGGTCTAAGATCTATTCTATTGTATTCTATTCTGTCACTGCTTAGCGATAGCATTTTGAATCACTGAAGGCCTACCGGTCTTCCTATGTTTAATTGTCATGACGATCAAAATGCCTGATCACCTGATCACCTGATCACCTGATGCTCATCGTACATCATCCAGTCTTTTTATCAGCCATGGACTAAAGGTACTGTCCTTTAAAACGTACCGTTGTTTGTTTTCTGTTTTGTTATGAAATAGCGGATGAACATCAAAAGATCTAATTTCTATTTTTGGGATGAAAACCTTTCAAATCCACTTCCTCCCTTCAGCCTAGAAACCAACTTCGTCTCCAGGAAGTGAAAGCCCTGGTCCGTCTGTTTGGGTGTTTGCGGGCCAGATGAATGTCACATAGCTGAGAGCAGCTGAGGCGTGATCACAACCTGAGTGGGCTGCAGGCTTATCTGGGTCACTTCCACTCTGAGACCTACTGGGCTCCTGGTGACGTAACCGGCGGCCATGTTGGGTCCTCAGCTCTGTGAACAGCTGGTTGTGTTTCTAAACGTCTCCACAGGACTGAACAGACATGGTTCATTTCTGTCTTGGACCTGGACCGATCAATCACAATGAAACAGGAGGCAACCGACCAATCACAAAGAGGCGGAGCAACAACAACCAGAATGAAAATGGAGAACGTAGCGGGAGTAAAGTTGCTAGTAGTTTGACATCAGCAGCCTGTTGCACCAGTCAGACTTCGTTAGCACTAAACCACCACCGTTATAACACAACACTCATGTAGCAGACGCTTTTATCTGAAGCCACGTACAAAGGTGATAGTTATGTGGGGATCGAACCCACAACCCTGAGACTCATGCTCTACCGACTGATCGGTCCGGGCCAGACATAACATATAATCAATCAGTTATAATCGATTATAACTGTTAATTGGAGCAGGAGAAATTGATTCTGGCTCACATGTTGGAAACAGAAGCAGGAAACGGGTCTGAGGCAAAGTGTGGGTTAGTTTTGGCTAGCGGTCTACTAGTTAACATGAACCTTCACGGTGTAACCAAACAGACAACTAGCTTCACTGTGACTGAACTTCACCACGGAAACAAAATGAGGTTCAGGTTCAGGCTCTTATTAATCTAATGAGTTTGTGTTTGTGGGCGAAGCTGACCCAGCCGGGCGGGTACTGACAACAGGATGGGACCCCTCGCCAACAGGAAGAGGAAATGAACTGACAGGAAATGGATGTCTTCCTTGGCGTCTTCCTCCAGCAGAAGGCTTTTTATAGAAACAGGAAGTAAGAACAGGTATGAACCAACCGACCCCGAAGGATCCACAGACTGAATACACCCTGAACAACTCTGTCTGTCTGTCTGTCTGTCTGCCTGTCTGTCTGTCTGTCTCTCTGCCTGTCTGTCTGTCTGTCTGCCTGCCTGTCTGTTGGTCTGTCTGTCTGTCTGTCTCTCTGTTTCTCTCTCTGCCTGCCTGTCTGTCTGTCTGTCTGTCTGTCTGTCTGTCTCTGCTGTCTGTCTGTCTGTCTCTCTGCCTGTCTGTCTGTCTGTCTGTCTGTCTGTCTGTCTGGCTGCCTGCCTGTCTGTCTGTCTCTCTGGCTGCCTGTCTGTCTGCCTGTCTGTCTGTCTCTCTGCCTGTCTGTCTGTCTGGCTGCCTGCCTGCCTGTCTGTCTGTCTGTCTGTCTCTGCTGTCTGTCTGTCTCTCTCTCTGTCTGTCTGTCTGTCTGCCTGCCTGTCTGTCTCTCTGTCTGTCTGTCCTCTGTGTTGTTCCAGGCTCATTAACCTCTTTCCTCTTTCTTTCCAGTTTCTGTTGGTTTGTTTACTGTCTTGTGATTGGCTGTCATTGTGTCTTGGTATCGTCCTGATTGGACACACAGATATGCTAACAGGAAAGGAGATTGGGGAGTATTGTGTGTGTGTGTGTGTGTGTGTGTGTGTGTGTGTGTGTGTGTGTGTTTTCAGTCCTCTACCAGTGAAAACAGAGTGTGTCTTCTTCATCCCTCTATTTATAGTCCAGTTCTTCCTGCAGTTCTTCCTGTGGTGCTGAAAGACAGAAAATGACATTTTTAGACTATTTTTGTGGCTCGGAGCCTCTAGAAGTTGTTTTGCTAAAGACTTGATAACTTACTAAACTTCAGAACTAGAACTCTAGTCACTAGCACTAGCAGAGCTCCGACTTCTGTCTCTACAGACAACACTGACGGTGACAGAGGTTATGGTAGCTAGTTAGCAGTCCTACCATTGTTTTAACCTTATCCATCCTCTACTGTTGGAGCATTTAAAGGAAAACACTCTTAAACACTTTAACTGTTATAAACATCTATTGGTGATGTTCGTTGTGTTCCTGGTCCATCTAGTTTGTTTTGTTCCTCCAATCGTAGACGACGTGACGTCACGTTGAGATATTTTCAGTCTGACATCAGAAAATGTTTCATGATCTAAACCATCAACGGTAACCGTCAGGTTTTGGTGTCAGCCAATCAGAATCAAAGAGCAAGGGCTTCTTTCTATATTCAATTTTATCACTCAACGTATTGTATGTTAAAGTGTTAGTATGGAGCCTACTATCACTCAACATAGTGTATGCTAAAGTGTTAGCGTGGAGTCTACTATCAGTCAACATAGTGTATGCTAAAGTATTAGCATGGAGCCTACTATCACTCAACGTAGTGTATGCTAAAGTGTTAGTATGGAGCCTACTATCACTCAACATAGTGTATGCTAAAGTGTTAGCGTGGAGCCTACTATCACTCAACGTAGTGTATGCTAAAGTGTTAGCGTGGAGCCTACTATCACTCAACGTAGTGTATGCTAAAGTGTTAGCGTGGAGTCTACTATTAGTCAACGTAGTGTATGCTAAAGTATTAGCGTGGAGCCTACTATCACTCAACGTAGTGTATGCTAAAGTGTTAGCGTGGAGCCTACTATCACTCAACGTAGTGTATGCTAAAGTGTTAGCGTGGAGTCTACTATCAGTCAACGTAGTGTATTCAAGATTCAAGATTCAAGAAGTTTAATTGTCACATACACACACGAGGTGTGTAGTGAAATGCAAAGTGGCCATGCTTAGCAGAAATGTGCAAAATTACAGGTTCACACTATTTACAATAACCAGCACAATATTTACAATGTCAGTTTTTTAAGAGCTCTATATAAAAAACAACACAATATTTACAATAAGAGCACTATATAGTAAAAAAAGGGAAAATTGTATGTATAATATAATATGAATTATAAATTATGTGTAGTCTTTACCTAAGTGTGTGTGTGTGCATAAGAGGGGCAGTGTGTGTGTCTTGGTGGGGGCCCTGGTGAGGTCAGAGTTCACAGTCCTGATGGCCTGAGGAAAGAAACTCCGTCTCAGTCTCTCTGTTTTGGCAGCGTGACTGCGGAGGCGCTTGCCTGACCGCAGCAGCTGAAACAGTCCGTTGTTGGGGTGGTGAGGATCCTTCATGATCCTGCAGGCTCTGGTTCTGCACCTCCTGGTGTACAAGTCCTGCAGGGTGGGGAGTGTAGTTCCAATAGTGCGCTCAGCCGAACGCACTACTCTCTGCAGAGCCTTCCTATCCTGAGCGGAGCTGCTGCCAAACCAGGCAGTGATGCTTCCTCTCAGGATGCTCTCCACAGCTCCAGAGTAGAAGGACTGAAGGATCCTCCGGGAGACTTTAAATTTCCTCAGTTGCCTGAGGTGGTAAAGGCGCTGCCTCGCCTTTCTCACCAGAGTGTCAGTGTGTGTGGACCATGTGAGATCTTCGGTGATGTGGACTCCCAGGTATTTATACCTGCTCACCCTCTCCACAGTATTCCCATTAATCCCCAGTGGTGAGTACGTCCTCTGTTGTTGTGTCCTCCTAAAGTCCACAATCAGCTCCTTAGTTTTGGTGACATTCAGGAGGAGGCTGTTGTCCTGGCACCAGAGTGACAGATCAGCAACTTCCTCCAGGTAGGCCTTCTCGTCGTTGTTGGAGATCAGGCCCACCACCACTGTGTCATCCGCAAACTTAATGATGGTGTTGGAGCTGAACCTGGCCACACAGTCATGTGTGTACAGGGAGTACAGTAGGGGGCTGAGGACGCAACCCTGGGGGGATCCTGTGTTCAGGGTGAGGGGGTTGGAGGTGTGTCTACCCACCCTGACCACCTGGGGCCTGGCGGTCAGGAAGTCCAGGATCCAGGCACACAGGGGGGTGTTCAGTCCCAGCTCCATCAACTTGCCAGCCAGTCTGGTGGGGACTATGGTATTGAAAGCTGAACTATAGTCAATGAACAGCAGTCTCACATAGCCCCCCTTCCGGCTGTCCAGATGAGAGAGTGTGGTGTGCAGTACCTGGGAGACAGCATCATCCGTGGATCTGTTGGGACGATAAGCAAACTGCAGCGGGTCCATGGAGCAAGGGAGGAAGGCGCAGATGTAGTCCTTTATCAGCCTCTCGAAGCATTTCATGACCACCGAGGTGAGGGCCACCGGTCGGTAGTCATTCAAGCATGCTGGAGAAGCATTCTTGGGCACAGGGACAATAGTGGATCTCTTGAAGCAGGCGGGGACCACAGACTCAGCCAGGGAGATGTTGAATATAGTGGTGAACACTGGAGCTAGCTGATTAGCACAGGTCTTCAGTACTCGCCCAGATATGCCATCCGGACCAGCAGCTTTCCTGGTGTTCACCCTCGTCAGAGCCCTCCTCACACTGTGCTCGGTCACAGAGAGTGTGTGTTCATCCCCAGCGGTAGAACTCACTCCGGCTGCGCTAACGGTGATGTTGTTAGCCGGCGAGCTAGCGCTGTTGTTGCTAGCCTCAAACCGTGCATAGAATGAGTTCAGGTCCTCCGCTAGGGATGCGTCGGCACTCACAATTGCGGGGGGTCTGCCCTGGTAGTCCGTTATAGTCCGTAGCCCCTGCCATAGGCGTCTGGTGTCTGGTGGTGGTGTATGCTAAAGTGTTAGCGTGGAGCCTACTATCACTCAACGTAGTGTATGCTAAAGTGTTAGTGTGGAGCCTACTATCACTCAACGTAGTGTATGCTAAGGTGTTAGCGTGGAGCCTACTATCACTCAACGTAGTGTATGCTAAAGTGTTAGTGTGGAGTCTACTATCAGTCAACATAGTGTATGCTAAAGTGTTAGTGTGGAGTCTACTATCACTCAACGTAGTGTATGCTTAAGTGTTAGCGTGGAGCCTACAATCACTCAACATACATATTCAACATATTCAATTCAATTCAACTTTATTGTCATACTATGCCAGAGCACATGTACAACAACATAGTTTGTGACCTCGTGTGAGATATCATAGGAGGAGGATACCGATACCGACGTTCAGTCACACCTGTCTCACACACTGCCTGATTCATGTCTAGGAGTGTGTTGGCCAGCAGAAATGATTCTGACAGGTAAATTCCAGTTCCCTTCCAGACAGGAAGCCAGTCTGACATCGTTCTTCTTCTAAACGTCAGCGGCTTGACGGATCGGTGAACAGGTGAGTCGGAGGAAGTCGCTGTGCTGAGCAGCGTGACCATGTCCAATCATCACCTTCTCCTGTGTCGCTATAAAACACATGTAGAGGTATTTATCTCCCAGTCGACCTGCCTGTCTGTCTGCCTGTCTGTCTGTCTGTCTGTCTGTCCATCTCTCTGATTATCCTTCATACAGAGGAAGTTGATTTGTTGATCTGCATGACTGGATCAAATTATCACTCCTCCACTATCAGCATGACTGTGTGTGTGTGTGTGTGTGTGTGCAGCCAGACATAACAGGAAGGACACATGGTAATGGCATCAGCAGTCTATAAATCTAAGAGGTAGGTATCTGCATGAAACAGGAACAATGTAGTTATTGTGTGTGTGTGTGTGTGTGTGTGTGTGTTCGGTGTTTTCATTGTGTCAGCAGAGCAGTCACAACATCTTCACCTATCTTCACCCTCATCTGAACTCTGCTTCCCTGAGATCCGTCTCGGAGCTCCGGATCACTGGATGAGTTACAACCACAAACTGGTGAATGTGGCATGAAACATCCATGTCCAGGCCCTTGAGTGGAATAGTAAAAAAACAATAAAAACAAGTTCTATTCATTATTGTATTCTTATATATATCCTAATATTTGCTGTGACCCGGTTTCATTGAAGTTCTTATCAGTTCAGTTTCTTCCTTTTTTATTTATTCTGTTCATGTGCAGATCATGAAAACATTTCATCAGTTAATCAGAGTTGCATCGAAAGTTGAAATACTATAATCAATAACTGAACCTGATCAGTTTCATCTCAGTATGTTAGATTCTGGTGTAGGACAGAATAGGTAGTTTACAGCAACAGAAATGCATTGTGGGTTATTAACAGGACTAGGGGCGTATATTGGGATCACTCAACGCTGATGAACCACTGTGTTGTGTCTGATAAATCTGTGTATCAGAGCCGTGTGTCGGCGCAGGACCTGGACCGCGTCAACGCGGGGGTGTGTTGAGTTTCATAACAATCCAACACACATAAACAGGATGTACCGTCAGAGGTCACTGACAGGAACGGTGGGGGAAAAGAGTGGCGTGGAGCCTACTATCACCCAACATAGCGTATGCTAAAGTGTTAGCATGGAGCCTACTATCACCTAACATAGTGTGTGCTAAAGTGTTAGCGTGGAGCCTACTATCACTCAACATAGTGTATGCTAAAGTGTTTGTGTGGAGCCTACTATCACTCAACATAGTGTGTGCTAAAGTGTTAGCGTGGAGCCTACTATCACTCAACATAGTGTATGCTAAAGTGTTTGTGTGGAGCCTACTATCACTCAACATAGTGTGTGCTAAAGTGTTAGCGTGGAGCCTACTATCACCAAACATAGTGTATGCTAAAGTGTTTGTGTGGAGCCTACTATCACTCAACATAGTGTATGCTAAAGTGTTAGCGTGGAGCCTACTATCACTCAACATAGTGTATGCTAAAGTGTTTGTGTGGAGCGTACTATCACTCAACATAGTGTGTGCTAAAGTGTTAGCGTGGAGCCTACTATCACTCAACATAGTGTATGCTAAAGTGTTAGCATGGAGCGCCTGAGGCAACGATCTACCGGGGACACGTGGATGGTATTTTTGGTGTTTTGTTTGTCACTTTGCGGTTGAGTTGGCCAACAGGAAATGCTACTCAAAACTTGTTGTATTCCCTGAAACGGACCCGCCCACGCGTTGAGTGGTTTCCTGCCTTCTTCCCGTTTGCCAGGTTGTAGCAGGCCTGCTGTGGACCTGCTGTTGTAGAGTTTCACTTTGAGTCACTGTGATAAATATTTAAGATACGGATGATGAACAACTATGACCTCAGTTTACTCTGGAAGAGGCCATTCCTCTCTCTCTCTCTCTCTCTCTCTCTCTCAGTTATAACTTGTGTGCTTCTTGTCGACAGTTGTCAGCTTAGCACCCTCTCAGGAGGTCAAAGTTCACCCGAGACCCCGGCCAACCAATCACAATGCAGGGAGAGGGAGAGAGAGAGAGAGACAGATTCAGCTGTCAGGACTCTTGTTTGTGTGTGGGCAAGTGATTTGTGTATTCCTGTGTGTGTGTGTGTGTGTGTGCATGCATGTGTGTGCATGTGTGCATGCGTGTGTGTGTGTGTGTGTGTGTGTGTGTGTGTAAAACACCCTGCAGTAGTTGTTAAGAGGATGTTAGGAATGACCTCTGCTTTCCCGAGAGAGACAGACAGCATTCCTACAGTAACCTAGATCTAGACCTCTCTGCTTAGCCAACATCTCTGTGTGTGTAGTTATGTGTGTGTGTGTGTGTGTGTGTGTGTGTGTGTGTGTGTGTGTGTGCCAGGGTTTGCAATTCTAACAATGCTAACACACAGTTTTCTATGTAAAGTTGCTCAGTGTATCATGTTACCATCAGTACATCATCAGATCACTGGTTCACCAGTGAGACCATGGAGACGACTGGTAGCCTCTATCTCACCAGTGGTATTGTTACTAGTGTTTCTCCACATTAAGACTACATTTCCCATCAGCCCCGTTGCTTCCTGTCCCCCCTCCCCCTCCTGAAGAGGATCAACATGTTGAAGTGATTTCTCCATCTTCCTTTCTCTCCTTCCTCCATCTGCCGTCTCCAGAAACTCTTTATCTTTAGCTCCGTTAGCGCTGGAAGAACAGCGCCCTCTTCCTGTTTGGTGCCGTAAAGCAATCCAGCAGATTTCCCTCCAAATCGACCCGGTGGCCACAATGTAGAATGAGAGTAGAGGCTGGTAGAGGCTGGTAGAGGCTGGTAGAGGCTGACAGGCTGGTAGAGGTTGGTAGAGGCTGGTAGAGGCTGGTAGAGGCTGACAGGCTGGTAGAGGCTGACAGGCTGGTAGAGGATGGTAGAGGCTGACAGGCTGGTAGAGGATGGTAGAGGCTGACAGGCTGGTAGAGGCTGGTAGAGGCTGGTAGAGGCTGACAGGCTGGTAGAGGCTGGTAGACGCTGGTAGTGATGGACTTATACTGATGACTCTAAGGTGCTGATGATACAAGCGGTCCACAGACGACGTCATATCCTCCACCCTTCAGTCAGTCCTGCCCCATCTGGACAACATGCTGCTGATCGACTTCAGTTCAGCCTTCAACACAATCATCCCACAGAAGCTGGTAGAGAAACTTTACTGGGCCTCAACACCTTCCTCTGCAATTGGATGCTAGACTTCAGCCCACTGCTGTTCACGCTGCTAGTCCATGACAAACCAGTACAAACCACATCATTAGGTTTGCTCATCATTAAGTCGCGTACAGGGAAGAAGTGGAGCAGCTAGTGGTCTGGTGTGAGGACAACAACCTGTCCCTCAACGTCGACAAGACAAAAGAGTTGAGTGTGGACTTCAGGAAGCCTCGGTGCGACCATGCAGCACTACACATCAACGGGTCCACTGTGGAGAGAGTCAGCAGCACCAGATTCCTTGATGTGCACATCGCCGATGTCCTCACATGGTCCCCACCAACCTAGCCAAGACGGCACAGCAGCAGATGCACTTCCTGAGGAGACTGAAGGGACACCACTGACTGACACCACTACTCAGCACATTGTTTCTCTAGTATATGTTTATTTTATTCTTTATTTATTATGTTGGTTGTATTTTGTGTAAGTGCATGTTCTGTTTTTTGGTGAGGAACCACATTTGGTCTGGCTGTATGTGCCACATATGGCTGGATAAACTCTTGACACCTTTTGACACCCACTCCTTCCATCGACAGTATTAAGTGGAAGAGGCTGAGTCACTGAGTTCCCTTGAAAGACGTAGAGGCCGATAATGTATTTCTGAAGAAAACACAAGAGAGCATGAAGAAAGAAAGAACCAGAACATGAGAAGATGAAGTCAGGCAGAGACAGAGACTGTCGACTGGACTGAAGGGAAAATGGTTTCAGTTTTCTTTCTTTCTTGAAAGTCTGGAGTCTCCAGTTTCTATCGTCCGGGGTCTAACGGCGAGCTGTTAAAACACATTTCCTGTTAAAGGGGGAATTCGTTGGTTATCTGTTCATCTTCTTAAATTGACTCAAGGAGAACGATTACATTTGAGTAACCTCCCTTTACTGTACGTGGCCGGTCTTTCCCCCAACGCGTAATGTTCTTGGAAAGTTGGAAAGACTACTGAACTAGCATTTAGCATTTAGCATTTAGCATTTAGCATTTCCCTCCCTTGCCCTACTCTACAAAACAGTCACAAAAACACAGATTACTTGATATCAGCAAACTACAAACTGTCCGGTTCCCATCCTGAAATATGTTGCTGGAAGTAGGAAGTGATACAGGAAGTGAGGTCGGCTACCTCTGGTGGTTTATGCGGCATATGCTGATGTGATGCACAGTTGCATTTCGAGGTACAAACAGACCTGCAACTCAACTCAACCGAAACCAATACTAATGAAATTCTCTGAAACGGCATTTATATCATGTGACGACACACACACACACACACACACACACAAATAGGGGGAACACAAACACATGAGAGAGAGAAGGAAACCACACACTCACACAACACTCAACATATACCAACAGAAACACACACTTATATTACACACCAACAAGAGGAACTTAAACACACACACACACACACACACACCCTGTCACCCTGTCACCCCTCTCCCTGGCCTCCTCCTGGGAAAAGACCCTGATTGGTTGCAGTAGATTTTTATCGCCGTGCCGACCAACAACACTCCTCTTCCTCTTCCTCTTCCTCTTTTCCCACAGTGCCTCTCCCATTGTAGTCACAACTCACCTGTCAATCAAACCCAGCAGACGTTGAGCATGAAACATGACGGGCTCAGTGATGGATTACGTCTTGTACGTTTCGAGTTTCTCTGCAGATATTTTTAGCCGGAGAGAAGACACCAGAAAGTTTCAGAAACATTCCCTTGTTTCAGCACGTTGGTTTCTTAAGGTCTGGGTCACTGGATCACATTGGGTCACTGGATCACACTGGATCACCTCAAGACCGACAGACGGGTCATTCTTGAGAAATCCGTGGGTTAACCAGGAAAGAGGTTTTAGACTGAAAAAGTTTTTTTTTTTTCTCAGGCCAAATCTGAAGTCCTAACTCCTTCTCCAGTCCCTGCAGTGTTCAGTAGGTTAAATAATAAATAATAATAATAATAAATGATCCATATATCTCTTCTAAATCTATTGATATATCTATAAATCAATCTATAGTACCCTCCAAAGCCAAAGGGCAGTTTATCTCCTGTCCTGCTGCTACAGAAGTGGCTAGTATAAACTTAGTAGCATTTATGGGTGTATGAAATATAAACATCCTCTGTTTGACTTCTCAGGCTCAGGAAAAAGACACTTATCACGAAGATTAAAACATTTAAATTGATGTTTATGAAATATAAACCTTTGACGAAGCTTCAAGTTTGTATTGTCAATTAACAAGTAAAGAGTGAATTCTTTGGTGCAGAACTCCTCAACAGTGCAGTCTAGAGCAGTAACAGAGCAATGCAATATAATATATATATATATATATAAAAGAAAAATATAAGAAATTAATACAAAATACACATGAAAATCCAGCGAGTGCGTAACAGTGAGTATTTACTGTCCATGGATGTGCAACGCATGCAGGAGATTGCAGGAGATGTTGGCCAAGTGCCAAACAGTAACAATACTTCATACTGAGGTGGAAAGAGCAGCAGAGTCAGTAACCAGCAACATGTTGGTCAGCAGCTGTCAGTGTTGAGGGTGAGTGAAACCTCAACCAGACCAGACCGTGTCCTCAGACTCCAGGCTTCATGGTGATGACATCACATCCTGGTTAAGACCCTACAGGCTGGGAGGGTTAATGGCTTCCCTTCCTCTTCCTCCTTTCCCACAATGCCTCCCACTGTGCTCACAGCTCACCTGTCAATCACAGAGACCAGACGTTGAGGTTGGTGGGATTCAAGCACCTGGTTCAGCAGCAAACATTCACAATACTGTAAAAAAATCAGATTACAGCAACTTTGGAAAAGAAGAGGAAGCAGTCTCCGTTCTGTATTTGGGGGCGTGATGGGAAAGAGACGAGTTATGTAATGAAGTACTTCTCCCAGAGAGTAGTACTTGTAATGAGTCAAGAGGAATATAGCCCAACACTGTGTTCTGCAGCCTGTCCAAGCCCAGCTGGGTCCTCTTCATCTTCACTTCCTCCTCTCCTACAGAGCCCACAGCTCACCTGTCAATCAATCAAAGGCAGCAGACCAGTATGGGTTTTCCATGCACCAGTGCGGTACTGGGCCTGGCTCTGGTTTGGCACCCTTCGGTTTTCCATTGCAATCTTGATCCTACGGGAGCCCATTCAGGACACGCCTGTGTAACTGCACCGACAGCAGTTCATAAATAGTGACTAGCCCGTTACCGTGAACATGTACAATCTGGAGCTGATCCAAAACCAGCGGACGGGAGACACCCTACCAACGTCTGAGTTTTTATCCTCAAGTTAGTTTTATTTTGTAGTGTCATCAGTTTGTTTGACTGCTGTGATGCTGTATTATCACCAGCACCGTCTGTTTGTCTCGTTTCCCCACAGGGATCATTTAACTCTCATCTCATCTAAACTGATCTCATGACAGTTCCCTTGGATTCCCCCCCGCCACCTTTGGCACACTTGCAATTCATTCTCTTCCATGTAACAGCTATGGATTTCACAATGTGACCCTTTGTGACCGTCTGCATCCTCAGCAGGCCGGTGGAGGTTATCTGTGGAGCTGAAGTTAGGAGAAGTTTCCTCTGGCAGAGATTCCTGCTGAACAGATTCCTGGCAATGAAGAGTTTCGTGCCAAAATGTAAAAAAATGACACAACATGATTTATGAGATTACGCAAAAGTGCTTCCTTATAACATCAGTATGACCCCACCACTACCAGCCTCTACCAGCCTCTACCAGCCTGTCAGCCTCTACCAGCCTCTGTCAGCCTCTACCAGCCTCCACCAGCCTGTCAGCCTCTACCAGCCTCTACCAGCCTGTCAGCCTCTACCAGCCTCTGTCAGCCTCTACCAGCCTC
The DNA here is from genome assembly GCA_034670405.1 of Hoplostethus atlanticus. Lineage (NCBI taxonomy): Eukaryota > Metazoa > Chordata > Actinopteri > Trachichthyiformes > Trachichthyidae > Hoplostethus > Hoplostethus atlanticus. The sequence goes on from JAXDDX010000195.1 coordinate 184,008, forward strand.
TACCAGCCTCCACCAGCCTGTCAGCCTCTACCAGCCTGTCAGCCTCTACCAGCCTCTACCAGCCTGTCATCCTCTACCAGCCTGTCACGCTCTACCAGCCTCTACCAGCCTGTCAGCCTCTACCAGCCTATCAGCCTCTACCAGCCTCTACCAGCCTGTCAGCCTCTACCAGCCTGTCAGCCTCTTCCAGCCTGTCAGCCTCTACCAGCCTCTACCAGCCTGTCAGCCTCTACCAGTCTGTCAGCCTCTACCAGCCTCTACCAGCCTGTCAGCCTCTACCAGCCTCTACCAGCCTCTACCAGCCTGTCAGCCTCCACCAGCCTCTACCAGCCTGTCAGCCTCTACCAGCCTCTATCAGCCTGTCAGCCTCTACCAGCCTCTACCAGTCTGTCAGCCTCTACCAGCCTCTACCAGCCTCTACCAGCCTGTCAGCCTCTACCAGCCTCTACTCTCATTCTACATTGTGTCCACCAGGTCGATTTGGAGGGAAATCTGCTGGATTGCTTTACGGCACCAAACAGGAAGAGGGCGCTGTTCTTCCAGCGCTAACGGAGCTAAAGATAAAGAGTTTCTGGAGACGGCAGATGGAGGAAGGAGAGAAAGGAAGATGGAGAAATCACTTCAACATGTTGATCCTCTTCAGGGAAGACAAAGACGCCAGTGATGAAAACGTTACTAGAGGTCAGCATCAAGCTAGCTGGTGTTGAACTCTCTTATTAATGTTTCGTTATCTTTTGTTTGACATCATTTTCTTTTCTTTTTTTCCAGAAAATAAACCTTACATATATTGGCTGTCATCCAAAGCTGTAATAAATGTATAGTCATGCCCACAATAAATATATTTCTGACCATTAAAAGATTGACATGGATCATTAATGTTGGTTTAGTATTACAAACAGTGTATTTATTGAAACAGAAAGGAAGTAGAAATGAAACCCCATGCTTTAAAAACAAGACATTTGAAGAATACCTGGAATATTACATAATGAAACTCAGGGGTGTTTGGGGGTTAGGTCATGTTCTGCCACATTTCACCGAGAGGTTGAGGTGACAGACAGACTGAGAGACAGAGTGACTGAGAGACAGACAGGCTGAGAGACAGACAGACTGAAAGGCAGACAGACTGAGAGACAGACAGACTGAGAGACAGACAGGCTGAGAGACAGACAGGTCGGTGTGAAACAGCTGTCTCCCGCTATATAAACCTCCCTCCGAGAGTGGCGCTGTTCCCATGGCATTCCTCACCACACAAACAAACAACAGCATCTTCATCTATAAATCAACCCCGCTTCACGGCTCTGTCTGATTGATTGATTTGTCTGAATTGATTGATCTGATCTGTTTAAAACCCTCCATATGTCTGTTTAGGAGAAAAGTTGCTACATGAAATTCATCAAGATTTCAAAATCGAGATGATTCAATCCTCAAACATGAAACGATTTCGTACGCCAAGATGAAGAGAAGACTCCTGATGATGTTTAACGTTTCATCCCAGACGTCATTTTAGAAACGAGAAACTATTCAGCTCCCATTTTGATTTTCTCCATTTTTCAAATTGTGGTTGTTTTTTTTAGTTTGCTCAGAAGTTTGAAAGAAAGAAAGCATCCTTCTTTTTTCCACACACCCCTGACTAGACACACACACACTACAGGTCAGAGGACAGAGCGCAGGCGTCGTTGAACCACACTGTCTGTCTGCCTGCCTGCCTGCCTGCCTGTCTGTCTGTCTGTCTGTCTGCCTGCCTGTCTGTCTGCCTGCCTGCCTGCCTGTCTGTCTGCCTGTCTGTCTGTCTACTGAAGTAGAAACTAAATAAAAATGATCTTTATAATAACATTTCTGTGTGAGTGACGGCAGCATACAGCTCAGTGTGAACAGGGTAACCAGGTGCTGAAAGAACTATAAACCCACACACACACACACACACACACACACACACACACACACACACACACACACACACACACACACACACACAAAAAACACATGCACATTCCCGTTCTCTCTCTCTGTAACACACCTCTCTCTCTCTCTCTCTCTCTCTCTCTCTCTCTCACACTGTCAGTGGTTCCCATGGTAGGTGATTGATCGCAGGTCGTAAATTGTCCTCGTCATCTCCTGGCCGAGTCACGGTGTCGAGTTACACCGGTCTGAGGGAGCAACCCGGCTACTAGTCCTGCTCTGGTTAACGTCTGGTTCAGGTTAAACTGACTGACTGGTCCTGGACCAGCTCACACAATAATCCTGTCAACAGATACAACAGTCTGCCAGAAAGACCTGTCTTCCTCCCTCTGAGGCAACGACCACCAGGTTCCTCATGACCGCTCGCTTGAAGTGCTGCTGGTCGGTGAACCTGCTGGTCGGTTCATCAAGACCCAAGATGGCTGAAGGCCCCGACACACCAAGCTGACGTCGAAGGAGTCAGACGTCAGATCGCTTTGCGTTGCTTCACGTTGCCGGTAAAAGTTGCAACACAAAGACTACAGTTGACGGCCGACATGCACGTTCGTTCTGCGCCTGCGTGAGAGGAAATACCTTGGTGTTCGGTCTGTATTCAAGAAAACAGAAGAAGAATCGTTCACTCGCCACGTTTTATCTCTCTATCTCTCTATCTCTCTATCTATCTCTCTATCTCTCTATCATCTCTCTATCTCTCTATCTATCTCTCTATCTCTCTATCATCTCTCTATCTCTCTCTCTATCATCTATCTATCTATCTATCTATCTATCATCTATCTATCTATCTATCTCTCTATCTCTCTATCATCTCTCTATCTCTCTCTCTATCATCTATCTATCTATCTATCTATCTATCATCTATCTATCTATCTATCTATCTATCTATCTATCTATCTATCTATCATCTATCTATCTATCTATCTATCTATCATCTATCTCTCTATCTCTCTATCTCTCTATCTATCTCTCTATCTCTCTATCATCTCTCTATCTCTCTCTCTATCATCTATCTATCTATCTATCTATCTATCATCTATCTATCTATCTATCTATCTATCTATCTATCTATCTATCTATCTATCTATCTATCATCTATCTATCTATCTATCTATCTATCATCTATCTATCTATCTATCTATCATCTATCTATCTATCTATCTATCATCTCTCTATCTCTCTATCTATCTCTCTATCTATCTATCTAATAAAGAGCGTTGACCTGTGTCTGAGGTGTGGGGGTGTGGAGGGGGTAATGAAAGGCTAAACCAGGAAGGAGGTGTGTGTGTGTGTGTGTGTGTGTGTGTGTGTGTGTGTGTGTTGGGTGGGGAGTCAGACAGGTGTTGAGTGTTAGGAGTCGGTCTGGTAGACTCATCATCGCCGTGGTAATGTCCTCCCGGTCGTCACGCCAACTCATCCCCCTGACGACGTTCCCACGATGGGCGGGGTCAAAGGTCAACTCCTAGACGGATGTAAGGAGGGAGGGAGAGATGGAAGGATGAAGGAAGAAAGAGCAGGGTGGGAAAGAGGGATGATAGAGAGAAAGAGAGAGAGAGAGAGAGAGATGTTTAGTTTCAGTGAACAAAACTCAGATTGAGTTATCATCCTCGTGTCCCCGGTAGATCGTTGGCTTGGGTGCTCTATACTAACACTTTAGCATGCACTATGTTGAGAGATAGTAGGCTCCATGCTAACACTTTAGCATGCACTATGTTGAGAGATAGTAGGCTCCATGCTAACACTTTAGCATGCACTATGTTGAGAGATAGTAAGCTCCATGCTAACACTTTAGCATGCACTATGTTGAGAGATAGTAGGCTCCATGCTAAAACCTTAGCATGCACTATGTTGAGAGATAGTAGGCTCCATGCTAACACTTTAGCATGCACTATGTTGAGAGATAGTAGGTTCCATGCTAACACTTTAGCATGCACTATGTTGAGAGATAGTAAGCTCCATGCTAACACTTTAGCATGCACTATGTTGAGAGATAGTAGGCTCCATGCTAAAACCTTAGCATGCACTATGTTGAGAGATAGTAGGCTCCATGCTAACACTTTAGCATGCACTATGTTGAGAGATAGTAGGCTCCATGCTAACACTTTAGCATGCACTATGTTGAGAGATAGTAGGCTCCATGCTAACACTTTAGCATGCACTATGTTGAGAGATAGTAAGCTCCATGCTAACACTTCAGCATACTTTTGCATGATGTAATAACAAATTGTTTTTGTTGTTGATGTAATTTAAAATTATAATATCAAGTTTCACTTTGAAACTGTTTGAAAATGGACTCAAAGCAATCAAAAAACTGAAAAAAATATTCCCACAACCTGACTTTTGGCCCCAAACCCACCTTTGACTAAATGACACACACACACACACACACACACACACACACACACACACACACACACTCCAAAGGATAAACAGTGCCTTTACTGTCCTCGCCTGTTAAACCTCTACTTCCCATGCAATGACCATGGGAGTGCTAGGTGGTCCGCTGTGTGTGTGTGTGTGTGTGTGTGTGTGTGTGTGTGTGTGTGTGTATGTCATGTTATGTTATGTATGTGTGAGCATGAGTTAGTGTATGTCTGCGTGCATGTGCCTGTATTTCAATGTATGTCTGAATGTATGTGTGTGCGATAATGTACATGATTGTGTGTGTGTGTGTGTGTGTGTGTGTGTGTGTGTCATTGCCTCAGGTCCAGCCGAGACAAAACAGGACCATGTGGGTCTTGATAAGCAGAAAAACAACCTCCAGCTTTTTCCACTAAAATAGAACAAAAACTTTCTACTACAAACCCAGACCACATGGGGGGGGGGGGGTTATTACATAAAGTTTATAACAATAATAATAACAACAACAATAACAATAATAATAATACTAATAATAATGTTTGAAGGCATGAAGGAAGAGAGATGTTCATACACATAAAATGTACCAGAAGGTTCTTGAGGCTGAAGAACCAATCAGATGAAGAGATTCAAACCAGCAGGAGCTTTCTGTGTCCTTGAAGAACCCTCAAGGAGGAGGAGGAGGAGGAGAAGAAGTAAAAAAGGAAGATTAAAAGGAGGAGAGGAAGAGGGAGAGGAGGAGCAAAGAAGAGGAGACAAGGAGGAGGAGGGAAGGAGACAAAGAGGAGAGGAGGAGAAGTGTGAAAAGGAAGAAAAGGAGGAGGAACAGGAGAGGAGGAGATGAATGAGGGGAAGAGGAAGAGGAGCAGGAAAAGAATGGAGAGGAGAAAGAGGAGGGGAAGGAGGAGAGGAGTAGTTTGTTTTCATCAGCATGTTTTTTTCATTTTAGCAGAAATATAATCTGTTCTCTATTTTCTGTTTCAAGTCAAACTACATCCGATAATACACACTAGCTCACACACACACACACACACACACACACACACACACACACACACACACACACACACAGTCCGCCTGCCTGGCTTTTAGCACTATGTGTGCTGTGCTGGTCACTTCCTCTTTGGATAACCTCTGACCTTCCTGGGTCACAGCAGCTGACGGGGGGTGGGGGGGGGGGGGGGGGGGGGTCACCAAGACATTACACTATCTCTTGTGTATTATTCAATATATAGAACATGTTTATTTATAAGGTTTATATATTTTTGTGTTTTCATGCAGAAACCAAAACAACAACCTGATATTATACTTTTCTTTTCTTGTGTGTGGAAGACAGATTCTCCCATTTCCCTCTAAGATAGTTAAGGAATGTGTGTGTGTGTGTGCGTGTGTGTGTGCGTGTGTGCGTGTGTGTGTGTGTGTGTGTGTGTGTGTGTGTGTGTGTGTGTGTGTGTGTGCAGTCGACTTCCCTTCCCATGTGTGACTATACATACTTTGAAAACAGGAAAAAGTGGAGGAGAGGGCAAAGATTCAGAGTCTATTCACACACACACACATACACACACACACACACTCTGAGCCCCTATCCAGCAGCAAGACACCTAACACTCATGCAGGCTGTCAGTGTCTAGCTACCTCACACCAAATGAACCGAACCCAAACACACACACACACACACACACACACACACACACACACACACACACAGGTTCAGGTAACAAGCTGCTTCTCTGAGCTTTAACAGAACTGATGCGTGTTTGAATGACATCACAACTATTTTACCTCTTTTATTTCTTTGTAAAAGACAAACGAAGGTCTGACAGAGTTTCAGAGATACAAGTTTATCTGAATGTGAGGAGGAGCAGACACCTTAACACCTCAACACCTCAACACCTCAACTCCTCAACACATCGATCATTATTAGATTTTATTAGCCATCATGACGCCGGGCGACAGGTTAGACTGGTTAGAAACACTGTTCACCTACAGGGACACCTGCTGGTTACCTTCATGTCCCTGTAACCGGCCAATCGTAGACGACGTGACGTCACGTTGAGATATTTCCAGTCTGACATCAGAAAATGTTTCATGATCTAAAACATCAACGGTAACCGTCAGGTTTTGGTGTCAGCCAATCAGAATCAAAGAGCAAGGGCTTCTTTCTAGACCGACGATCAACAATCATACAGGAGAAATCCATCAGAGGAGAGAAACCAATTTCTCCACCGACAGGAGATAGACCAGAATGCAATGCAGTAGCAAGATAGACCAGAATGCAATGCAGTAGCAAGATAGACCAGAATACAATGCAGTAGTCAAGATAGACCAGAATGCAATGCAGTAACCAGGATAGACCAGGATGCAATGCAGTAGCAAGATAGACCAGAATGCAGTGCAGTAGCCAGGATAGACCAGGATGCAATGCAGTAGCCAGATAGACCAGAATGCAATGCAGTAGCAAGATAGACCAGAATGCAATGCAGTAGCAAGATAGACCAGAATGCAATGCAGTAGCCAGGATAGACCAGGATGCAATGCAGTAGCCAGATAGACCAGAATGCAATGCTGTAGCCAGATAGACCAGAATGCAATGCAGTAGCCAGGATAGACCAGGATGCAATGCAGTAGCAAGATAGACCAGAATGCAATGCAGTAGCAAGATAGACCAGAATGCAATGCTGTAGCCAGATAGACCAGAATGCAATGCAGTAGCCAGGATAGACCAGGATGCAATGCAGTAGCAAGATAGACCAGAATGCAATGCAGTAGCCAGATAGACCAGAATGCAATGCAGTAGCCAGGATAGACCAGGATGCAATGCAGTAGCAAGATAGACCAGAATGCAGTGCAGTAGCCAGGATAGACCAGGATGCAATGCAGTAGCCAGATAGACCAGAATGCAATGCAGTAGCAAGATAGACCAGAATGCAATGCAGTAGCAAGATAGACCAGAATGCAATGCAGTAGCCAGGATAGACCAGGATGCAATGCAGTAGCCAGATAGACCAGAATGCAATGCAGTAGCAAGATAGACCAGAATGCAATGCAGTAGCAAGATAGACCAGAATGCAATGCAGTAGCCAGGATAGACCAGGATGCAATGCAGTAGCCAGATAGACCAGAATGCAATGCTGTAGCCAGATAGACCAGAATGCAATGCAGTAGCCAGGATAGACCAGGATGCAATGCAGTAGCAAGATAGACCAGAATGCAATGCAGTAGCAAGATAGACCAGAATGCAATGCAGTAGCCAGGATAGACCAGGATGCAATGCAGTAGCAAGATAGACCAGAATGCAATGCAGTAGCCAAGATAGACCAGAATGCAATGCAGTAGCCAGGATAGACCAGGATGCAATGCAGTAGCAAGATAGACCAGAATGCAATGCAGTAGCCAGGATAGACCAGAATGCAATGCAGTAGCAAGATAGACCAGAATGCAATGCAGTAGCAAGATAGACCAGAATGCAATGCAGTAGCCAGGATAGACCAGGATGCAATGCAGTAGCAAGATAGACCAGAATGCAGTGCAGTAGCCAAGATAGACCAGAATGCAATGCAGTAGCCAAGATAGACCAGAATGCAATGCAGGTAGCAAGATAGTCCAGAATGCAATGCAGTAGCAAGATAGACCAGAATGCAATGCGGTAGCCAAGATAGACCAGAATGCAATGCAGTAGCAAGATAGTCCAGAATGCAATGCAGTAGCAAGATAGACCAGAATGCAATGCAGTAGCCAAGATAGACCAGGAATGCAATGCAGTAGCCAGATAGACCAGAATGCAATGCAGTAGCCAGATAGACCAGAATGCAATGCAGTAGCCAGGATAGACCAGAATGCAATGCAGTAGCCAAGATAGACCAGAATGCAATGCAGTACCCGAGATAGACCAGAATGCAATGCAGTAGCAAGATAGACCAGAATGCAATGCAGTAGCAAGATAGACCAGAATGCAATGCAGTAGCAGAGATAGACCAGAATGCAATGCAGTAGCCAAGATAGACCAGAATGCAATGCAGTAGCAAGATAGTCCAGAATGCAATGCAGTAGCCAGATAGACCAGAATGCAATGCAGTAGCCAGATAGACCAGAATGCAATGCAGTAGCCAGGATAGACCAGGATGCAATGCAGTAGCAAGATAGACCAGAATGCAATGCAGTAGCAAGATAGACCAGAATGCAATGCAGTAGCCAGGATAGACCAGAATGCAATGCAGTAGCAAGATAGACCAGAATGCAATGCAGTAGCAAGATAGACCAGAATGCAATGCAGTAGCAAGATAGACCAGAATGCAATGCAGTAGCAAGATAGACCAGAATGCAATGCAGTAGCAGAGATAGACCAGAATGCAATGCAGTAGCCAAGATAGACCAGAATGCAATGCAGGTAGCAAGATAGACCAGAATGCAATGCAGTAGCCAGATAGACCAGAATGCAATGCAGTAGCCAGATAGACCAGAATGCAATGCAGTAGCCAGGATAGACCAGGATGCAATGCAGTAGCAAGATAGACCAGAATGCAATGCAGTAGCAAGATAGACCAGAATGCAATGCAGTAGCCAGGATAGACCAGAATGCAATGCAGTAGCAAGATAGACCAGAATGCAATGCAGTAGCAAGATAGACCAGAATGCAATGCAGTAGCCAGGATAGACCAGGAATGCAATGCAGTAGCCAGATAGACCAGAATGCAATGCAGTAGCCAGATAGACCAGAATGCAATGCAGTAGCCAGGATAGACCAGAATGCAATGCAGTAGAAGATAGACCAGAATGCAATGCAGTAGCAAGATAGACCAGAATGCAATGCAGTAGCAGAGATAGACCAGAATGCAATGCAGTAGCCGAGATAGACCAGAATGCAATGCAGTAGCAAGATAGACCAGAATGCAATGCAGTAGCAAGATAGACCAGAATGCAATGCAGTAGCAGAGATAGACCAGAATGCAATGCAGTAGCCAAGATAGACCAGAATGCAATGCGGTAGCAAGATAGTCCAGAATGCAATGCAGTAGCCAGATAGACCAGAATGCAATGCAGTAGCCAGATAGACCAAAATGCAATGCAGTAGCCAGGATAGACCAGGATGCAATGCAGTAGCAAGATAGACCAGAATGCAATGCAGTAGCAAGATAGACCAGAATGCAATGCAGTAACCAGGATAGACCAGAATGCAATGCAGTAGCAAGATAGACCAGAATGCAATGCAGTAGCAAGATAGACCAGAATGCAATGCAGTAGCCAAGATAGACCAGAATGCAATGCAGTACCCGAGATAGACCAGAATGCAATACAGTAGAAGATAGACCAGAATGAAATGCAGTAGCAAGATAGACCAGAATGCAATGCAGTAGCAGAGATAGACCAGAATGCAATGCAGTAGAAGATAGACCAGAATGCAATGCAGTAGCCAAGATAGACCAGAATGCAATGCAGTAGCCAAGATAGACCAGAATGCAATGCAGTAGCAAGATAGTCCAGAATGCAATGCAGTAGCCAGATAGACCAGAATGCAATGCAGTAGCCAGATAGACCAAAATGCAATGCAGTAGCCAGGATAGACCAGGATGCAATGCAGTAGCAAGATAGACCAGAATGCAATGCAGTAGCAAGATAGACCAGAATGCAATGCAGTAACCAGGATAGACCAGAATGCAATGCAGTAGCAAGATAGACCAGAATGCAATGCAGTAGCCAGGATAGACCAGGATGCAATGCAGTAGCAAGATAGACCAGAATGCAATGCAGTAGCAAGATAGACCAGAATGCAGTGCAGTAGCCAAGATAGACCAGAATGCAATGCAGTAGCCAAGATAGACCAGAATGCAATGCAGTAGCCAGGATAGACCAGAATGCAATGCAGTAGCCAAGATAGACCAGAATGCAATGCAGTAGCAAGATAGTCCAGAATGCAATGCAGTAGCAAGATAGACCAGGATGCAATGCAGTAGCAAGATAGACCAGAATGCAATGCAGTAGCAAGATAGACCAGAATGCAATGCAGTAACCAGGATAGACCAGAATGCAATGCAGTAGCAAGATAGACCAGAATGCAATGCAGTAGCCAGGATAGACCAGGATGCAATGCAGTAGCAAGATAGACCAGAATGCAATGCAGTAGCAAGATAGACCAGAATGCAGTGCAGTAGCCAAGATAGACCAGAATGCAATGCAGTAGCCAAGATAGACCAGAATGCAATGCAGTAGCCAGGATAGACCAGAATGCAATGCAGTAGCCAAGATAGACCAGAATGCAATGCACTAGCAAGATAGTCCAGAATGCAATGCAGTAGCAAGATAGACCAGAATGCAATGCAGTAGCCTGAGATAGACCAGAATGCAATGCAGTAGCCAAGATAGACCAGAATGCAATGCAGTACCGAAGATAGACCAGAATGCAATGCAGTAGCAAGATAGACCAGAATGCAATGCAGTAGCAAGATAGACCAGAATGCAATGCAGTAGCAAGATAGACCAGAATGCAATGCAGTAGCCAGATAGACCAGAATGCAATGCAGTAGCCAGATAGACCAGAATGCAATGCAGTACCCGAGATAGACCAGAATGCAATGCAGTAGAAGATAGACCAGAATGCAATGCAGTAGAAGATAGACCAGAATGCAATGCGGTAGCTGAGATACGAAGATGCTGTGTCCACTTCTTGGTGGAGGAACATCATCTGTGTTTCAGAGTTCGTCCTCATTTCACAACATTTCATGATTCTGTCTTTCTTGTATGACACCATACAAGAAATCAATCAATCAATCAATCAATCAATCAATCAGCCACTGACTGAATGAATCCCTCCTCGTTAGTAATGTTCATATGTGTTATACGTGTTTCTTATTCTGTCCACTATAGAAGAACACCTGAACATGCTGCAGTTCCCATGGAGAAGTTTGAATCTGTGACTAAATGAACGTCTGAGAGAGAGAAGGGTTGATTCATGACCTCGCTTTCATTCTTCCTGTTCCGTTTCCTCACACACACACACACACACACACACACATGTCATGTAGGATTGGGGCGGTCTGTAGCCAAAACAGGCTGGGAGAAAGAGAGAGAGGGAGGGAGGGAGGGGGGGAGAGGAAGAGAGGCAGAGGTCATCAGGGAGGGTGATGGAGTGATGACAGGTGTGTGTTTCATCTGTGTGTGTTCTTCACTCTCTCTCTCTCTCTCTCTCTCTCTCTCTCTCTCTCTCTCCATCCTCCACCACAGTAACTTGTTAGTTAAGGTTGAGATGTGTCCTGATAGTTTTCACCCCACCGGTCCTCATTTTAGACGCACCACAGCGAAAAAGTGATAAGCAGGACATATTTACACACACACACACACACACACACACACACACACACACACACACACACACACACACAGAGGATACGGTGCTGCTCGGCCAGCCCAGCAGCGTTCGTCTTGGATGCACCCTGCTCTGTGTATACACACATACTTCCTGTTTTTGACCGCTGGTTCAGCCAATCAGCGGTGAGCAGACCTTAGATGGATGGACGTCTGACCTCCTCCACACACACACACACACACACACACACACACACACGACCTGGCCAACAGTCTTCTTTAACAGTCCAGGATGAGATATTTACCTTTTATATTACTTTTATATTTGAGTCATTTAGCTGAAACACAAGCAGCTGATAGTAAGGAGGTCAAAGGTCAGAGGTCACAGCATCTGCGACCCTAGAATGATCATAAGCACTTGAAAAAACTGACATCATCTCGTAGTAAATCAATGCTGAAAGTAAAACAGTGACGAGTCACAGTAACAAATCTACCTGATCACACTGATCACAACAACCTGGTTCAGACAGTCGACTGGTTCTACTGGTTCTACTGGTTCTACTACACATTATGAACAGACTCCAGATCAGATGGTTGGTAGCAGACTGGGGGTCAGACTGGGAAGCCTGTATACTTTGTGGAGGTCCCAGAGGGAATCGAACCCGTAACCCTGCAGCGTTGGCGCCTTGGTCACTGAGCTAGCAGAGTGTAGCACAGCGTGACCTTTGAACTTTGTTCAGGTTGCCGTTAGTTTCCATTCACCAGGTGACATGCAGCAGAGTGTAAAGTTCAACCCTGAGGCAGGTGTGTGTGTGTGTGTGTGTGTGTGTGTGTGTGCGCGCGGGAGTACTTCGTAAACAAAGCCAGGTGAACAGCAGGTAAGCCAGAGTCTGAAGTTCCCTCCACTCTCCTGCTGTCAGGGTGTGTGTGTGTGTGTGTGTGTGTGTGTGTGTGTGTGTTTGGCGCGTGGCGGTGGCTACTCATTAACAACAAGAGGCTGTATCAATTAACAGTGAAACTCTAAACCAGGCTGTACAAAGAGATGGAGGGAAAGAGAGGGAAAGGATGAAGTGGAGGGAGAAAAGAGAGGGAAAGATGAGAAGAGAGAGAGAGACAGAAAAGGAAAGGAAAGAGGAGAGGGAGAGAGAGAACTGGCGATGGTATCAGAGAGTTTCACTAAATCATGTTTAGATCTATAGAACTGATCAGGAGACATCTGGAGTTGTTCTTTTTTAATGGAGGTTTTTTAATATTGACTGGCAAGATTTTTCAAAGTTAATATTTTGTGATTTGGAATGACTTACCAGCAAAACCACTTAAATCAATTATTAAATTGATGTGAATCAACGTGAATCAATGACTGATGACTAGATATTATTATTAATCAATGTGATCGATTATTAGTGGATTAGCGGCAACAGGAGGACGATTCGCCTTTCACACACAAATACACGGGTTATTGAACACGGGTCATTCAGACCAAACTACTGTCCCGGTCATTGCTCCGGTGTGAAGGGGGGGGTATTAACTTCACTTCCTGGATCAGCAACATTACAACCAGTAGGGAAGAGGTCAAAGGTCAGAGGTCACAGCAGCCTGACTACAGATGGAAGCTGATGGAGAAGGGAAAGAAGGAATAAGAGCTGAGGAGAGCTAGGAGACACACACACACACACACACACACACACCGACCACACACACACACACACACACACACACACAAAGCTGCCCAACAAAAATTCAACACAACAGGATTTATGTGATTTTCGAATTTAATTATGAAAAAATATATTTTTGTCTTTGACATTAGGCACATTAACGTAGACGTATATACAATTCTCTTTCATAAATACATTTTGTACAAGGGGAAATTAAATAGGAAGAGTCCTCGAGGCTATGTACACATTGCATTGTTTTCTTAAATTAACAGGAGGAAGATATTAAGACACAAACTCCAGAGGAACAAAGATTTTTGGTATCAAATGGATTAGTAACAATAAGGATCAAAAACAGAACAGCCTCTCTTTGGAGTCCTTCAGTGTTGGAAAAAAATGTTTTCTTTGTTTTTTAATGAAAAGCAGGCAGACCTGGTTCAATAAGGTGTCAAGACTCTTCAGGCTGAGTCTTGGGAATGTTCTGTTTGATCTGATGGCAGCTGTTCACAAAGAACCTCAGTCCAGAATATCTTTCTGGTCCAGTGAAGACTTTGCGGTTGTGATTCATTGTTTTTACAATAATATATTCCTAAAAGTCTACGGCAGTGGAAAACAAACTGGTACAGCCGCCAGTCAGGCACACGGGAAGACAATGGAAAAATAGATTTTTTTGTTTTCATCATGTAAAGTTGCTCCTCCTCCATCCAGTCACAACCACTTATTTTTTTTGATTGATCTGAACTGATCAGACTGCGGTTCAGACTGGGAAGTCGATGAGACAAGACATTAGAGAATTTGGTGGTGATGTCACTGAGGGAGGGGCTTCAAAAGGACGGATCGCCCTCGTGAAGGATAAATGGTAATGAAAATGTGAAGGTAAAGTACACTTAACCTCTCCACCTCCTCCGCTATGAAGAACAGACTTTAAGTAGATTTTAAGAGGAAAAACTAATTTCCCCTTTTGCTAAATGTGAACTAATTGCCTGCTGGCTTTAAGTCCTGGTGCAGTTTTAAGAGGCACTTCAGAGTTTGTGGGATTGGACGGTAATTGTTCCCTAACAGGCCGCAATTCACTTCCACTGAAACTTCAATAAAATGGATGGAATGAGCCTTTATGATATAAAGTCACTTGTATCTTGTATGACGTAAACTGACTCCACAGCTCAGTAGATCCACAGACACAGTTTAGCTTTCAGCCAGAAGAAATACAAAATAATCTTATTTTTCATTCATGGGATAGTCCAAAAACCAATGGTCATCACACCGCTGCTTCCTCTCCCTTTGTTGTGAGCACGTCCTCTGGTGGATTGATTGAGTTCATTATGGGATTGTAAAGGACACGGCCGCTATGACGATTAGGGAATGTTGCTAAGGCACCAGTCTTTCTGATTGGTTGGAAAATCCTCCTCTTACTTCCTCTCTTTTATGTTTGTTTCCAAAGAAAAGTCAGATATAAAAACAACAAAATTATATTAAGATTTTAGAAAAAAGATAAATAGTGCAAATGATGCTGGACATTCGGTCCTTCCTCTCTGCTCTCTTCCAGTCCTCATCAGAACATTGTCAATATTGAAAGCAAAAAAATTAAAATTAAAAACAGCAATCAAGTCCTTTCTTGTTTCTTCCATTGAGCAGCAGTAATAAATATTAAATAATATATGTGGGTAGAATAGATCCTCTGGGAAGAATTGTCCTGGACAGATTGTAAACGGGTCAGGCCTTCGGCCAGGAGGCCTTCGCGGAGATCAAGGTATCATCTCCTTTTCCGCTGGTGGTCTCAAACCTGGAGGTTAGACCTGAGGAAGACACAGAGAGACAGGGGTTAGTCATCAGCGTACGTGATAACATTTAAGAAAGGTTGATACACAAAAAAGGCAGGAGATTAAGGAAAGGTAGCCCTGAAACCCCCAAAAGTTATTTTTAGGGATGTGTCAAGAGAACCTTTTGGGATGAGTTGAAGTTAGGTTAAGATTAAGTTAAGCACATTGTCATTGTAAACACATCGTAGTTCAGCATCTAAAGAGGAGTTACAGCGGAACAACTTAAGACAGAAGTGACATTTCTGAGGCTAGTAGAGTTTTTTCTACTTATCAACTGTAGTTATTTACTTACAGGTTGTTTAAGGTTATTTTCATATACACTGAAAGGCTATGACATGTCATCACAACAATACAAAATGGTACTGAACAGTCTAAGATGTTTCTTCTATCAAGCCATAAATGATGTTTGGATGCCAAATCTCCAAAAACTCCACAATTTTCCTTTAACTGAGGTAGTTAATGTATATTTCAGCTGTATTTTCAGGTTAGGGGTTGAGGTGGCGATGAAGTAGAGAAAATGGTTCCAGATTTAACTCCTACCAAAGCAAAGAAGAAAGCTCGTGAGAAATTACTATAAATACTATTACTATTATTATCACGAACCTGCCGAGCGGTCAGTCTTGGAAGGAATGTTATTCAAGTGGCAGAGTCTCATTTCAGAATGTGATGCTTTCATGATCTATGCACGTATGATGTATAAATCATGTAGGAGACACCGTTGTGATGGATTTTGTGTTTAAATTTGTGGGGTGAGATCATATTTCCAGTCATGGATCAATCGTATCGCAGCCAGTTCTGCTTATATACATAATCCAACATGTCAAGTAAACGATGAGCGTTTCTCAAGCTAAACATTTAAACAGCAGACAGACTGATCTTTAGCTCAGAAAGGTTGGGGCCGCTGGGATCAACATTATTCATTGAGAAGCACTAAAAGCATTACATGAGCGCAGATCCAGATCGGCTCTTGCAGCTCTGAGTTGCTTTGACAACAGAATGTGGTTGAAGGTGAACCAGGCCTGCTCAGCGAACGTCGTCATAAAAGAGCAAAGCATTTTAAAAACCCTTTGAGGTGAACTGTAGCTGGACAGCGAGTCCTGGGAATCTACAGCGCGTTGTAAACCAACATCACGTTTCACGAGAGAGTGTAAAGTAAACAAAAGCATCCGCCTGGTTACAGACCAGGTATCGCTGTCGGAGTGTGTTGGCCTCGTAAATACCAACAAATGAGAAACACATTGTTGGGGGGGGGGGCTCACCTCGGTAGCAAACACACACTGCTCCATCTGCTCTGGGATGATGAACACCGGGTGGCACAGACTGTCCTTTGGAAAACTGAGAGGAGGCACCATGATGGACGAGTCGCACTTCTTACTGTGGAGGAGAGAGAGAGAGAGAGAGAGAGACAGAGCGAGAGAGAGAGAGAGAGAGAGAGAGAGAGAGAGAGAGAGAGAGAGAGAGAGAGAGAGAGAGATGTTGTTAGGGTTGTTTTGAGCAACAACAACATGGGTTTTTGAAAAACATAGCCTGTGTGTGTGTGTGTGTGTACGTGCTGAGGATGGACTGATTAGATAAAAGATGGCAGATAGGCCATACAGACAAGATCAGTCTTGTCTTCACATAACGATGCTAAACAAACAGTACAGGGACAGACAGACTGACAGACAGACAGACAGATAGATAGACAAAGAAAGAGAAGGAAAGAAGCCAATAGAGTAGAAAGCAGTAAAGTGGTTTCAGCTGCTTACAGGTCGAACTTGTTCCTGGCCAGCCGGTCCTCCTCCTTTGCCAGGTTGTAGTCGGCCATTTTGTTTTTATACATGGACATTTTCTCCCCACCCCTCTCCGTGAGCGCCGCGTCCTTGTTGGACACTTTAAACTGCCCTCCGGGAAGCAGGAAGGACTCCTTCTCCGTCAGGCTGCCCAGCGGGGCTCCCGGTAGGCTCCCGGTATTGGCTCCGCCTCCGCCGATCACTGCGTTGCGGTTGTTCACCGTCTCCAGGTCGTTCTTCACCGAGGAGGAAGCGGCCGCCAGCCTCCTGCTGCGGTGGAGCTGACGGAGAACAAAGATGGCGGCGCACACCAGCAGAGTCAGCGTCACCAGGCCCAGAGCGAAGGAGACGGCCAGCATGGCGGGGAAGCCGTCCTTCTCGCCCGATTTTTTGGGCGGCTTGGTGGTCTTGACGGCGTATTCACATCGCACGCCCATGAAGCCCGGCGGGCACTGGCACACCGGGCCGGTGAAGTGGGTGTAGCACGTGCCGCCGTTGTCGCACAGAGAGCAGTCGGTGCGCACGGAGCAGTCCTTGCCGGTAAAACCCAACGTGCACGTGCATGTGAAGTCGTTGACGCCGTCGACGCAGGTGCCGGCGTTGCGGCAGGGGTTGCGGGCGCAGTCGTCGATGTTGGTCTCGCAGCGGGAGCCGGTGAAGCCGGGACGGCACCGGCACATCGCACGGTTGTCGACGTCCCAACACTGACCGCCTGAGAGAGAGGAGAGAAACATGAAGCTGAATATAAACACCGGGAGGAAAAACATCTGACATTAACCTCTGATGTGAACTAGTGTGAACAATAATACAACCAGAAAGGAAAACACAAGATTGTCACTTCTAGAGAGAAAAAGTGATCAGAAACATCCCGAGATCTGGTTGTTGTTGTAAAACACTAATTGGATCCAAGTTTAGTTTCCTATGAACTCAGAGAAGAAGACAAACCACCAGGAGGAGGAGCGCCTGAACACAACAACACTGACTGTTTAGATTATTTAGGAAAGGAAAGGAAAGGAAAGGAAAGGAAAGGAAAGGAAAGGAAAGGAAAGGGAAAACAAGAGGAAAGGAGACCAGAAGGTAGGAAGAGACAAGGAGAAGTGATCCTGCATCATCTCCTTATATGGACGTTGTGTGCTGATGTGTTGCGACACCGCCAGCAGATCAGATCTGGGACACGCTAGCAGTGAAATGGGGGGAACGCACACACACACACACACACACACACACACACACACACACACACACACACACACACACTCACACACTAAGAGTCAGGAATCAGATGAATTGCAGATAAGCTACCAGTGGTTCACACACGCTAATGAGGACCTCTGGGAGGCCAGGCTGAACTGCGGACTCAGCAGGCGAACGATAACTATGTGTGTGTGTGTGTGTGTGTGTGTGTGTGTGTGCTCTAATATACAATGATAAGTTTATCTGTAACTGTTCAGCCGTCTGCAGCTCGACGCCTCGACTCGCCTCGACGCTGTGTCGTCCTCTCCAAGGTACAAGAGGCAAAACTATCTTGGGAAAAAAAAAACATTGCTGCTAGTTTCTTTGGGCAGAACGGCACCCTCCGCATTTCCAGGGAGAAATTACCCATGAATCAATGCTGCAACGCCAGCCTGACGCTGACAGCTCTATCAGTTGGCTGGCAAGGCCGCGGTGCCAGCGCTGCATTCCCGGAGCAACGAGGGCGTTTCACAACAAAACCAGTTAGAGAGAGAGAGAGGGAGAGAGAGAGAGAGGGAGAGAGAGAGAGAGAGAGAGAGGGAGAGAGAGAGAGAGAGAGAGAGAGAGAGAGAGAGAGAGGGAGAGAGAGAGAGAGAGAGGTAAAAGAAGTGAAGACAGAAGAGGGGAGGGGAGTGTTGCCAGGGCTAAAACAGTGTTGAATGGATGAGGAATATGTGTGTGTGTGTGTGTGTGTGTGTGTGTGTTGTTGTTGTTGTCAGACAGGAGCTGATAAGACTTGCTCAGAGGCTCCTTCGTGACAATACAAGAGTTGATTTGCCCTCACACACACACACACACACACACACACACACACACACACACACACACACACACAATAATACTAGAATACTCTAGCTACTTAGAGACATGGGAGAATGTTATTCATTCATGATAGTCACAATTCATGTAGCAACAATTCTGAACCGATGCATCTAAATTCTTGGCACGTTGTTTTCTGCTACGTTGAGGTTGAAACAATCAGAGGCGAATCCAGGAGAAAACATCCCTGACGGAGTGAATCCACCTCTGCAGATGAGGGGAAGTGAACAGGTTAAAGGGTTTTCAGTCTGCAGGCCAGCGGGTCCTGCATCGAGCAGGCCTGCCATCCCCGGGCTGAACGGGCAAGATAAAGGATTTAAGTGGGGATGGTAATCGGCACCAGCTGGGCCTCGTCAGCCTGCCAACAACTGGAACTGCTGCTCCGTCTTCAACATTCAACAGTTTCCTTTGTGTACCGAGATCAACCCCAAGAACATCCAGCCGACGGCGAGACCAAAGAAGGAAACCAACTGTGTGACGCAAAACGACGGGCTAACGACCAGCTGATGCTAACATGGAACCATCTGTGGTTACGTGGGGCTAAACAGGACCAGACGCCCAGAACCAAGCCTCACGTGTCCATGTCCTGTTAGCTGGTGACGGTGGCGGCGTGGGTGTGATCCATGAGAGGGATCAAGCTATTCAGAGCTGGATCCACTACCAGCTAACTACCAGTGGAAACCATTGGATTAGCATTGGGGGCTAGCATCCCTGTCAGCACTTTCCACACCTTGTTAGGTTTGTGCCTAGTTGCACATGCATATGATGGGTATTTGTGGAAATAGGATACTTGTAGTTGGTTCAATTAATGATCAGTCCAACGCTGGTGGACAGTTTCAGCTAACAACTAAACCCACTCTGGTTGACCAACCCGCCGGCCTGCAGCCTGGAGCTTCGGTCGCTGGCTCAATGTGGTCTAATGGTGGTATAGTATTAAAACTCTGCTTGTCTGGTACTTACAATCCGTCAGGTTAAGGTAGCAAACTACTAATATCTTATTAATGATTATCCGGTTGGGTTATTAAAGTTACAGAAATTGTCACATATTGTCTAAAATGCATTCTTTGCCAATTTTTGAGTTGAAGTCACACTAACCCTAAATCAGTAAAACCACAACTACCAGTCGCCCCTGAACTATCAAACTTAAATACAATTCAAAGATCTTATTCCTACAGTTGGACCATACATGTACCAACATGGACAACAAGCTAGGACGCAGTCGGCCAAGACGCTAACCAGTGATCGCATTGAGAAAAGACCAAAGCTGGAGCTGCTCCACTGACAATGAATTTGAAGCTTTACAGCTGAGTGATCTTCCATAGCATCACTGAAAAATCCTCTGGGTCCTATTACAGTGTCATTCATGGTCAATGGAGCAGCTCCAGGAGTTGCTGTTTGAACATGTGATGCTGAACTGACGGGAGGCTTGACTGATGTTTTTGGTGTTAAGACAAACTCAGAAAATTACTACGTTTCATCTAAATGGGCCTCATTCACCAAAGTTTTCGTAAATTATTTGTAAATTTGTCATATGTGTGTGCGTACGAAAATACCAACGTGCAGGAAACCTCGATGTGTTTCGTAAAACAGGTGTATATTTGATGAATGCCAGTCGTTGGTAAATTGGATGCTCGTTCCTGTTGAAGCCGGTTTGCAGGTAAACACTGTTCAACACCGTAAAAGGCTGCAGACTGAAGGGTTGTGTTCAAGTAAACCAGGGAAAAGAGGAAAAGAGGAACTTGGCGGAGTCCGAAATGGAAGTGTTGCGTTCAAGAGATTTCAGAAGCATCAGCAGCGGAATCACAAGAACTGATAAAAGTAAAGCATGGCAAGAAATGATCAACGCTGTCGATGCTGTTTCAGCAGAAACCCAAGAAACAGTTCAACATGAAACTAGATGAAGGAGAAGTAGACGTATTATCAGCCTCAGGAGGATGGCAGCACTGAGCCGCTATCGACATGATCAGAGGATCAATCAATAACAGGAGAGACCTCACTGTCGGTGTCCAGTCAGCATTGGAGTTGGACTCAGATCAGATCCAGGCTGCGTCTCCATCAGATGGTAGGACTATGTTATTGTGTTTGTAAGGCGTCCAGTCCATGTGATCAACCTTTTACAAGTTGGATCATCTTGTTGTTATGAATGAGGACAGTTCGGAAAATACGACATTTCAGCTGTTAGGTCTTTTTCTCTACAAGGCCACTGAAACATCTTGTTGTTGTTGAGGTTTGGTGCTACTGCAATGGATGTTTCATGTTTTGGGCTTTGACCAAAAAACACTCCTTCATTTACACCTCAAAATGTGAATCTGCACTGGAACTAATCAACTACAACCAGAAATCCTGAGGGGAAACAAACCAATGAAATGCCATGCAACGCTTCCACAGCCGTCCAATTTTGTTCTTGTGCTCATGCAGATTTGGGAATACTTCAATCAGAAATATATTAAAAGGATATTTTAGAGAATGTTATCCAGATCATGTCCCCTGTTTTGGAGTAAAGAACCATAGCTCACCAAAACCATCTTGGAGAACGGGTGGGTGGTGAACGGGGCCTGCATGGGTGTCTGGGGGGTTCAGTTATCACCCACCAAAAATGTCTCCTGTTTTTCTCAAAATCAGTAAAATCTAGTCTCTTTCCTCTAAATCAGCTTTGGCAGCAGTTCAGCATACAGTTGTTAAGTTGGCTGACTCAAACTATATATCAAACTATACATCATTATCAGCTTGTTCCTGGTTGCTTAGTGTCATAAAAGCAAGTCAGTTCTGCAATCTGCCGGCAGCTGTTGGAAAACCACAGCCAGCAAGCTGAGGCTAGCTTAGCCATCAGCCAATGAAAGAAGTTTGGCAAAAATGAGCAAGGTGGTGATGCTTAAGGTAGGTAGATAATAATAAAATGAATAGTTTGCCCAATACGTGCAGTGCTTTGACTGGAGTTAAGTATGTGCATGGAATTTGATTGGTTGGCAGTGAAACTATTGCGTGGCATTTGATTGGTTGAGCTTTGCATACTACTTCAGATTCAAGACCAGTCTGCCTACAAGTCAGCAGTCAGGGAAAAGTTACCGTTAGCACAGGGGTCGCTGCTACATCTGTCGATCTTCTTCTCGCAGTTGGAGCCCATGTACCCGGACGGGCATCGACAGCTGTACCCGCCGGCGGTCTTCTCAACGCAGGTACCGCCGTTAAAACACGGCCCATCAGCGCACTTCATGGCGCTGATCTCACAGTTCTTCCCATAGAAGCCCTGAGGACATGTGCACGAATAGTCGTTCTCTAAATCCTGCAGGGGGGACAGGTGAAGAAAGCCAGGTGAGGATTACCGAACAATAGTGTGTGTGTGTGTGGGGGTGGGGGGGGGGGGTTGATAAGGTTGCGCTGAGCTGATGAGCAGGCCAGGGCACATTATGTTGCACAATCTTGCCGGGACACAGCTCTCTGGAAATTGGCTTTTATTTATTTTCCTAGTAGTAGGAGTAGGAATATTATCAAGGCACTGTAGCTCCAACCGATGCAGACCTCGAAAACTTATTCTACTGTGTACTGTTACGGTACTCTTTGTGAGTTGCTCTAGGTAAGAGCATAAGCTAAATGACTAAAAGGTAAAGGTAGATACAAATCATCGTCCAGGCCTCTGGAGGTGTTGTGGGCTTCATTCAACATCCATGATGGAAGTTGACGACCGTCCATTTGATAATACCCACTTCGCTCTAACATGCAAGCAAGTTTTCCAGCTAATTGTTCATCATACAAGAGATGGAGCCATCAGATCCTGTATACTGGTGATAACTTACATTGCAGCTGCCTCCGTTCTTGCAGGGGTTACTGTCGCACTCATTGGTCTCAATCTCACAGTTGTTGCCGCTGTATCCGGGCCGACAGGTACAGGTGTAGCTTCCCTGGCCTGTGTTGGTGCACGAGGCTTCATTCTGGCATGGCTTGTGGTTGGTACAGTAGTTCAGGTCTGGAAAAAAAGCAACATGATAAATTAGAGCAATGTTAAGTTCGGGATGTCACGGCAACAACACAAAACAGAGAAAGAGGAGCAAGAACAACAAACAACAAGCCTAATATTCTGACAAAAGATAATAAGGTCTCCAGTGAGGTTAAGGTTTGGGTTTAGATGAGGGTCATCATTCAGTTCATTATGGTGTCCCTCAAAGTTTAATCTTTGGTCCTCCACTAATGTCACTATCATGCTTTCCCTTTATCCAGTATGCAGATGATACACAACTTTACATTGCAATAAAAAAAAGCCTGTAGAAACAATTTGTTTATTTTATAAATGTTTATTTTGGGCTGTAAACAGCAGAGGGGGATTTTCCCGGCCGGTACGAGATTTGAACCACAATCCATCACAAATGTAATCACACCCTGGAAGCCTACTCCAACCCTCCACTCACAGGATGTGAACCTCCTTGTTATTCTTGTATTCAAAAGAAACAAGCTAGGGACAGTTACCTAGGCCACCTTCCTTCACTACCAGCTTCCTACCTACATCAGCCATTCAGACACGTTCTCAGTATTAAAGTCCAAACTCAAGAGCCTCCACCATACCTGCCATTCCCTTGCCCTTCCATCTACGCCCTCCTCACTACAACAACTCAAAGTTTTGCCTCATATCTTTAACTGGGATTTGTTTGTTTTCTCTTGTTTTACTAGAATTAACTACAACCTATCTGAGTGTACAAGAGCAAAGTCCAATCCATTCGCCTATATTTGAGCTACTAACCTGGGACTAACCTGGGAGGTTAACATGAAAACTCTGTAATTGGCTGAACTGACATTTGCAGAGGTGTCTACTGGGAAGACTGGGAAGTTACCATCAGAAAAGTCTACTTTTAAAAAAATCCACTTGGCTGGTGGATTTGTGGGTGAACCTCGGGCCTCCTGCCTTGGTGGAGATAGAAGTGAACCTTGTTAACCTCGTTAACCTCGTTAACCAGGCGGTTAGGGGAGCTGAACCCACCTTGGTCACAGAAGAGTCCTCCCCATCCCTCCCTGCAGTTGCACTGCCAGGGCTGCTGGCAGGTCCCGTGGAGGCAGCCGGGGTGGCGGATGCACTCGTCACACAGGTTGCCCTGCCAGCCCAGCCGGCAGGCGCACTCCCCTGGAGACTCACAGTAACCATGCTGATCACTGCACCCCGCCGCACAGATGGCTGATGGGAGGAGGGGAAGGAGAGGGAGGGAGGAGGGGGAGAGAGGGAAAGGGGGAAAGGGAGAGGCAGAGAAAGAAGTCCAGAGCATTAGTATGAGCGTGTCTAGTGTGTGTGTGTGTGTGTGTGTGTGTGTGTGTCATGTTCTTCCTTCGCATCACAAAACAACTACCCTCCCCTCTCAGGGCCTCTCACTCACACACACACACACACACACACACACACACACGCCTCCCCTATAAGTACTTGTTAAGTACTAAACGAAGCAGCTGGCCCGCACAACAAAAGCAACACATGCCGTCTCTTTTCACGCAAGGCAGCGCACATTAAGTTCCAGCGCGTGTCCCTGTTAAAGCGGGCGGACCGGGCGGACCGGGGCCACCGGGGCCACCGGGGCCACCGGGGCCTCATTGTTGAGCTCAAAACAAAAGGAGCAGACCTCAGCCAACCAGCTCACACACACACTGGAAGCGACAGAAGCTCCAAGGTCTTTTTTTCCTGCAGAAACCCAGCCGAGGGCCAAGGACGGCGTTGGCAACTGCTTGACTTAACAATTTCAAGGCCGCTGGGAAAAAATGAAGCGCCAAGGGGCTTTATTCTGACACCCCCCCCCTCCCCCTCCAAGTTGAAGAAACGGTAGAATAAAAACAGAGGGGGTGATCTACTGTATAGCCAGTGTTACCTCATATTCAAAAGCAGATTTGATCAAAAACATAAATTAGAAACAACAATATTTATGTGCTTCACATATAAAAGCACTTTTAACTTCACATAAAAACAATAAAATATCCTCAACTATTGTGTAGGAACAATGGGAAAAAATAATGGATAAAACCTAATGTCCTAAAACACATTTTAGAATGATACTATACAAATATCACAGCAAAACTGCAAGACCCTATAGGAATAGTATAGGAATATTATAGGAATATTATAGGGTACTGGGTATCACAGACAACTATACTCCAACTAAACATAAAGGTACTTACGGTCAGAGCAGTACTGGCCCTTCCAGCCAGGGAGGCAGAGCCGGTTCCCCAAGGCGTCGCAGGTGTAGTGGCCGAAGGTGTCGTCCCTGGGCCGGCAGTAGTTGGAGCAGGCCTCGCCGTGGTAGTGCTCGTCGCAGATCACGTGGTAGGAGTAGCGGAGCTCACTCTGATCCCCAAAATGGACGTCCTGGGACCAGTCCTCTCCCACCGTCAGCCTCCGGCGGGTCGCCAGCCTGCTGATCAGGTTGTTCTGGTTTTCTGGAAGGATGGAGGAGTGAGGTTGGTTAGGATCTGGACTCATAAACAGACCTGCACACTGTTCATCCTACATCTAGATACAGGGGGGGTGTGGTTGGTAAGGTTTTATTCTAAGGGAGAAGTTACACTGGAGGAAAAACCCTAATATAGACTATAGGAGACATAATGGTATTTTTTAATCTCCTATTGATATAACATAAAATATCCCTATGAGCTTAAAGTTTTGCTAATGTGTGGTTTCTATCATCTACATCCCACTAGCACATAACTACAACAACTTTGTGAGAGATATTCAGATGCGTGATGTTTAAAAGCGGTTCCAATGTCAGCCGCTGGGACCCAGAACGGTGTCAGTGTCGCCGCCTAGCGGTGAAGGAGTGGGACTACAGCCTCCTACCTGTAGACTCGTTCCCTGAAGACTCCGCATTCCACGCTTCAATTATCAGAGAGAAAGTCCCCTGGAATGAATGACAATCAATGAATCAATGAGGAAGAGACTGCACCGTGCAGGCCAAGCCTCAGTGACTACAGGCTGCAGGACTCCGGCCAAAGTAAATAATCCTTTTCAAGTTGTATTTCTCCCTGATGGGCTGGAAATGTTGCTCATTTAATCTGAATCCAAATATGTTAAATATGAAGTGAAAAGCTGAAACAATTGACTCCTCTGGTCTGGAAGTACAGAACATAACTATAGGCTACAAATAGCAAATACTTCTTAATCTGATCTGGCTGAATATGGGTCATGTAACGTATTAGTTTTATTATTACCGGCCACTTGAAGTGAAAAGGCACTTTGATGGGCGCGCTCCCGGAGATGGAGTTCGTATCCGCGCCGAAGATCTCGGTGAGCGCGGTCCCGTACGTGCACGGCGGCTCGGGGCTAATGACGTCCTGGGAATGTTTGAGACACACACGGAAAAAGATCTGGCAGTCCCGGGATTTGAACCGACACACACTCTGGGCGCTGCTGAAGGAGTCGATCTTCAACTCAAACACCCCGGAGGACTGGACCTGGTGGGGGGGCAGAGAGAGAGAGAGAGAGAGAGAGAGAGAGAGAGAGAGAGAGAGAGAGAGAGAGAGAGAGAGAGAGAGAGAGAGAGAGAGAGAGAGAGAGAGAGAGAGAGAGAGAGAGAGAGAGAGAGAGAGACAGGTTTAGTCAATCATTAGTCAGGTTTCTTTATTGAAGTTTGATTTGAATTCAAATTGAGGGAGAGGAACGGGGCAGCGCGCCGTGCGTAAAAGCGCATATACGGCAGCGCGCACGTCTCCAAAGCTCTCCAAAACCCACAGCGAACCACTGCGCCATGAAAAGAGATCAATCTATAATGGATTCATCTAATTCCGCTTTCACTGCTACTCACCATCTGCGCTGATATCCATAATAAAAGACACGACAGCATCAGATGCGCCATGGTGCGTTCGCGGTGCGTCCTAGTCTGCTACGGGAAGCAGGCGGACAAATGCTGGAAATCCTCTTGATACCGCAGGAAAAATGTTAAATCCAAGCGTTTCCCAAAGCAAGAAGAAGGTCAAGACAAAAACGCAACAGAAAAGAGAAAGAATTACAAAATGAGACCGAGCAGCGGGAGTGGATCGGTTCAGTCAAATCGAGATAAGAAACAGAGTAAGATCCGATGTGCTGAGAGGAGGTTGCTGCTGCTCTGGACTGAGGAGAGCCGCTTCACCTGGCTATATACCCAGAGGAGGCGGGGGCTCCCGCCTACTCTGGACGAAATGGCTTGTTGCAATGCGCCCCCCCCACACACACACAAACACACACACACACACACACACACACACACACACACACACACGGGTGCGCACTGCAAAAAGTACCACCTCAACAAGACATTTCGTCTTCAAATCTCATTTTGTCTTTTAACAAGTGAGACTGCGGTGAGAGATCTCCCGTCTTGGTAAATGCTTCCAGTCGAGTCGGTTTCTTGATTCTACAGCAACTCAGATTACATTACATTAGATTACACTATATTACATGACATGACATGACATGACATGACATGACATTACATTACAATAGATTACACTATATTACATTACATTATATTATATTACAGTCATTAAGCAGACGCTTTTATCCAATGCGACATTCAACGCAGATCTGATTATCAAGATTCTGGCACTCTGTCGGGTATTTTCCCGACAGAGTGCCAGAATCTTGATCAAACCGGATTGGAAACCCCACCAGACCGGCGGAGCTTCACGTGTCTTAATTAAAATGAGACCGTAAGGCTGGATATGAGACTCAATGACAACATTGACATTTTTTGCAGCGTAGGACATAGGGGGCCTCTAGGGCCGTGGAGAGGAGGAGGGGGTATGGGGCCCCTGCTTTGATTCGCTTTCACCGCTGAGGGGGCAATTAGACCGGGGCAATACAACAAAATTCCAGCCCTAATAGCCCCAGTGACACCAGCCTGACTGTCCCACTACAACAGACGTAATGCGGCCAAACGCTCCTCTGCTGCCCCCATAACAGGATGGGATACTATATAGTATTATAGGAGTATTATAGGAGTATTATAGAGATACCTTAGGAGAGGAAAGATACCATTATTTTAAATAACTATAAACACCATGAAGAGCCACAGACACGTTAAATTACTATAATATTATTATAGGAGTATTATAGGAGTAAGGAACGGACTCCAGTTTAACCGGAGAGGAACACGGCACGGTGACTTGGTCAGTAACCAGTAACTAGTCAGTCAACCAGTCAGTAACCAGTAACTAGTCAGTCAGTCAGTCAGTCACTTCATATGTATCAAAACAACACTTAAGTCTTTTCTCCTTTTAGTTTTCTTCCGCATGTCGCGTGCCGGACAACTGAGATGAGGAGGAGGGGGTACGGAAGACGCACGCGCGTACACACACCTCTAATCCCCCTGAAGAATAGTAATTGTTCCGACGCGTGTAAGTCGTTAAACGGGCAAAGTCTGGAAGGAGATATTGTGTGCGTGTGTGTGTGTGTATGTGTGTGTGTGTGTGTGTGTGTGTGTGTGTGTGTGTGTGTGTGTGTGTGCGTGCGTGTGCGTGTGTGTGAGAGGGGAGATTCTGAAGGCTCCTTTTGTTGTATCCTTGGAGTATGGGGGGGGGGGGGGGGGTGTCGATCTGGAGACGATAGATAATTATAGAGAAAGTGTGTGTGTGTATGTGTGTGTGTGTGTGTGTGTGTGTGCTCACGGTTCCAGCTGTATGATAATGAACGGCACCTGGCCATGCCCCCCCCATATCAACGTCTTCAGTGGCGTAATGAGCCCTCATCCACTGATAAGGAGCTGGGGGGGGCAAGGTAGTTTGACCAGCTATAATACCAGTACAATCTACTAGGCTACTACTAGTGGCTGCTGTTAGCTTGGTGTGTGTGTGTGTGTGTGTGTGTGTGTGTGTGTGTTGGAGGGGCGCTGACAAACTGTTGCTCATAATTTTTGGCGCTCGCGACACAGCTCGTTTCTATTGTGATTCTAATGAGGCCAGCGCGTGCCTCCGCTGGCCGTGACTTTACCCCACGGCACGAGGCACGCTTCAGTTGGCCTCTCAAACACACACACACACACACACACTCACACACACACACACACACACACACACACACACACACACACACACACACAACAACCCTTCCATTGTCATGATTATGTTTCACCCAGACGTGTCTCTTCTGGCGGCTTGAGCTCGAGACAAAAGTACGAGATAAATAAATATGAGCTCGCGCGGCACAAAACAATGAAAGTTGCCGTCGCGCGCATCGGATAGTTTTCAACAACAACAACAACATGGTGTCCTGTTGTGTCCATACAGCAATGCAGATCCATATCTGGTTGTTACATTAGACTGTTGGAGTGGAGATGTCTCCTCCTGACGAGATGCTCATTGATTATTAGAAATGAAACGGCCATACCACCATCCATGATCATTCAGGGGTCACAGGAAGATTTGATCCACCTATTATCAGGGTGCTGTGACCTCTGACCTGTAACCTGCTCATCCTGCTTGCTGATCCAGGAGCTGAAGCTTCTCCTGCTGACCTCTGGCAGTCTGCAGCACCACGAGGCAAAAACCTTTTGAGTTCAGATTGGAAATGCTGCTGGTCTAGGACTCCTCCAGAAGTGGTTCTGCTCATGCTACCTAATGTTCATGTATTACAAGTGAAAATGATAAAAGTCTAAAGTGGAAAACGTTTAGTCCCAAACCTAAAGTTAGAAAAATCAATCTCAAGTCAAACTGTTTTGTGTAGCATTAAGAAACTGAAAAAAACAACTAAACTTGAAAGAAGCCATAGAAATAAAAAGTAAAAAACATATCACAACAGAACAAATATATTCAAATGGGTCGGTGCTTACATGCTGACGCACGAGACTTTAACATTATTTAAAAATAACTATAATTATCGTTATTATAATCCAGATATTGTACAATTATTTTGATGCTGAAGCCGCGTGCCTGTACGCGTGACAGATTGACATTTATTTATGGAAATGATAAAAGCTTTGATCAAAACCTCCGCAGGGGCACGCGCAGGTGTCCGGGGCGCGTGGCTTGCCTGATTCTCTTGATGTGCGCGAGAGGAGGGGGGTGTGATAAAACAGATCGATAAACAGATGGCGCGCGATCGAATATGTGCATATTGTCCCGGTGATGATGCTTCCGGGTGTTGAGCACACGACCATACTCGTCTCCAGGGAACTGATGCTGCACGCGCCAGACAGGTATTATCTAGCACGCGCCGCGTTTGTCGCCGTGGTGGACGCAGAGGGGAAATAACGGGACAAGATAAAGGAGTCTAAACACTACAGCCTCAGTTATGACAAAGACCTCTTCTAAACCTCTCTTAATATTGATTGATCAATATGATCAATTATTAGTCATCTTAGGGGACATATTGATCCCGATAGTCGTCCATATACATTTCTGGTTATTTTTACTTGTTATTTACTCACCATTAAAATGATAAAAACTACAAAATCCAATTTGTGTTAACTTAAACTGAGGCGTGCCAAACCGTGCCACACCGTGCCAAACTGTGCCACGCCGTGCAAAATACCTCCTTCCACCAATGACTCCTGTCTCTTAATAATAAAGCTGTAACCAAAAGGTATCTAGTTTTGTGTGTTTGGCTTTTTACCACTTTCTACCCCGCACGTGCCCAAATGGTCGAGCTTTTGCTGAGGTGAGGACTAGGCGCGTGTCTCAGCGCGAGGTGACGGTAAAGGGCGGAGAGAGAAGAGAAAAGAGAGAGGGGGTGGGTGGTGATAGAGCAGAGAGGCGGGAAGTAGACAGGAACCACCGTGGGAACATCTCCTGAGGTGTGAGCGAGCCCCATAAATGTAAATCTGCGCGTGAAGCGCCTGTCCTTTTTCCTCCACGAGGCGTCAAGAGCAACACCTGCACAGACTGGAGCAGTTTGGGCCAACCCAAACGGAGAGGGTGTGTGTGTCATCATCCTCCCGAGACAGAAACGTCATTTTACAAACTTTAACAAATATTTGTACACACTGTGGCTCCCAAAGGTGATACAAATACATTCACTATTTTTACCTGAAAGGTTTGTATTTCTTCGTAAGTGTGTGTGCGGTGTTGGGGGTTTGGGGGCGGGGCAGCGGACCGTTCCCAGGCGCTCGTGCACCAACCGCCTCGAGGTGTCAGTTTTGTGACCCTGCAGTCTGTTCGCACCAGAGACAGCTAGCCTGTTAGCATCACAGCTAAAGAAGCAACACTGTGCCTTCTGGGACAGCAAATGGTTGGACCAATAAACCAAATAGCCTGGTTCAGTTCCCTGCCTGGGAAATAATACAATAATAATAAATAACATTAGATTATAGTTTATATCAGTGGTGACCTATGACCTCCACTAAACAAAACCAACTACATCAATTTATACTAAATCTAGATGTCACCCTCTACAGCCAGGAGCCTGTATTGATGTGGTGCCAAATAAAAATATAATCAATTAGATTTTCAATTTTTTTTTAAATTTATGTTTGTTTTTACATTAAATCCTCATGTGACTCACACCTGTTACTGATCTACAGGATGAATTTAGAGATTTCTGTCAGGACAAGAGGAAGTTAAAAGAGTCTTTTCTAAAAATAAGGTTTATGTGGATTTAACGTTCTGGTTTAGAGACGTGACACAGAACAACATTACATCTTGGATATTGATCAGAAATAAAGCCTTCATATCTTTATCTTTAAGTTAGTCTGGTAACCAACCACCACTGCTAGTTGGCTGATAAACAGTAAAGTTGCTGCTGGAGTTGACCACGTCACATCCTGGACAAAAAGAGTGAAATGATCTGTTGTTACTGTATACATATGAATTACATTGTTGTATAAAACACGACAGACTGTAACGGGCCGTTAATACTCAGATTACACCAGATTAAATCACTATAATTCTCGGTAAATCCCATAAATATAAACAACCCCGGTATTATTAAAGGAAAGTGAGAGATTAAGTCCACACACACACACACACGCCTGCCGGCATGAAGGATTCTGGCACGTGGGGGGGAGGGGTGTCTCCCCCGTTGTTTTTGTCACCTGACATTTTGCAGGTAGGCGCGAGCTCTCCCTCCGCCTCTTGTTCCCTTTTCACGCGCCGCTGTCAAACGGTGGCATTAACATCTCTTAACACACACACACGGACCATTAACATCTTCATACCCATTGACAATTTGGTATCAATGAGAGGTGATACACACACGATTTGATAGCCTCTCTCTCTCTCTCTCTCTCTCTCTCTCTCTCTCTCTCTCTCTCTCTCTCTCTCTCTCTCTCTCTCTCTCTCTCTCTCTCTCTCTCTCTCTCTCTCTCTCTCTCTCTCTCTCTCTCTCTCTCTCTCTCTCTCTCTCTCTCTCTCTCTCTCTCTCTCTCTCTCTCTCTCTCTCTCTCTCTCTCTCTCTCTCTCTCTCTCTCTCAAGCAAGTGTGAAATACTAGAATAAAGAGATGTGTAAACATAACTGTGTAACATTGCAATCAAATATATAAATAAGAGTAAAATTAACTTAAACATACAAAGATGACTTACTTATGTTTGTATTTGTATTGTATTTGTATTGTATTTAATCTCTCACATTAAAGATGCTTCAACTCCACAAACACCAACCCTCTAATTCCTAATCCTGAAACCTGGATCTGCTTTCAAAACCCCTGGAAACATTCCTGAGCTGAGAGTTAACCCCTTGAATAAATAAATACTGACTGGAGATCCACTAATCTGGATCTGGATCAATCAGTGTGTGACTGTTTGTTCAACCCACCAGGATCTCTTCTCCCAACTGGATCCACCTAAAAAAAAATCAAAAGAACTCTACAATTAGCTGATCTCATTTTAAAGAGCACAGCCTCTTTCATGTGGTACCAGGTCCAGGTCCAGGTCCAGGTCCAGGGATGCCCTCCAGGATGACTGCTGTGGCTGAGAGGTCTGGCAGGACTTCTCAGAACCCCTTTACCATGTTTAATGATGGACGCATAAAGAAGTCTTCATTCTCATAATTATTATATACTCTTTTCCTCCAGACCAGGTAATGTTGAGTTTTTCCACATCAACAACAAAGTTTATTAGATATTAAACTACTTTGTTCCAGGAAACGTCTATCAGTGTTAGTCTGATTTTTGTGCAGGAGTCTCAGCTCATACCGACTGGCAGCCAGACCCGTCCACAACACTAATCAACAGAGATACCTAGTTACCTGGCTAGCCTAGCTGACCTTCCAACTACATGAATGAAAGAAAAGGAAGTCAGTGCTTTATAGTTTTTGGTTATAGTTTGATCTGAGTTGCATCTTTACCATTCAAGTTTGCCAGTTAGCTCCAAAAAAAACAACTGGTTCTTTGGCTCCGCCCACTGAGGTCTAATTTAACCAATGAGATGTCTGCCTCCAGAGCTGCTCTGACTGAAAACAGTTTGGAGAACTGAACCTCAATCTGCTCAAATAGTCTGGTAGTAACCAACCCTCCCAGGCCTTCGCTGTGTTCGCTGTGGATGCTTGTAGATATTTGATGCTGGATCTGAAGGGACTCGGAGTCGAGCCCGGCCTGCCAAACAGGCTGGATTTGACATTTAGGAGGTGATAATTGTTCCAACACCTCACAGGATTAAACGATTGGTAGTTGTGAAGCCAGGCATCCAGCAGGGAGAGAAACACAGGTTATAATCCTAAGAGCTGCAGGACTGGTGAGCTGGAGGCCTACATGATTTACAACTTTAAACTCAGTAAGACTTATTCCAGCAAATCAAACTGTTCACCTGTGGACAAGTACTGTAGGCTAGACAACAATACAGCATGTTGCCATCAACTTTCATTTTCATTTCACTGAGTAATTCCTCAGTATTGTGTACTCCAGGTTAACACACTGAAACGAGGCTGCTCTAAAACTAATTCATGTTTTTAGACATTGCAGATGTTACCAATACCACCAGCCTCTCGGGGCCAAGCTGAATGCATCCTGGGGCCAATTTGTCTTTTTTTTTTTTTTTTGTTTGGAGGAACTTCAGATAAAATTCACTCCAAGTAAACAAAGCTGAGAATGTAAACCGCCGGAGCAGTAAGAGCCTCCATATAACCGACACAACACAGAACAAATTGCCAAGTACATGTTGAGAAACGTTTCCACTGTTTATGTTACATTACAGACATTTAGCAGACGCTTTTATCCAAAGCAACTTACAAAAAAGGTACTTGACACTATGTGGGAATCGAACCCACGACCCTGAGAGCCTCCTGCTCTACCGACTGAGCTGTCCGGTTCTTGTTGTAATATTCAACTGAGTCTACAAGGTGGAACACCAACAGGAAAAACATGAAACAACTGGACGTTCAAAAGCATGAAGTCGGCAAGAAATAAATTATTACACAGAGAAGATTTCAAACCTTGAAGATGAAAGAATACGATGCTGTTAAAACCTCCTAGTCAAAATGCACGACAACAGTGTTGTTTTGGTTCCTTTATTGAGGATGTTGGGGAACGGATGGTTCACAACTGAATCTCACAGAATATTCAACAAGCACATCCAGACAGCGGCAGAGTCTTAAAACTATTTCCTGGATTCCTCGCTTCCTTCCCTGCCTCCTCCCTGGATGTTTCTACAGGACATCTCTACCAGGGGGGAAGGTGAGAGAGTTCGTCTGGATGAAACTGTCTCAGATGCATAAAGATGGAGGCCTCCTGAAGTGGGCTGTGATTTAATAAATACTCTACAGCAGTGGGAGGGGAGGGAGGGGCTTCAACCGGGACAGGACACCGCCCCGATGACAAGCAATGACATCACACCTGGAGGCCGCCATCTTTATGTACCTGGTGGAGGAACTTCATCTACGAGGAAGTGAAGGGAACATGAGCCAAACCCCAGCAGCATCATCTCCTGCTGGTTCAGGTACAAAACACCAATGAGAGGAAACCTTGAGTTTAAGTTTCCCACCATGCATTTCTACAATGACACAATGAGCGCTGAAGGTCTCCGTAGGATACTGAACCCAGACAGGAAACCTTCGACTCAAGGAAAACATGACCGTCACCTGATGTCACACAGCTTTACTCTCTTACATCATGGTTGAGGGTCACATCTGCTGTGACCTCTGACCTCTTTACTACTGCTTGTAATGCTGCTGATCTAGGAAGCGTGTGTTGAGTGTTGAGTGTTGAGCTTCTGGTCCTGGGAGGAACTTCTGCTCTTCTATCAACACAGTTACATGTTTTCTCCCCGTCCGGCCCGTCTGGCGTACCGGTTGGCTCAAAGCAACAATGTTCTTCCTACTTCTTCCTCGTGTACTTCCTGTTTTATTTGAGCTGTGAAAGCCCCGCCCACTCCTCCCTCCAGCATTGGCTCCACCGCCATCGCAATGCTTGCATCTCATTGGCCCTCCCACACCACTGGGAGTGCTCATTGGCTGGTCTGAGAGTCACATCACTCTTTATTTCTCTATGAGTATTTATAGATTTATTATTATCGATGTTTCGCCTCGACAGTCTTAGATATACTTGATTTCTTGCAGAAAAATAGAAAATTAAAAAAACCAAAACTCTGAAACTCATGGTAGGACAGTGTAGTGCTGATCCCAGTTCAGATCCTGTGGGTCGGAGAGCCAGACCAGAGCTGGAGTAGCGATAGCAGCGCTGGTCTCAGATCAGCCTCCAACCACCAACAGCAGTCTGAAGCTGACAGATCCTTTTTTTAACCAATCAGCAGTTTACTATGCATCAGGTAACAACGAGATGACCAATGAGCGACGAGGGCTGCCCCACCTCCAAGAACCCAAAGTGCCTCTCTCATTGGTGCAGAGGCTAGCCAATGTCCTCGCTCCGTTCCAGCACCGCAGACCCGCCCACCGAGACACGATTGGTTAGTGACAGCGGAGACCGTTGGACGGTGGGTCTCCCCCTCTCTCGGCCCCTCCCCTCCCCAACGCCAAACCGCTCACCCATTGGCCAGTGAGGGTGGAGGGCTGGGCTGCGATTGGTGGATGTGTGAGAGGGGGCGGGGCTCACTGCTGTTTGGAGCGCCAGAACCGCGACGCGATGGAGCCCAGAGAGAGTCCCTGTTTCTTTTGCTGGGAGAGCTCAGCCAGACGCTGCTCCTCCTCCTACAGACAGACAGACAGACAGACAGACAGGTAAATAAAGAGAAAGACATGTAGGCAGAGAGACAGGCCAAATCAATTTGACTTCATGTGGTCAATAAAAAGACAATCTCCAGTCAGATCCCAGTCTCAGTTTTGAGTCGGGTCACATGACATCTGACCGCAGGGTGCGTTGGATTTCTCTTCCTACCGCCGCTAGCTGAGCCTGTCTGCGTTTGAAGGTCTCTATCGGGTCCTCCTCCAGGGCGTAGTTCTCCAAAACCGAACGCACATCGTCTACGCCGCTCAGAGCAATGGCTGATGGGGAGGGGAGAGAGGAGGGAGGAGGAAAGGAGGAGGAGGGAGGAGGAAGGGAGGAGGGAGAGAGGAAATTATGTGAGGGAGAGGGAGGAGAGAGGAAAAGGAGAGAGAGGCAGGGAGAGAGGGAGGAGAGGGAAAGGAAGGAGAGAAAGGAGGGAGAGAGGAGTAGAGAAGGTGAGACATGCAGGGCATCAACTCGTTTTCTACTGAATAGTGTTGAGGATGAACACACACACACACACACACACACACACACACACACACACACACACACTCTCTTACTCTTGAGGAAGTTGGCGAGGTCGTACAGCGTGCGGTCCTCTGAGTTGCCGTCCCATCTCTTCAGAGCCATCCCGTTGTACGGCTGCAGGCTGAACGCCTCACGCTTACAGTCCACCACTATCACCTTACTGGTGTCTCTGTTCAGACAGGACACGTCCTGCAGACAGACAGGTAGAGAGACAGGTAGAGAGACAGGCAGAGAAAGACAGACAGGCAGAGAGACAGACAGGTAGAGAGACAGGTAGAGAGACAGGCAGGTAGAGAGACAGACTGACAGGCAGAGAGACAGACAGGTAGAGAGACAGGCAGAGAAAGACAGACAGGCAGAGAGACAGACAGGTAGAGAGACAGGTAGAGAGACAGACAGGTAGAGAGACAGACAGACAGACAGGTAGAGAGACAGGTAGAGAGACAGGCAGAGAAAGACAGACAGGTAGAGAGACAGGTAGAGAGACAGGCAGAGAAAGACAGACAGGTAGAGAGACAGACTGACAGGCAGAGAGACAGACAGGTAGAGAGACAGGCAGAGAAAGACAGACAGGTAGAAAGACAGACAGGCAGAGAGACACAGGTAGAGAGACAGGTAGAGAGACAGACAGGTAGAGAGAGACAGACAGGACAGACAGACAGGTAGAGAGACAGACAGACAGACAGGTAGAGAGACAGACAGGCAGAAAGAGATGGTTCTTTGGTTAGGTTAGTGGTTCTATATGGAACCGTAATGGGTTGTTGAAAGGCATTCTGGGAAACGTAAAAATCACCAACTGTAGTCCAAGTCGACGAGGCAGGTTGAGGGAAAGTGGATTCACCAGAAAAGTAAATTCCACTTGATCACTAAATAATGAATTGAACATCACAGACTGATCAGATCTGACAGGAAGAGGACCTGAGGGAGGCCCCTTTAAATCAGGGTTGTTACAGAAAGCCAGATTTAAAACCAAAACACCTCAACAACTCTTCAGACTGTATTAGAGGATTTATGTGACCCTTAAAACACACACACACACACACACACACACACACACTCCACCTCCCCACACACACTTTCCCTAGCCGCCCCAGCTGGTGTGTGTGTGGGGAGGTGGAGTGTGTGTGTGTGTGGGGAGGTGGAGTGTGTGTGTGTGTGTGTGTGGGGAGGTGGAGTGTGTGTGTGTGTGTGTGTGTGGGGAGGTGGAGTGTGTGTGTGTGTGTGTGGGGAGGTGGAGTGTGTGACAGATGGAGAGGGACGCTGCTCGTTGTCTCCATCATTGGGCTCATCTGGCCCCCAACACACACACACACACACACACACACACACACACACACACACACACACCAATAGAAACGGGTCGACGGGTTTCCATCATTCTACTTTTCTTCAGGTCTGACCAGGAAATGAGTCACTGACACTTCCTGACTCCTTCAGGTCCTCATCCCTCGGTTTAAAAGGCAATTGATAAAGATCACAAACAGACCATAATATAGCAGTGGGGGTTGATAGGGTTACTGATCAATACCAATGACTGTATGGATGAGAAGCTGGGCGACTTCCCTGGATAAATAAAGGTTTAAAAACAAATAGAAATATGTTGCATCATCACCATTAGAGCTAAAAAGACTGGTTTGGTATTTGACAGGTTTAAGACTGAAGCTGAAACCGATCGGCAAGTAATCAATACTATTGGAAGTTCATGTTGTATTGTAGAAGTCAAGTGGTAAAAGTGGTTGATTTATTGTGAGGTTGACCAGCCACTGAGGACTGGCCTGCTAGCATTATAAAGACAGCTGACAGTCATGCTAGGGGTCAAAGGTCACCGCCAGTGAGCGTTAATGAACTAGATTAATTATTAACACTTTAACTGTCTGGCCTCACTCAGGTCCTATTGACTAGATTCAAGATTCAAGAAGTTTAATTGTCACATACACACACGAGGTGTGTAGTGAAATGCAAAGTGGCAATGCTTAGCAGAAATGTGCAAAATAACAGGTTCACACTATTTACAATAACCAACACAATATTTACAATGTCACAGTTTTTAAGAGCTCTATATAAAAAACAACACAATATTTACAATAAGAGCACTTTATAAAAAATATATAGTAAAAAAAGGGAAAATTGTATGTGTAATATAAATTATAAATTATGTGTAGTCTTTACCTAAGTGTGTGTGTGTGCATAAGAGGGGCAGTGTGTGTGTCTTGGTGGGGGCCCTGGTGAGGTCGGAGTTCACAGTCCTGATGGCCTGAGGAAAGAAACTCCGTCTCAGTCTCTCTGTTTTTGCAGCGTGACTACGGAGGCGCTTGCCTGACCGCAGCAGCTGAAACAGTCCGTTGTTGGGGTGGTGAGGATCCTTCATG
This sequence comes from Hoplostethus atlanticus, assembly GCA_034670405.1. NCBI lineage: Eukaryota > Metazoa > Chordata > Actinopteri > Trachichthyiformes > Trachichthyidae > Hoplostethus > Hoplostethus atlanticus. The sequence continues at coordinate 222,842 of JAXDDX010000195.1, forward strand.
ATCCTGCAGGCTCTGGTTCTGCACCTCCTGGTGTACAAGTCCTGCAGGGTGGGGAGTGTAGTTCCAATAGTGCGCTCAGCCGAACGCACTACTCTCTGCAGAGCCTTCCTGTCCTGAGCGGAGCTGCTGCCAAACCAGGCAGTGATGCTTCCTGTCAGGATGCTCTCTACAGCTCCAGAGTAGAAGGACTGAAGGATCCTCCGGGAGACTTTGAATTTCCTCAGCTGCCTGAGGTGGTAAAGGCGCTGCCTCGCCTTTCTCACCAGAGTGTCAGTGTGTGTGGACCATGTGAGATCTTCGGTGATGTGGACTCCCAGGTATTTATACCTGCTCACCCTCTCCACAGTATTCCCATTAATCCCCAGTGGTGAGTACGTCCTCTGTTGTTGTGTCCTCCTAAAGTCCACAATCAGCTCCTTAGTTTTGGTGACATTCAAGAGGAGGCTGTTGTCCCTGGCACCAGAGTGACAGATCAGCAACTTCTCCAGGTAGGCCTTCTCGTCGTTGTTGGAGATCAGGCCCACCACCACTGTGTCATCCGCAAACTTAATGATGGAGTTGGAGCTGAACCTGGCCACACAGTCATGTGTGTACAGGGAGTACAGTAGGGGGCTGAGGACGCAACCCTGGGGGGATCCTGTGTTCAGGGTGAGGGGGTTGGAGGTGTGTCTACCCACCCTGACCACCTGGGGCCTGGCGGTCAGGAAGTCCAGGATCCAGGCACACAGGGGGGTGTTCAGTCCCAGCTCAATCAACTTGCCAGCCAGTCTGGTGGGGACTATGGTGTTGAAAGCTGAACTATAATCAATGAACAGCAGTCTCACATAGCCCCCCTTCCGGCTGTCCAGATGAGAGTGGGTGTGCAGTACCTGGGAGACAGCATCATCCGTGGATCTGTTGGGACGATAAGCAAACTGCAGCGGGTCCATGGAGCAAGGGAGGAAGGCGCAGATGTAGTCCTTAATCAGCCTCTCGAAGCAACTAGATGAGCTGTTTGAAGCGGTTTCTAAACGACAGACTATTAAAGAAGACTTTGGCTGATCCTCAGTCAGCTAGGTGTCACCCTTCACATTATTGATTAATGTAAAATGCCAGTGGGTCAATTATTACACAAAATGTCATCAGGACAATTGGCAAGCAGTAGAACCCTACGTAGCATCAATATCTCTCCCTTAGCATACGTAGCATCAATATCGCTCCCTTAGCATAGGTAGCATCAATAACTCTCCCTTAGCATGCGTAACATCAATAACTCTCCCTTAGCATGCGTAGCATCAATAACTCTCCCATAGCATACGTAGCATCAATAACTCTCCCTTAGCATACGTAGCATCAATACCTCTCCCTTAGCATACGTAGCATCAATAACTCTCCCTTAGCATACATAGCATCAATACCTCTCCCTTAGCATACGTAGCATCAATAACTCTCCCTTAGCATATGTAGCATCATAGCATCAATAACTCTCCCTTAGCATACGTAGCATCAATAACTCTCCCTTAGCATGTGTAGCATCAATAACTCTCCCTTAGCATGTGTAGCATCAATAACTCTCCCTTAGAATACGTAGCATCAATAACTCTCCCATAGCATACGTAGCATCAATAACTCTCCCTTAGCATGTGTAGCATCAATAACTCTCCCTTAGAATACATAGCATCAATAACTCTCCCATAGCATACGTAGCATCAATAACCTTCTTAGAATACGTAGCATCAATAACTCTCCCTTAGCATACGCAGCATCAATAACTCTCCCTTAGCATACGTAGCATCAATAACTCTCCCTTAGCATATGTAGCATCGTAGCATCAATAACTCTCCCTTAGCATACGTAGCATCAATAACTCTCCCTTAGAATACGTAGCATCAATAACTCTCCCATAGCATACGTAGCATCAATAACTCTCCCTTAGCATACATAGCATCAATAACTCTCCCTCAGCATACGTAGCATCAATAACTCTCCCTTAGCATATGTAGCATCGTAGCATCAATAACTCTCCCTTAGCATACGTAGCATCAATACCTCTCCCTTAGCATACGTAGCATCAATAACTCTCCCTTAGCATACGTAGCATCAATAACTCTCCCTTAGCATATGTAGCATCGTAGCATCAATACCTCTCCCTTAGCATATGTAGCATCAATACCTCTCCCTTAGCATACGTAGCATCAATAACTCTCCCTTAGCATATGTAGCATCGTAGCATCAATACCTCTCCCTTAGCATACGTAGCATCAATAACTCTCCCTTAGCATACGTAGCGTTCATATCTGGCGTTATGGAGATGGGATAACGAGTTCTTCTGGGAAGTAGGTTAACCAACTCCTTAAAGCCTCCAGACCGTTCTTCAACACAAGATGACAGTTGGAGGGAGGAAGAGGAGGAGGAGGAAGGGGTAAAAAGGGAGGGTAGGAGAGAGTGAATGGAAAGAGGGGGAAGGAGACAGAAGGAGAACCAGGGAGACAGAGGGAGAAGGAAGGAGAAGGAGGAAGGATAGGTGAGAGGAGGAGGAGGGAGGAAGGCAAGGGGAGAGAAGGAAAGGAAGAGAGAAGGAGACAGAGGGAGAAGGAAGGAGAAGGAGGATGGATAGGCGAGAGAAGGAGGAGGGAGGAAGGCAAGGGGAGAGAAGGAAAGGAAGAGAGAAGGAGACAGAGGGAGAAGGAAGGAGAAGGAGGATGGATAGGCGAGAGGAGGAGGGAGGAAGGCAAGGGGAGAGAAGGAAAGGAGGTCAAAAAGGAGGCAAAGTAAGGGGAAGAAAAGAGAGAAAGAGAGGGAGGCATGAGGTTAATGAGGCCCGAGAAGGAGATGGAGGAGGGAGGAAGGGAGGAGGAAGGGGGGGAAATCAATGGCAGCAGAAGGCAGCTATGGAGAGCAGACACAGGGGGTAACGCAGCATTGTGGCGCCTCGCTCAGGCTGTGTGTGTGTGTGTGTGTGTGTGTGTGTGTGTGTGTGTGTGTGTGTGTGTGTGTGTGTGTGTGTGTGTGTGTTGTAGCTGAACAACCCTGAAGCAGGAAACCAGGTTGAACCAGATCCTGCTGACTGAACAGCAACAGGTTCTGTGTCTGTTACGGAGCTAAAAACCTCAAATCAAGACCAAGTTGAAGGTCTCTGTCAGGGTTGAGGGTTCGATTCCCACCGGAGCCAGACACCAGACCAAAGATGTAGATTCTCTCTCTCTACAGGCTGGAGGTGAAGCCGTCTGATGCTCCTCAGCAGGAGATCTGAAGCATCATCACCGAGCCGACGGGTAATGGATTTTATTGTGATGAATTCTACAGGCTGGTGTCTAGTCTGCTTTACCGACTAGCCGACTTCACGTGGCCTTCTGGGAAAATTACATTATCTTGACTTTTTCCTTTTGACCTGCTGCTTCTCTGATGCTCCCAGAACCAAACCGGTCCAGATTGATGCGTCGCGGCGGTTTGACGCCACATTGGACCAATGGAGACCCATGATGCGTTTGATTGCATCTATGCAGTGGTCTGCAGAGTTTTACAGCTTCAGTTTTGACTTTCATAATGTTACGGTGTTTTAAAAAGTAACACAGCTAGCTAGCAAGCGCTAATTAGCTAGCATTAATAAAAAATAAACAGAAAACTGAATTAAATGAACGATGGATCAACCGTTCGTAGTATTTGAGACGTATATTCCGGTCGTCTTTCAAATAAAAGTTGGACAGACAACACAGACGTACCTTGACGTGGTGTCCTTCCATGTAGTGTGTTGCATCTCTGAACAGACGATACATGACAAAACCCTGGGGATCGATGCTGTCAATCAGAGGATACGCCGTCTGGACGGACAGACACACACAGACACACACACACACACACACACACACAGACACACACAGACACACACTGTTATCACCTATAGCCGCGTTCACTCCAGTCACAAGAACATTTAAAGTTGAATTGTGAAGAAGATCCAGCTTTTGCATCAAATGAACTAAAGTAGTGCAGAATAAAATGCAACACAGCAGATCGGTAAATACAACTCAGGAAAATGTTGCTACCTGAAAAGCATCATTCAGTATCTAATCTCAACTTTATTCAGTCCTCCATTGTCAAGTCTGTATCAGATAGATGTGTTGTGTGTGTTTTGACAGCATCGGCCTGGAGGTCAACTGAGGAGACGTGACAGTAACCTGAAGACAGAAAGTTAACTATCTCTACACCAGAGGGCAAATCACACCCAAGACAACTCATGGACTAAGTGTGTGTTTGTTTGTGTGTGTGTGTGTGTGTGTGTGTGTGTGTGTGTGTGTGTGTGTGTGTGTGTGTGTGTGTGTGTGTGTGTGTCAACAACTGTAAACACACACCACACTTCTGACAAAAGGAAAACCACGCCGCTGATTGATCCTCGTCCAGTTTGAGACCAGCAGCTCGTTTTAACACTTCAACATGAAAGACTCAGAGGTTGTGACATCACAAGGAGCTCAACGATGGAACAACTAAAAAGGTTAGCAGCTTGATACATTTCTCAATAAATGCTGAAGCACCGATCAATCATTGGTGGTCAGCCAATCAGTTCAATTCCAATCACACTGCAGGCCTGCAGTTGATTTGAAGTTAAAAGAAGAAAATGGAACAATTACTAACCAGGAAGCGTCTGATCAATCAAGTCAAGGCTTTTTGTCTGCCACATTTTATTTCTCTTGTGATTTTATTTAGGACTCTAGTTTGTGTTTTGTTTCATGCTGCCTTCTTGTCCAGTTAAAGAGAGACGTCACCCTGGTTAAATAAAGGTGTTTCTACTCCTGATAGCAGCTGAAGGGTTTTACTTCAGCCTGCTGCCATGAGACTACTCAGAAAAGTGTATAAATACTGCTTAAAGAGAAATCAGAACTGGCATGTCCAGGTAGCTCCAGGTGGTCTAAGGTGTTTACCACATGACCTTCATGACACCATCCTCCTCTTCATCACCCCAACCCTTCCTGTCTCTCTACTGGGAACGACCCAATAGAGGCAGAAAGACAAAACAACATGCTACAAACTAACAGAGCTTTAATAATGATGATGACAGCAGACTGGTTATCAGGTTTAAGGCTCCTGAATGTCACATGACCCAGATACTGACTGACCATCATCATCAACACTGATCAGAGCAGAATCAACATGACAATGAAACCTCCAATGGATTATTTGGTGCTAAACAGAACTAAATGACCGTGTGTGTGTGTGTGTGTGTGTGTGTGTGTGTGTGTCCTCACCATTCCGGTCTCCGTGGTGAAGATGACGATCTCGTAGAGCGGTGTCAGCTGCTGGAACAGGTAGTCGATGCCGGGACGCTTCTTGAACCGCCAGCCGGTCGACAACTGGACAGACAGACGACCCGTTAGAACCAAGTCAGGTTTCATTTGAAATTATACAACCAGATATTGTAAATGGAAAAGTCTGTCTGTCTGTCTGTCTGTCTACCTGTCTGTCCCTAGTAGTAGACAGATGTTGTTTAGTTATGGTGTAACAGCGTCACCTGCCGTCCCACCCACGTCCAGACAGCCCTCAGGTTGTGATTGTTTACCTGATATTCATTAGTGTGTGTGTGTGTGTTCACTTTCAGCTCAGCAGGTCCATCTTTTCTTTTTAACTTCTATTTGTACATCTCATCTCGTCTCGTCTCCCTCCATGACCTTTCATTAACTAAACCTAGAACTCCTTCCTGGTTTGTTCATGTTGTTTTGTTCCTCTGGTCTGGAGTCAGTTCTTAAGACCTCTAGACCAGTCAGGAGTCAGTTCTTAAGACCTCTAGACCAGTCAGGAGTCAGTTCTTAAGACCTCTAGACCAGTCTGGAGTCAGTTCTTAATACCTCTAGACCAGTCTGGAGTCAGTTCTTAAGACCTCTAGACCAGTCTGGAGTCAGTTCTTAAGACCTCTAGACCAGTCTGGAGTCAGTTCTTAATACCTCTAGACCAGTCAGGAGTCAGTTCTTAAGACCTCTAGACCAGTCAGGAGTCAGTTCTTAAGACCTCTAGACCAGTCTGGAGTCAGTTCTTAATACCTCTAGACCAGTCAGGAGTCAGTTCTTAATACCTCTAGACCAGTCTGGAGTCAGTTCTTAATACCTCTAGACCAGTCTGGAGTCAGTTCTTAATACCTCTAGACCAGTCAGGAGTCAGTTCTTAGTTCTTAATACCTCTAGACCAGTCAGGAGTCAGTTCTTAATACCTCTAAACCAGTCAGGAGTCAGTTCTTAGTTGTTAATACCTCTAGACCAGTCAGGAGTCAGTTCTTAAGACCTCTAGACCAGTCAGGAGTCAGTTCTTAATACCTCTAGACCAGTCTGGAGTCAGTTCTTAATACCTCTAGACCAGTCTGGAGTCAGTTCTTAAGACCTCTAGACCAGTCAGGAGTCAGTTCTTAAGACCTCTAGACCAGTCAGGAGTCAGTTCTTAAGACCTCTAGACCAGTCTGGAGTCAGTTCTTAATACCTCTAGACCAGTCTGGAGTCAGTTCTTAATACCTCTAGACCAGTCAGGAGTCAGTTCTTAATACCTCTAGACCAGTCAGGAGTCAGTTCTTAAGACCTCTAGACCAGTCTGGAGTCAGTTCTTAATACCTCTAGACCAGTCAGGAGTCAGTTCTTAAGACCTCTAGACCAGTCAGGAGTCAGTTCTTAATACCTCTGAGACCAGTCAGGAGTCAGTTCTTAAGACCTCTAGACCAGTCTGGAGTCAGTTCTTAATACCTCTAGACCAATCAGGAGTCAGTTCTTAATACCTCTAGACCAGTCAGGAGTCAGTTCTTAATACCTCTAGACCAGTCAGGAGTCAGTTCTTAATACCTCTAGACCAGTCAGGAGTCAGTTCTTAATACCTCTAGACCAGTCTGGAGTCAGTTCTTAAGACCTCTAGACCAGTCAGGAGTCAGTTCTTAATACCTCTAGACCAGTCAGGAGTCAGTTCTTAAGACCTCTAGACCAGTCAGGAGTCAGTTCTTAAGACCTCTAGACCAGTCTGGAGTCAGTTCTTAAGACCTCTAGACCAGTCAGGAGTCAGTTCTTAATACCTCTAGACCAGTCTGGAGTCAGTTCTTAATACCTCTAGACCAGTCAGGAGTCAGTTCTTAAGACCTCTAGACCAGTCAGGAGTCAGTTCTTAAGACCTCTAGACCAGTCTGGAGTCAGTTCTTAAGACCTCTAGACCAGTCAGGAGTCAGTTCTTAAGACCTCTAGACCAGTCTGGAGTCAGTTCTTAAGACCTCTAGACCAGTCTGGAGTCAGTTCTTAAGACCTCTAGACCAGTCTGGAGTCAGTTCTTAAGACCTCTAGACCAGTCAGGAGTCAGTTCTTAAGACCTCTAGACCAGTCAGGAGTCAGTTCTTAAGACCTCTAGACCAGTCAGGAGTCAGTTCTTAATACCTCTAGACCAGTCAGGAGTCAGTTCTTAAGACCTCTAGACCAGTCTGGAGTCAGTTCTTAAGACCTCTAGACCAGTCAGGAGTCAGTTCTTAAGACCTCTAGACCAGTCTGGAGTCAGTTCTTAAGACCTCTAGACCAGTCAGGAGTCAGTTCTTAAGACCTCTAGACCAGTCTGGAGTCAGTTCTTAAGACCTCTAGACCAGTCAGAGCACCGCCCTGGCTCCTCTGCAGCAGCAGCTCTAATAAAACTACTGAGTCCTGTTGTTGTGAAACATGAACCCGGCTGTGACCGTTAAAACACACCAGAAGAAGAAGAAGTTACTGATGTTTGTCTTTGTAGCTTCGGGCTGTGTGTGTGTGTGTGTGTGTGTGTGTGTGTGTGTGTGTGTGTGTGTGTGTGGCAGCAGGCAGAGGAAGAGTGGAGAAAGTTGAAAAGGAGAGGTGTGTTTTCATATGCAAGGTGGGTGGAGGTGAAAGGGTGTGTGTGTGTGTGTGTGGGTGGGGTAGAAAGACCATCTAACTGTCTGCTTATCGTTTTGTCGAGTTACGGCTGCTACACACCTGTCCAGGTAAGTGGAGGGGGTGTGTGTGTGTGTGTGTGTGTGTGTGTGTGTGTGTGTGTGTGTGTGTGTGTGTGTAAAACGGTAGTCGACAGGTGGTGACACACCTCTGACACGCAAACGCACTATTATCCATTTCCTCCACCTGTCCCATATAACTAGATGAGCCCTTTTCACCTCTTCACCTCCTCCCTCCACTCCCTCTCTCCTATCTATCCTTCCTCTCTTCCTTCTATCCTTCTCTCTCCTTTTCCCATCAGATCTATATTCCCTCCATCCAGACAGGATGAGAGTTTAGTAGAGATAACCAATGAGAGGATTGGAAAGAAGAGGAGAGGACAGGAAAGGAGAAGAGGAAGGAAGGGAAGAGGAAAGGAAAGAAGAGAGGAGAGGAGAGGAGAGAGAGGAATGGAAAGGATGAGGTAAGAGGAAGGAAGAGAGGAAGAGGAGAGGAACGAAGAGATGGAGAGGAAGCAGGAGAGCTGAGGGATGGAGGAGAGGAGAGGAAAAAAAGAGAAAAGGAGGAGAGGAAGGAAGGGAAGAGGAAAGGAAAGAAGAGGAGAGGAGAGAGGAATGGAAAGGATGAGGTAAGAGGAAGGAGAGGAAGGAAGAGAGGAGAGGAACGAAGAGATGGAGAGGAAGGAAGAGAGGAGAGGAACGAAGAGATGGAGAGGAGAGGTAAGGAGGGAGAGGAAGCAGGAGAGCTGAGGGATGGAGGAGAGGAAGGGAACAGGAAAGGGAAGGAGAGGAGAGGAAAAAAAGAGAAAAGGAGGAGAGGAAGGAAGGGAAGAGGAAAGGAGAGGAGAGGAGAGAGGAATGGAAAGGATGAGGTAAGAGGAAGGAGAGGAAGGAAGAGAGGAGAGGAAGGAAGAGATGGAGAGGAGAGGAAAGGAGGAGGGAGAGGAAGCAGGAGAGCTGAGGGATGGAGGAGAGGAAGGGAACAGGAAAGGAGAGGAGAGGAAAAAAGAGAAAAGGAGGCGAGGAAAGGAAGCAGAGGAAAGGAGAGGAGTCCACCTACCGACCACTCGGGGTGCAGCAGCACGTCGGTCAGCTCCAGCACCAGGGTGTAGGGCGGCTGGTAGTACGGCTCCTTCAGCGGGTCGGGCAGCAGCTTGGGGCTCGTCGGCTCGATGATCATCTGACGCACGGAGATGACATCATCAACAACGGACCACGACACACACAAGGACAATATGACAGGAGGACATGGAGGAGGAGGTGGAGCCAAGACCCACCTGTCTGTAGTCCTTGAAGTACTTGAAGGTTCTCCTCAGCTGCTGCAGGACCGGAGCGTCTGAGAGGAACAACACAACACATCTTACAAAGAGACTCCATCTTTGTCTCTCAGCATCATCTTCCCAGAGATCACCTGTCAATCAATTTCCAGGTTTCAACTAAGCCAAACTCTTCTTCCTATCAATCACAAGAAATGAATAAAGCTACCAAGACTGAGGACAGAGGAGGTGGTGAGGTCCCAGACAGACGGACAGCTGTAGTCCTAATCAGTCATAAAAACTACAACTCCCTAAGGACACCGGCGTCATCACAATCATCTGATAGCATCCCAGCAGATCAATAACCCTGTCTGGACCTGGACAGACAGAAGGACACGCTGGAAGGGCTTCATATTGTACGGACACAAACATCCAGATACCTTGAGGTAACGATGGGTGATGACGAAATCCTGAAGCTGTTTGGTGAAAGAAACATCTGGAGGAGGAAGGCGACACTTCACCTAAAATAGAAGGCTGATATCGGCGTGACATATCGGTCTGACGGTAGAACCGATGGATTGATGACTTCCCCTGTAGGAGATGTTACACCTTAGGGAACCCAAGCCAAGCTAGGCGACACCTCCACCCCGACAGGCACCAAGCCAAGCTGTGAGGCTGAGAAACACCCATCTGTCGGGTTGCCGTGGCGACAAGCAGCGTCCGAACGGCGTCATTAGCGTTTCCGATCGGAGCAGCTGCCCCCCCCCGCCGACCCTCCAAACCACCGCCGAGCCGCGGAGGAATGACGGGAGACGGGCTAGCTAGCAGAGTTGCGCTAATAAAGTCTCCAGCTGTCTGTGGGCTAATGACTAATAACAATAAAGACTTCGTTTCCCATGGGGCCGCGGGCTCATTACTGCAGATAGAAGCACAATAGCATCACACACACACACGTGTCTAACTCTCCCTCTCTGCACACACACACACACGCACAAACACACAGGTCCCAGGGGACTCAATCCCCCAGAGTTCATAGCAGCGTGCTGAAGCAGGAAGCAGAAGCCATCTGCCACAGTCCTGCTGTGATGACGCGCTGTGTATGCGTGTGTGTGTGTATGCGTGTGTGTGTGTGTGTGTGTGTTTAAGATGGGGTGAAGTTATAGATGAGGTGGAGCGGTAGGGAAGGAGGATGTGCAGACAGGACAGTAACGCTAACGTAACATCAGAATCGCTTTTATAGGAGAGTTTGCAGAAAGTAGAATAAATATTTTTTTATAGAAATTTAGTAAATTTGAAAAGTATTTTAACAGAAGATCTTTAACAGAAGTTACATCTGAAAACAGAACGGCAACAACCCTTTATAAACACAACAACACTGAACCAGCTAAACACAGGGTGTGTGTGTTCCCCCACAGGAGCAATGAAACAAAGTGGGGTGATAACATGCACTCTGCTGGGGTAGGGATGTTTAACCACACACACACACACACACACACACAGTGTGGGAGTGTAAGCGGGACTGTTGACAAACCTCTCCCCAGGGACCGAGACCCACGCCAAACACACGCCATAGAAAGGGATGGTGTGTGTGTGTGTGTGTGGTATGCAATGTATCCCTGTCAGTGTGTCTGCCTCCTGTGATGTGTGTGTGGGATAGATTAAGGCTTTTATCATGTTAATACGCCGCGTGTGTGTGTGTGTGTGTGTGTGTGTGTGTGTATCATGGCTGAAATCAGCGATGGGTAGTTGAACAGAGGATGACAGGAAGACGATGGAGAGGAGGAGGAATATCACGTCAGCGTCGGGTCGACTGGCTGGTGAACCCAAACATCCACTAGCCACTTCACCGCTTTACTAGCCAACTCATGTTAAGAGTCGAGTCCCACTCCAAACGATGCTTGGTTACCAGTAGACTGGACTAACTTACTAGCCACTTCACCGCTTTACTAGCCAACTCATGTTAAGAGTCGAGTCCCACTCCAAATGATGCTTGGTTACCAGTAGACTGGACTAACTTACTAGCCACTTCACCGCTTTACTAGCCAACTCATGTTAAGAGTCGAGTCCCACTCCAAATGATGCTTGGTTACCAGTAGACTGGACTAACTTACTAGCCACTTCACCGCTTTACTAGCCAACTCATGTTAAGAGTCGAGTCCCACTCCAAATGATGCTTGGTTACCAGTAGACTGGACTAACTTACTAGCCACTTCACCGTCTTACTAGCCAACTCATGTTAAGAGTCGAATCCCACTCCAAATGATGCTTGGTTACCAGTAGACTGGACTAACTTACTAGCCACTTCACCGTCTTACTAGCCAACTTTTTAGAGTACTGGAATGGTACCTCTTCCCAAACTCTCCCAACCTTTTTGAGCCGTTTCCAAACTTATCAAGATCTCTACGAGGAAGTGACTGCCCCTCAACGTAGTTCCTCTCTACGAGGAAGTGACTGCCCCTCAACGTAGTTCCTCTCTACGAGGAAGTGACTGCCCCTCAACGCAGTTCCTCTCTACGAGGAAGTGACTGCCCCTCAACGTAGTTCCTCTCTACGAGGAAGTGACTGCCCCTCAACGTAGTTCCTCTCTACGAGGAAGTGACTGCCCCTCAACGCAGTTCCTGTAAATCTGACGGGCTCAGAGGAATGTAACGAAACTTTAAATGATCCATCTGATGCTCAACACATCCCAGGAGCTACTGCATTGCATTCTGGTCTATCTTGCTACTGCATTGCATTCTGGTCCATCTCGGCTACTGCATTGCATTCTGGTCTATTGAGACTACTGCATTGCATTCTGGTCTATCTTCTACTGCATTGCATTCTGGTCTATCTTGCTACTGCATTGCATTCTGGTCTATCTTCTACTGCATTGCATTCTGGTCTATCTTGCTACTGCATTGCATTCTGGTCTATCTTGCTACTGCATTGCATTCTGGTCTATCTCCTGTCGGTGTAGAAATTGGTCTCTCGCTCTCCTCTGATGGATTTCTCCTGTATGATTGTTGATCGTCGGTCTAGAAAGAAGCCCTTGCTCTTTGATTCTGATTGGCTGACACCAAAACCTGACGGTTACTGTTGATGTTTTAGATCATGAAACATTTTCTGATGTCAGACTGGAAATATCTCAACGTGACGTCACCTGTAGACTAGTAGTTAGCAGTTACTGAATAAACTACCACCCTTCGTCCCTCTAAGTTCCATGCCTGGTTTGTACTGGATGCTGAGCTGGTCCGGTCAGATCCAGTCTGCTGGTTACTGGGAGGTAACCACTACTAGTCTGGTAACCTGGTTAGTTTTGGGGCGGGAGGATCGCAGTGCTGCTCAGACTGACGAGGCCTCTCACACAAAGAGCTGACATTGACTATGAATGGGAGACCGTTACAGAGGGAGAGAAGAAGAAAGGAGGAGGAGGAGGAGGAGGAGGAGGGCTGGCACTTCAGCTCCCCTCTCTTCCCTGTGTATGAATGTGGAGTGGAGAGAGGAGAAGGGCCAACCACAGCTCAACAGTTAAGGATGAAGGGATGGATGAAGAACGGATGGAGGGAGGAAAATAAAGAGAAGGGAAAGAGAAGAAAGAGGTGGATGGAAAAACAAAGAGTTGGTAAGGAATGGAGTGATAGAGAGGAGGAGGAAGAAAAGGAGAAAAGGAGTGATGCAAGAAGAGGAGAGAAGGTTTATTAAATAAGGAAGAGGAGGGAGAAAATGGAGGGATAAAGGGAGAGAAAGAGGGAGAGAAGGAGGAGAGAAGGAAGAAGGGAGACAGAAGAAGAAGGGATTAACAGAAGGATAAAGTGAAAGAAGGATGGAGATCAATAGCGGGGCCTCTGTCCCTAACAAGAGAGAGAGAGAGAGAGAGAGAGAGCGAGAGAGCGAGAGAGAGAGGGAGCGAGAGAGGGAGAGAGAGAGAGAGAGAGCGAGAGAGCGAGAGCGAGAGAGAGCGAGACTCTTGGTCTCTGTAATGTGACAGCAGGAGCATTGATAGACCTCAGGGGAGCTGCTGGGGGGGGGAGGGAGGGGGGTGGTGTGTGTGTGTGTGTGTGTGTGTGTGTGTGTGTGTGTGTGTGTTAGGGTAGCAGTGTTTAGACAGGCTCTGGTTAGGAGATGTCTATCTGGTCTATGAGGTTCATCACATGAAACAGGACCGACAGCAGCAGGAGGTCTGGACCCTTCAGGAGCTACAGGAGATGAACGGGTGTGTGTGTGTGTGTGTGTGTGTGTGTGTGTGTGTGTGTGTGGTCACATATCCTCGTTGCTATAGCACCCGACGCTCCTCCGCATCGAGCTGCTGTCACTCACACACGAATGCCGCCACTTGGCATGTAAACACGCCACACCAGTCCCCTAAGACCCTCCCTCCCTCCCTCCATCCTCCCTCCCTCCCTCCGCTTGCCTTCTGCCACTCCCAGAAGAAGAGGAAGAATAAGCCAATCAAACATAACCCCCGTTTCCGACCCTCTCCCAGTTCTCACCGAGCCATTTGGTTGGTCCCTCTATTCTGACAGATTGTGGGCGGGGCCACAGGCTCCGACCGCATCTACCTAGTCGTCTGCAGCTACAGGAAAATCATCTATGGGCACAATGGCGTCCATGCTCCCTGAGGGATTATGAACATTTACCCCGGCCCCTAAACTCATCAGTGATGTTTGGCTCCGGTCCCTGAGGTCATGACGGGCCCTCATCACACTGAGGAGGGGCTGATGGGATACGAAGGACGCCAGCTAGATGTTTGGACTAGATGTCTGAGCCCCATCTCAGGATTAGATGTGACAGCTCGTCACCTGAAGTCCACACTGAAGATGCATTCAAAACCTTCTGGAGATTCCACTGCTGCCTCGTTTGTCATGACAGGAAGACAAAATATGGCAGCAAAACCAAAAATACAGATGAAATTACTGAGTTCGATTTGCACAGGATTAGTACCATCAGTCTTACCACGATACTGGAGGTAGTTTGGGGATTTTTATCTTTTATGAAATTATAAAAAAAACTCCCTGGACGCCCCGAGGCATGCATATCTATCTATCTCTCTCTCTCACTCTCTCACTCTCTCACTCATAGATCTTAACTTACCAACAACAGTAACAAGTTAAAAACAACTACTGTGACATGTAATGTGACCTAACCAGCCAACTAGATGTTTACAGTGGTTGGTTATCTGTAGGTGACCAGCAGCTGACCAGATACTACGTTGACCAGCAGCTCAAGATGAGTCTGTGTTTCCATTGAGTTTCCATTGTGCAAAAATAGAGTTTTTATGCAGTTGTCAGAGCAAAGGACCAAAAATAACCTTCCAGTCAGTGAAAGAACTTGGCTATTATTCAATTGTGCAAAATAAAAAACACACCCGTGGTAATCGTTACCGTGGTAATCGTTACCGTGCAGCTAGCCAGACGTCACAACAGCACTGACTGTCTGAACCATGTTGAATGAAGGATGCATCACATGTGTGTGTTGGAGAAGCTTCTCTTGCCAGCATTTAATGGCTTCTGGTCATCTATAGATACGTGAAGTAAAATATACTGCAAGCACACAGGATCAGTATTTGTATGACGAATGATTTTGTAAAGATGTCACCTGACGGACCAGCATGCATTGCTCTGCGTCCACAGCAAAGACAGACACACAATGCAAAACATACGTGTGGATGTTCACGACATCTGCTGGATCCTGACTTCACACACGATGACCGAGGAAGAAGACAGAATGAAGACGACCAAAGAAATCTGACTTGGGTCCCCTTCAGGATCACTGGAGGTCTGGTGGTCTGATGGTCTGATGGTCTGGTGTTCTGGTGGTCTGGTGTTCTGATGGTCTGGTGTTCTGATGGTCTGGTGGTCTGGTGGTCTGATGGTCTGGTGGTCTGATGGTCTGGTGTTCTGGTGGTCTGATGGTCTGGTGGTCTGGTGGTCTGATGTTCTGGTGGTCTGATGGTCTAGTGGTCTGGTGTTCTGGTGGTCTGATGTTCTGGTGTTCTGGTGGTCTGGTGTTCTGATGGTCTGGTGTTCTGGTGGTCTGATGGTCTGATGGTCTGGTGGTCTGGTGGTCTGATGGTCTGGTGTTCTGATGGTCTGATGGTCTGGTGTTCTGGTGGTCTGATGGTCTGGTGGTCTGATGGTCTGGTGGTCTGGTGGTCTGATGTTCTGATGGTCTGATGGTCTGGTGTTCTGATGGTCTGGTGTTCTGGTGGTCTGATGGTCTGATGGTCTGATGGTCTGATGGTCTGATGGTCTGGTGGTCTGATGGTCTGATGGTCTGATGGTCTGGTGTTCTGGTGTTCTGATGGTCTGATGGTCTGATGGTCTGATGGTCTGGTGTTCTGGTGGTCTGGTGGTCTGATGGTCTGATGGTCTGATGGTCGGCTTCACTGCTTCAGGATAAACGCAACAAATAGACCATCAGTAGGGTTTTATTGATCTTTAATGTCGACCCTTTCCAGCACTAAAACCCCAAAATGCTCCCAGGGGTATTTCATGGATGGACGGATGATGATGAACAGAAGGAGGGATGGATGGACAGAGTGGGCCTCGGGGAGGTGGAGGTATTGACGAAGTGATTTGAGGTATCAGCAGGCGATCAGGACTCGCTCAACAGGAGTCCCATCGCACCAGATCTATCGGACGCCACACCGCACAGCTGTCACACACACCCCGACACACACACACACACACACACCCCGACACACACACACACACACCCCGACACACACACACCCCTGAGTTTGACGGGGGAATCATCCATCACATGACGTGGACGACTTCCACTGACCAATATCAGATTCAGGAATAAGCAAAAGGCCGATGGTGTCCTGGTCTGACCTCTGAGCCATGAAACAGACCTGGTGAGAAGAATCACACTTGAAGGTTTGTGGTTCACCATCACATCACAAGCAGACTTTTCTTAACTGAAATAAAGGATTTTATTGAAATTTAAGCACGTGAATAACCTGAGATGGTACAAAGGTGAGCGGTAAACGGATAGGTTAAAAAAAAGGTTAGGTCAGCAACACCAACAACAAGGTGTCAGTGAGTAGGAAACTCTGACAGGAAGAGGTCTGGCAAACCCAAAGCCACAACAGAACCAGTTTCTGAGGGTCAACAGCTTCAAGCTCAGATCAACACTGGTCCAAGTGAAGAAGTCTCAGTTTCAACTGTCTGACAGGTCGAGTGGCAGGAAGGAAGCCACTGCTAAGATGGCAAAATAAGAAACAGAGGCTTGCCGGGGCCATGAAGCACCGCCAGTGGACGACTGAAGACTGGAAGAAGGTCTGATGGAGCGATGACTCAAACGTCTGACCGGTAGAGTGATGATATTATTCCTCTGTAACAGATGAAGTCATGGCCGACCCCCTGGAGGGTTCACAGCCCTTCAAGCATGATACCTTCTGTTCTCAGGTCTCATCTCTTCTCCATCATTTTAGAGCCACAGGAATATTGGCTCCATCTATTTCCTGGTTGCTGTGACCTCTGACCCTTGACCTCCTTGCTGCTGGTTGCTCGTAATGTTGCTGATCTGAAGTTCATTTTACAGTCGCTCAGATAAGTGACTAAAACGTAAATACTAGTGTGTGTTTTCTGTTTCTGGGTTGCAAGACTGGCAGTGTGGAGGGATGGAGGATGGGGGAGGGGCATAGGGGGGAGGATGGGATGGGGGAGGGGCATACGGGGGGTTGGTGCACACACACAAGTTACAATGGCAGCAGTTGGCACTGCCCTGCTCTGTGTGGCGGCTTACATGGTGGCATCCCTCTGGAGCGATCAATCATTCTCACACACACACACACACACACACACACACACACACACACCACTGTCAGGGTGTCAATAAAGGCACACATGTTCAGTAGGACACCGGGGGGGTCTCATCTGGACCGAGGCAGGATGGATGAACACCCCCCCCCGTCCAGGGAACCACAGCGAGGCTGGCAACTCACCGGCCACTCTGACTCCTCCACACAAACACAACTCTACTAGTGTTCAGCTGGTTGTTCCTCATTTCACCAGCAACCCAACTAGTTGGAACCAAGTGATTCCCTACCTGACCACGGCCCACACCTTCAGCCTCACCATGCTGTTAAACCAAACCCTTTAGGTTGAGATCCACATAGGATACCGGTTCTGGCCATCCGGTGAAACCAGAAGGATTTGATGAGCTCCTCATAAACAACACATGGTTGTACAGGAACACAACAGGAATCTGATTCTGACGTGTTGCTGTAGAAGTCATCAGTCGGACTGGAAACCAGTAATCACTAATAATGAAACCGCATCGATGACATCACGCTCTCCTGTTGTGTTTCTACATCTGTGTTGTTCTGAATCTGTTATTCCAGAGAAACAGGAAGCCAAAAACATTGTAAACACTCACCAGAGTCAAACTCATCTGGAATCTGTTGGAAAGAAAAAGAGAGAAATAGATTACAATCTGTAAACACAACAGCTGGGTGACAATCAATCAAATCAAATCAATGCCTCGTGTTGATGGTAAACGAGTCAGCGCCGCGGCCGGTTCTTGCAGACGACCGTCGCTTGTGTTTGTGGTGACGACAAATGCTGCAGATCAATCGTTGTTGCTGACAGTGTAACAACTAAACATATTGATTGGCAGCATGAAGCGTCAGAGGGGCGGGGCTGAGGGAGGAGGAGACCATGTTACACCCCGGGTGTGTGTTTCTACTGCTTTGGGCAGTTTTCATATTTCTGCCCTGAATGTCCTACGGTGGCCCGAGAGGGACAGTCGTCTCAGCAGCATAAAGGAAAAAGCCTAATTGGTTGTTTTTTTTCCAAAGGCCATTTTTGCCTTGATGTGATTTTTAAGGCTTTTTGGTTCGTTTTGGGGGCAATTTTATTTAACTATGAAATAATAGATTTGCATTTACATAAACACTGAGATCTGTAACAATCAGAGGTATTTTCTACTGCTGCAGCCTGCGTACTCGCTTGTTTTCTGAACACAGAAACGCTAATCCTATGGTGGCCCACAGGGGACAGCAGGCACATTCAGGCATTTTTTGCCTGAGTTGACAAAAAGCGATGTTTTGCCGCCTCATTTTTAAGGTGTTTTCTGAACTCTGACCAACAGCACTGAGCATGTTCAGGCCGATACAACAGCAGCTCCTTACCAAGCTGCCCATAGACAGCACAGCAGAGTTAGGGTGCACACTATGAATTGATTATTGATGATCCCTCTCATCATGACCGATGCTTTATGTTCTCTTATATATTCTTTTGATGTGGTACTGGGTTTAGAACATGGGGAGACAACAGTCAGAACAGTCTCTACCTGGGATCATTTCTGGTCAATTATAGTGAAATTAATTCTTCATTTCCCTGGGGACTCCCTGGAATCCCGTCAAGGACCCCTGGGAGTCCCTGGGCAGCGACTGGGCCAAAGGTCGGCTCAAAATGAGGCTCAGAAGAATGGGTGTAGGATGCCCCCTGGCGGCCAGAAGGCGTAGCTGCACCTGCACTTGTTCAGTCTACTGAACCCTGAATCCTTCATCGCTCTCTCACTCCCAGAGAACCTTGTTCAGCATGGTAGGTCTAATGAACCAACTATAACCTAGAACCTCCGTCCTTTCAGAGCAATGAGCCCAGCAAGCCTAGCCTGATACTGTAAACCTGAGGGTTTGGCCTAACGGTGATAGGAGCACTAATGTGTTTTAATGGTAGGATCAGACCGTACATCTACTGAGTTTGGGCTGAACAGACCAAGAACTCCAAACGTAAACAAATGAGGCTGTATCTTTGCAAGCAGCCTTTTAAAGCTACTAGTATAGAACAGTGGTTTCAGGGACCTCCAGCAAAATGAAGAAAAGTTTAGTCACAATTATTTAATTCACTAGAAATGATCCTGATGAGACTGTATAAGAATGACTATTGTAATCATAGGTTTGTGGTCTCATAACCATCATCTCTTCATGTGTTTTCTACACTGAGGGCGACCTGCTGCTTCCACGAGGCTGACCAGGTGAATCAGGTGAAGCTGATTCCTGATTGATTTCACCTGTTAAATCCACTTCAGTCATGAAGGACAGATGGAGACGAAGGAGAGGAGATGTGAAAGAAGGTTTTAGTCTCTTAAGCATCATGGACATTGTGCGCAGAATGGGGAGCAGCTCAACAGGAGGAAGGAGTTCCTAATGTTTTGACTGAGTGTACAATTCAACACTAAAGCAACACTGACATACGGGAGTCGCTAGGATAAAACCTTCTGAAACGGAGTTGTGCTGTCAGGGCTCGGTGGTTGTGACCCTTCACCTCCTAACTATTGGTTGCTGGTAATTGTAAAGTGACGTCTAACATAAATCAGACAGATCGGACCGGTATAAAACATGACAAATTAAGAACTGGCTAGACACGTACTGATGCCAGGGTACAACGTTACTGCCAGTGTGCAGTGAACAAATGACAAGACTAGTTCAACCTAACTAGGTGTAACGCCTTGGACTGGCACAGAATCGACCGACTGGCTTCAACCACGTCGATTTCCTGCTTGGTGACCCAAACAGACCAAGTCAGGCTACCAACACTCCAGCTAGCGTAGTAACCTCCCTCTCAAAACTCATTTTTTCATCAAAGACTCATTTTGATTTCATGAATCAAGTATCTTTTTGCTATGAATGCAAAAAAACACTGCAACACACCTGCATTACCAAAATCATATTTCCATTGCAAGCTAGCCTCATTCTTCTTGCATCTTCTAGTTTATTTTTAATGTAAATATTGTGTTGGTTTTTTATTGTAAATACTGTGTACTGTTGCCCTTTGCACATTCCCGTTGAGCATTGCCACTTTTTCATTTCACTGCACACCCTGTGTGTGTATGTGACAAATAAAGTTCTTGAATCTAATGGTATTTTAGTTTTAAAAGATGCATCGAGTGGAGAATGTCAGGAGGGATGGGGGATAACATGTAATCTACTTTGCTGCATCATCAAACCACCAGAAGAGGTATTTGACAAAGCAGTGAAAATAACGGATGAGGAGGAAACCAGATGCTAATCTATAGTGGTGAATAGATGTCAGTGAGGACTAGTTGTTCTGGTGTGTTGTTGTGGTGCTAGGTGTGGAAGAGACCATATAAAACCTATTGACACCTCCGTATGACTGGGGGGCTTCAGCCTGGGAACGCAGGACAGGAATGGGTTCCCACACTGTGGGTTCCTATGGGAGCTTTTCATCCTCTCGGGAACCAACCACCAGCACCAAAAGCTAAGATTTCTTATCATGGCAGGTTCATCCCAGTCAATGCTATGCCTGAACATTTTTCAGAACTTTTCAGCTACTTTCCATAGCTTATGTTAACAGAGACAACATGTACGATGTGAAACACTATGTGACGTCCACAGCACAACCTGGCGAACCTCAGGTCTTAGGTCAAGATAGTAGGTCAAGTATGACGTAATATCCAAAAGAATGATTCCAAAACAAAACAACATGAGGACAGCAGACGGATAAAGAGCCCGGAAATGTACTTGCCAGCCGAAGATAGATCAGATGTTGGCTTAGCCAATACGAATGAGAACAACAACGATGCATCATGTCCAAACAGCGCTGCGGTCAGTAGTACAGATGGGAACCAACAGCTTTGTCTTAACTGATGGCACAACGTCAAGAACACGGTCCGCCTCAAACTGTAGAGATGTTCACTGTTCTCACGTTCATGAGAGGTTTGTTCTCAACGACAACTTAGGAAGATGGTTCTCCACAAGGACAGCATCTTCTTGGCATTCCTGGATTTGATAATCACCTCTAATCGACGGCTGACTTGAGGAAGACAGACCCAGTTAGGAGCCAGAGGTGTGTTATCCAACACCAGCTGCCTGTCGGCACACTCCCATCACATCCTGCTGTCACAAGTGTGCACTTTGAAGTAGGTAGGATGGAGAGGAAGAAGTCGGCTTCGTCCAAAGTTCCACAAATGTCCATTTCCTGACATGTGCACCCACTGAAGGAAGAGACGACGCTGCCGGTGAGACAAGTGTGTCCTTTGAAGAGAGTACAGAGCTTGGGATGAGAAGGTGACATAAGTGTGTCCTTTCAAGGGTCCCAACGTTCCCATAGCAACTAGTCTCACAACTACCTGTAGCAATGACATGACGCTAGTGTTGTCATGACGACATGAACCCAGGTAGACGCTAGTGTTGTCATGACGATATGAACCCAGGTAGACGCTAGTGTTGTCATGATGACATGAACCCAGGTAGACGCTAGTGTTGTCATGATGACATGAACCCAGGGAGACGCTAGAGTTGTCATGATGACATGAACCCAGGGAGACGCTAGTGTTGTCATGATGACATGAACCCAGGGAGACGCTAGTGTTGTCATGATGACATGAACCCAGGGAGACGCTAGAGTTGTCTTGATGCCAGAACTAAGTCTAGCATATAAATATTCAATACTACAAGAAAGAAAACAACCTCTGATTTATTTGAACCAAAAACACGTACTTTACGTACACGTAAAGACGTACTGGACTGTTTGACGCTGGTTGAGTCTGACTGCTGCAATCCACTGTCAAAAGCCAGACTGACTCTCCTCCTTTTAACTATTGAAATTGAATTAAATCTCTCGTAATGAGATCACTGAAATTTTTCTAGCAGACAAAAACAAGTCCATGTTTTTTTCAGACCATTCCTCAGTTTGTCTTGACTGATGAGAAGGGGTCTTAGATGTTGTAACTGCTCAAGGTCCTTCAAGGCTCAGTAAATAGTATGAGAGCCAGGGGCATGGAGGACGCAAGGCCAGGGCAGCTGGGCAAGGCCTTTTCACCAGGAATTTGGTTTAAAAATAAACAAACAAGTGAATGAAACAAATGGATACTTGTTTTTTTTTTGCAGTTTTCTACTTTCTTTTTCGCTCTTATTCACACATTCAAGGTGGGATAAGTGTGCCCTTACGCTCGCCTGCTGAAAGAAGTGTCTTTTAAAGAATCCTTCCCAGAGCTTCACCTCTCACAACTGGCACCACCAGGACACTAGTGTGTCCTTTGAAGAGGATTACCAAGGTGAGAGAAGTGTGTTAGTCTGCCTGTTGGCCAGACAGGATGCAGGCCAGGGCTTTATAATGTGTGAGAAAAGGAAGAAAAGCCCTTATTTTACAATCCAGCCTGGAGGTGAGGACATGGCCCACTTCCCGTGTGCTCACATCAAGACTCAAACATTTTTAAGATCTATAAAACTGAATTTAAGACTTTAAATGCTTTATTTAACTGCATTCAATACTTTTTAAAAAAGGTCTTGAGTTTAGATACTGCTAGATACTGGAACCCTCTCTTCAAACATAGAGCCCAGGTTCAAGGCCCTGTGTACAAAAGCATCGGTCCTGCTGAAGTGTCCTTGAGGAAGACATTGAATCCCAACCAGCTCCAGACCTCTGACCTCCCTGTGGAGGTGGAGGGGGGAGACAATTTCCCTACAGTGATCAATAGTGTACTACAATAAAACATATTCTGTATTGTGACCCAGATTTGAAATGCAGACTATGCCGGAGGCTTGCAAAGGTAAAAATGAACTGGCCTGAAAAACTATGAAGAGTTTTGTCTAGCAATGCCTGAAGCAAAACCAGTTTAACACAAACAGCACTGTCAAGGTCCTCAGTTAACTCAACTGTGACACTCTGGATAACAGCATTAAAATAATGTGATGTAAATGTGATTCAACTTAGCGTAGCAGATTTATTGTAGCATTCAAAGTCTTCACTGTGAAAAAACAAGAGGAAGTACAATAACTTCATTAGCCAAGAGGAAGCCCTCAGCAGGACCACACACACAGAATGTGTACTTTGAACTACCATCCCAGGCCAACACCTTACAGACTGCATGGGCACATGCCAGTCCTGCTCAACAAATGTGCTCTTTGAAGAAAAGAGCGAATCCCAGGATCAGAAGGTGATATAAGTGTGCCCTTTGAAGCACCCTGCCTCTTGCAGACTTACAACTCTGACGACTGGCACAAGCCAGATATCACAATCACATGAGAAGTGTGTCCTTTGATGGCCCACGGGACCGCTATAAGGATGTCAAGGTGAGAGAAGTGTGTCCTTTGAAGGAAGCAATTAGCTCCAGCTATAAGGAAGTGAACAGGAGCAGAGAAAAGAGGATTCTTGGTTCCCGCCTCCACACCTCCAGCGCCGGGCACCTCCAGCTTTCCTTGGTCCGAAGTACAGTGAACATGTATTTGGTTCACATTGCCCAATTACAAGCCAACCAGGGTTCGTAAACAAAAGTCACATGGACTCATAAGTAGCTGCTTTATTGGACAGAGTTTTGGTGAGTTTTCTCCTGGAAGAGGACTGAGACCCTCATGCATTTCCCCAATAGTTTCTAGCTTTTTTTAATATACAAAGCTTTGTCAAAATGCATGTTAATGATGGATATCATGCTCAACAAAGGATATAAAAGTCTACTGAGGACGCCATGCTCATTTCTAGGTCATTCATCTCTTCTTGCTGAAGCCTCCTGAGGAACAACCCTACTTTCCCATGACAAAGCCACTTAGCAGGAAGCCTTGGTGTGAAGTTTGGCTCCTTGGCAGAAAGGATGCAGTGTGAGAGAAGTGTGCCCTTTGAAGTGGCCGAACCTCCCAGACCAACACCTCGGAGAACAGCCCCGTCTGAGAAAAGGGCTCTTTGATGGGGGGGCAATGTAGAGCAGGGTTTCACAAAGGTTGGGATCGAGACCCCAGTAAGGTCCCTTGATCTGAAAATGGGGTCCTGAGAAAAAATCCTAATCAAAGTGGTAACCTGCAAGTTTTTTTATTTGTCTCCATCTTCGTCTCTCAGCCTCACTGTGGTGTTCCTCACTGTGGTGTCCCTCACTGTGGTGTCCCTCACTGTGGTGTCCCTCACTGTGGTGTCCTTCACTGTGGTGTCCCTCACTGTGGTGTCCTTCACTGTGGTGGTCCTCACTGTGGTGGTCCTCACTGTAGTGTTCTTCACTGTAGTGTTCCTCACTGTGGTGTTCCTCACTGTGGTGTTCCTCACTGTAGTGTCCCTCACTGTAGTGTTCTTCACTGTGGTGTCCCTCACTGTGGTGTCCCTCACTGTGGTGTCCTTCACTGTGGTGTCTCTCACTGTGGTGTCCCTCACTGTGGTGTCCTTCACTGTGGTGTTCCTCACTGTGGTGTCCCTCACTGTAGTGTCCTTCACTGTGGTGTTCTTCACTGTGGTGTTCCTCACTGTGGTGTTCCTCTCTGCTCTTCCCAGAGATCACCTGTCAATCAAACAGTGTGTCCAGTACTGTGACGTCTTTCTCCTTGGATTTCCTGTTGATGGAGTTTGAGTTCCTGTAGGTGGCGCTCTTTTCTTTGTCTGTTCAGCCACGGTGGCTATCGCTGCTCATGCTAACTACCCAGTTCTTCTTCTGTTGAAACGTAAAACGCATCACTTCCTGTCTCCAAAGGGTTCCTCCCAGGAAAGACCTACCTGACACCGGGTGTTGAGAACAGCAGATGGAGAAGCTTCAAGGTTGATCACAACAGCAAAATGGACATTTCTTTCTATGTCACATCATTACTCAGTTATAATTACTGCAGTTGCATCTGATATTTATGATAAAAATAATAGAAAAAAGGTACCAGCAACAGCTTTTGGACTATTCAGAAGCCACTGTGAGTGTTGTGCAGCCTGCTTATTGACATTAGCTCACCAGAGATGCTAGATTTCAGCCCCTTTGAGATGGGAAACATTGTTTTGGCTTTCTGTCATACAGTAAGCATCGGTACGATGTCAAGGAGGCACAATTTATGTGTTTTAAATGCTGAAGTCACAAGATAATTAAATATAAATCGTCTTGAGGTGCTAAAATCAAGGAGAATGAGGCGCTAAAGGCTCATGTAATTGCAAAAACGGACTCAACTGTCCTGTGATAGTTACATGTCATTATAGAGGATGTGACTACAGTACTAATGGCGACGATGTCGAGGTGGGATAACTGGGCTCTTTGAAGTCTGACTTCCCCAAACCTGAAGTCACAACTACCTGCCAAGTGTGCCCTCGACTGACTAGTTGAAGGTGAGATAAGTGTGCCCTTTGAAGTCCCTACCTTTCCCATACTTACACCTCTGAAAAGTGACAAAAGCCACGTTGCAGCACCCTCAGAAGTCTGCTAGTACCGTTACCAAGACGGTCAAGCAACGTGATAGAAGTGTGAAGATTTACACCACGTACGTCACACAGAGCTGTGGAGTGTGTCCTTTAAAGCACATCTTACCTGTGAAGTGAACAAAACAGCTACACAAGCTAAAAGAAACTACGAAAACTGAAGTGCACTATATTCACTAGGGCTAGGCCACTGAAAGTCACAGCGACATGCCAAGTGTGCCGATGCAAAATCACTGTGTGGTTTCAGCGTCTATTCTAACATGAACGGACGTGTAAACGTGTCTTCACTGCGTAGTTACAAGCTTTTACGCCGCCACCACCATCAACACATTGAAAGGCATAGAGAATCATTTTAATGTGTCACTGAAATGTGTGCAGGATCACACCCAGAACTGTGTGTGTGTGTGTGGGACAATAAAACATACCTTGTTTCCTTGTTCGTCCACTGAGTTGCTACCTGAAGGAAAGACAGAAGAAACAGTTACCGCCAGTCTTTCTGCAACTTGGTTTAAAGGAAAAGCCCCTGTGATGAATGAGGAAAGATGCTGTTTCTGTGGGCTCCAACATTATTCCAAGATATGATCCACGGTTCCTACACAGTTTCAACAGTCCTCACTTTGTCCACACCTTTATTTCTTGATATGAAGACTGTGGTGTTCAGTATGATTAATGCAGATAGTCGTCTATATGCTATAGATGAAGATTATTCTTCACAGCAAAACATATCACAATATAAGATACGAAAAGGACCTAAAACCACAGAATGTGTCGTAAGTACAACAATATTTTGATACATTTCCAAACTTTTTGTGCAATTTCCATATTTCAGAAATGGAAATCACCAGTTTCCTGCGTAGGAACGCTGGATGTCAGAGGTATTCCCGCTGTATTATCATAGATGAAAATGACTGAATGATTCAATAGAGAAGGGAGATCAAACTCTCAAACTGCAGCTCACAACATCATCGGTACCTGGTATCAGTACCTGGTATCAGTACCTGGTATGGGTTTTAGCTCGCTGCCCCGCCAGACGGAGCCTTTTCAACACTATCAGCTGCAGTTCATTTTCTGCACGTCACCCAATGTGATTGGAAAGTGTTGCGGACCGAGGACAGTGACACTTCATAGACCCAACCACTGGTCTGTTGTAGGCACGACACAGGCAACCAGACAAAAAGACACACAAATATAATCCCAGAACAGGTTATAATCCAGAATCCCCTGACGTCCAGGGATCGTTCCACGCAGCGATAACATGACGATATCCCAAATATTCCAAGGGTATTCCAAATATGCAGCCAGATATTCCACCATGATTGAGACAGAAATGAGTGAAAATTGGGAAAGCACCGAATCAAAATAAATGGGAGTTTTCCATTAAAAAAAAAAAAATCCAAGTTACGTCTTAAAAAACCCGTAAAAATACATAAATACATCCCCCTTCTATCTTTGTGTCCTCCACCTTCCTCTCCTCTGGTAGCCTGGTTGCTATTCAGGACAGACATTAACCACCAGCCAAGCCAATCTCTGTTGACTGCAGCAACTTGAGCAGGTTTGAAAGTTCACGTTAGCGGGATGTGATAACACAACACAAAGAGACGGCAAACAAAAGGGAAAGAAAAGCAGGGAAACATGAATTATCCAAGAGTTGAGGAGAGGTGGTCCGCTGTTCCCTGGATCCTTCAGTAGCTTCCTGGTGTGGTTGATCGTCCTCGACAGTTCCTCTGATTTACTGACCGTTTCCCTCCCTCGGTACAGAGGCCTGAATGGTGCCTTCACTGACACTCTGATTCTAAAACCTCTGTTAATCGCTGCTGTGCCTTATAGAAACTTCATATCTGACTGGCTTCTCTTGCTGGTCCTACTGGCCTCCTATCATCAATACACAACAGGCTTATTCAATCTTCACTAAAAGCCTGATTCTCTGACCTGCAGGCTTTACTGGCTGTTTTTCTAGCAGCCTGAACTCTACTTAACTCTACTTAACTCTACTTTCGGTTCATATAGGTTAGGATGATATAGGACTCTCTCTGTCTGACCATTTCTCCCCACCTTTGCTTCCTTCCTGAAGCCAGAGTGCCCATCTCTCTTCTGACAGCTCCTAGCTCCACCCACATGGGCGGTCCTACCAAACAGGAAGCTGTGGGCGCTAACCAATCACACCCAGTGTTTACGACGTCTTGGGGGTTTATGAGATGAAAAAGATCCGCAGATGTTTGGGGCTAAAATCTTCTTTGATGTTTAAGAAAGTCAAAGCCGACCGCCACCACCGCAGAAATCAAGTTTGATTTGAGTTTGGCTTGATGCCCCAGACATAATAATAATAATAACTTTGCTCAGGGCCAAACTAATTCTGCCAGTGACATTGAGTACATAAGTAAAATACACTTCAGTTCCTTGATCGCCAAGAAAACCAAGAAGAAGAACCAACAGCAAGGAATGCAATGTAACAGATGGAACTAAATATTCCAAGATTGATCATGTCTTGTGAAATCAAACTTTAAACAGAGTGGGAAATGAACACTACCACTGTCTGCAGGTTTAATCAGGCTACATTGTGATAGTGGAATTCAACTTACTTACATTTGGCAATTTAAGTGAACATGAGAACAAGAACAACTGTAGATCAATCAGAATCAGACGAATCTCCCCTCGAGGATCAATAAAGTTTCATCTTTTCATAGAACTGATTTCTCCCCAGAAAAACAACCAAAATACATATTAAGAAAAACTAAAGTTAAGACTTGAAATGCTTTATTTAACTATCTAATTAGATTTAACTATCTTGAGGCCTTAGATACTGTGATGTAGGACGTTTGAAGACCAGGACCTGCAGACCGGTAGCAGCCAGCTCGGCTCTAAAGACCTAGTGAGTCACCAGCCAAGACCTGCAGACCAAACCGGTTTGATTCCCCGACTATGTGACTTTGTTCCAAGGTCGCACTGTTCTAGGCATGAGGGAACGTGAGCCAGTATTTCATTTAAACTGATAAATAGTAGTTTGACTTAGGGGTGGGCGGTATGGCCTAACATTTATATCACGGTATATTTAGAATTGTGGACGGTAACGGTATATATCACGGTATATTTGTTTTTCTTATAATAATAATAATAATAATAATAATAATAATAATAATTTAAAAAATGCTTTAGGAGCAGTACAAGACTCTGGGATGGTAACAGTTTATTCCCGGGGGGTTAACTATGAGGTTTCTACTGGGCTCTTCCATTAGTATCCTGTAATCTGTATATTATGACAAAATTGACATTGAACTAAGTGTTTATGAATGTTTTATTGTGCAAAACTGCACTGTATTAAATATAAATAGCACCTTATATGCAAACTTTTTTCCAAAATAGGTTCTGAACAATACAAAGAAATATTTTCAAAAACAATAAACATAAAAATGTAAATTTCAAGTATTCCAATACTTCAAATAACTTCTACTGTATATAACAAAAACTTCAAAGGTTAGGCAACATGCCAAGAAAAGAATTATAAAGATAAATAGCACATTATATGCAAACTCTTTTCCAGTTTGGCTGAAGTATTTTCGACCTGGCATCACATACCTCGGATCCAGTGTTTTGATCAATGCCTTAAACCTGTTTGTATAGGAACCATGTCCTTACATCGGTACTCCGCTATGGGATGTGGAATGTCCTTCCACCGCTTGCTGGAAAATGACTCGGCTAGCGACGTCTGCGTTGTGGTTTTTCGTTTAGCACCACTTGCGGAGGGACTGCTTGTGTCTGCGCGCATCCTAGTACTCTCTTCATACTCGCGGACATGTTTTGTTTTGAGGTGATAAAACAGATTGCTCGTGTTACCACCGCCGGCAACAACTCTTGCTTGACATTGCTTGCAGATAATAGTTTTCTGCTCAAGGTCCGACTTTTTAAACCCAAACCAGGTCCAGATGATGGACGAAGCACCTTTCTTTCTAACTCATTCTTCTTCTTTGTTTGCATCGGGAACGGGAGCTCCCGCATCATGCTCGCTGCCCTCCATTTCACCATGCGTCTTCAGAAAGCATGCGTCTGTTTACGTCGAAGTTTACGTTGCACTACTCACTTTTTCACATCATCTTTTTCCACAAACTAGTTTATTATCATTCAAAGAGCCTAAAAGTAGCCTTCTACCGGTACATCCGGTAGAGTCAAATCTCTACCTTGGCACGGATTTCTACCGGTATACCGGTTCAACCGTTATACCGCCCACCCCTAGTTTGACTCACACAGTTTGACAGACAGACGGTAAAATCAGAGCCTCAAGGTTTCTGAACGTCGGCGTACTCACCAAATATGTAGACGATGCCCGCCGCCCCGCCGAGGCCCATGAGCCCCGCCAGCCTCAGCACCATCTTCTTGGCGTAGGCCGTGTTCTCCTTCTGCTTCTTGTCTTCTCCCTGCTCCCCCTCCCGCTGGCCCTCGCCGCCCTCCGGAGGGGGCTGGCCCTGAACGCAACACATCGACATGAATGGGTTGATGAATGGGCTTACTGCCTTTATAGTACAGGTGCACTGGTCGATCGACCATTGATCATTGATTAGAACCAGGTTAACATACTGGGCAGAAGGCAGAGCCCATGCTGCTGCAGTGACTCCTCAACACACTAACATGTAATGGATAAAACCTGATTTATTTCGACGTGGACAGACAGCTTTGTCCTGCAGCCATAGCAACAGTCTCGCTGAGATATTTTACACGATGTACCGTTGGTAGTAGAACTAGTAGACTGATCCCAGAAAACCTGATCGGTGCCCTGCCTCTTTTTTTAAACCTTTATTTAACCAGGTAAGTCGCACTGAGATCAAAAATCTCTCAAGGCAGACCGAGACAGCAGCAGAACCTCGATGACACAATAAGACAAATACAACACAGGAGAAAGTACTGTGGTCGAAAAAGAGTAGAGAGACAGGGAGAAAGATAGACAGACAGACAGACATGCGTCAACCTGGTATTTCTACAACCTTCATCACCAACAAGCCTCAGAGACATTACAACTAACCAGGTCAGCTGATAATCAATCACTAGCTGATAATCAATCACTTATGACAAACAAGACGTTACAGAATCCGATCAGAACAAAACCACGTGAAAACAGACTGTCACTCTGTAGATGACTGGAGGACTCAACCAGGCACACAACACAAAAAATAAAAAATAAAGTTTCCATAAATTCCCAACGGTACCAGAACTTCTCAACCCCGATGAAAATCAACCAGGAGGACATCAACAGTACATTAGTGGATTAGCTTCTAATCCAATCCATCCAAGACAAACAGGAAGTCAACATGAGCACAGAGACACTGAGAGGTAACCAACATTTACCAGCATCTACCTCTGGACCAACCATATTCACTACCCCACCAACACCAGAGTCCCCGGGTGGGCTTGTCATGTCTGTTCATGCTTTGTTAAAAAATGATTAGTTGAGTCTAGGTGGGCGGGGCCCTTTGAGACACGCTTTGTGGTGAAGGGCCACAGGAATACACTTGAAATGCAATAGTTCAACAAGACGTATAAACCCTCAAAGATACACATGACCGGCCAGTGTATGAATCCCATAGACTTCAATGTAAAAGTCAATCCACCTCCACCAGTAGTAGAGAGGTGGACGCGCGAGGAGGTCAAATGAAAACACGCACGCTGCCCGAGGAAGTGGAGGTAAGGCAGCATGTGAAGCCTAACTCCGAGCAACTCGTCTGTCTGGCTGACCTGACAGCCGCGCGGCTCAGGGACGGCGAGGGGGGCGGGAGGGTCTGACCTTCAAACCAAACACCCCCCTCGGCTGCTATTTGAGTAACCAACACCACTACAACGGACAGACACCACCTTTGTCAGAGACAGTTAATTTAACGTGTGTGTGGAGAGCTGAAGAGCCCATACACACTGGAGTGATAACGTTAAAGCACGCAGACAGGCGTTACCAAACTGCTGCTACTAGCTAACCGCTAACTCCGTTGTCTAACCGGAACAAGTCACACGATTTATCACACCGATCGGTCAGAGAGTAGTAGACTCGGTAATGTGTTTCTTTCAGGTGCAGGGGACCTGTCAACCGAGCCAGACAACCTGTCAATCACAGACAACACGCGTGCTAACATTAGCGAGCTAACATGTTAGCTAATCTCTCAGGCTCATTCATTCAGCCCGGTGCGGGGCAATGCGGAGCGGAGAAGCGGGTTTATTTTCTACTACATCAAACCCTTCTGAAGCTGGCATGTCACGAATGAACACAAAACAAACATCTTTAATGACAACATAGTAATACCGACACCGCCTGCGGTCTGTGTGCAAAGCTAGACTGATTTAGTGGCGCTCCCAGGACACTAGCTTAACCTGGGGGAGGAAACGTCAGTTAGGTGCTGCGGATTCATCTACTGCGGGTGAGCGGGGTTCACATTTGAACACATAAACTGCCACATATTCGGTGTCCCCGCCAACATTGTGGACCAGTCACACCGAACGGAGCACACCCAGCCCAGCTAGCAACTCACCTGACTCTTCTGTTGCTGCTGGGTTAGTCTCTCCTGGAGGATAGCTTGAGCCAGTCCGCCCGTGGCGCTGCCCTCTCCGGCCGGCGGCGTGCCCGTGGAGAGTGTGCGTGAAATGTCCACCACAGCCGCGGAACAGGCTCCATGGGCCCCGCTCCTGAGCCTCAGGAGGCCCCGGGTCGCCCGGACACACATGGGGAACATAGACGTAGCCGACATCTTGAAGAGGACACTGCCGGCGAACGTGACGCGAGTGAAAAGGACAAATGCGCGTGATTGGCTCGCGTCAGTTTGAGTGGCAGGTACTAGGCGCATCCAGAGCAGCGAGAGGCCATGTGGAGGAGCGATAGGCGGGCTTTAGAGCGTCTGGGCCAATCAAAGTCAAGATTGCGCTGACCTTCGATTGCAAAGCAAAACTACCATGATGAGTGATGGCAAATGCCCTAAGTCTGTTCAATTACAAAACCTGTAACGCATGGAACTGTTTCTTCTATTGAATTCAATCGATTTGCACGTTTTAAAGGATCTTTATTTAACACATTGCAAATCAATCAGAATACACGTAGCACAAAGTAGTGTTAGAGTCCTCTGCATCCAAGAAGGATATAGTGAAATTACAAATAGAGCTGCCATGAGGCTGCTATCAGGACAGTCCTCTGGTTCTATTTAGTAAAGTTATTTCTACCCAACAACCAGAATTCCTGTTTCAATTGATAAAGTACAGTACCAATAGACACAAATCTGATGAAAACAACCATCTACAGAGCAACCTCCAGTTGGAATTCATTACCACATCACATACTAGTAGTGATGTGGTACATTTGTAGTGTTCAAGGACCTAGTAAAGGCTTACATACTATAACAATACTGAAGACTGAAACTTTCTAAAGAGCACAGACATTAATAATAATGGCTGATTGTAAAGCAGTAGATACGACAGTTGGCAGTTTTGTTTTTCTTCTTTCTGATCCTAATAAAATGAGAATGAAAAAAGGAAGTAGTAGTAGAAGTAACATAAAGCCAACAAACCAAACCTTTTGTACACAATCCGTATTTATCATCAAACATAACAACATTTTGAATAGACTTATACATTACCTGAGGTCAGGGTGCAAGTATGGGATAACATTCAGATTGTCTTTGCTCTTTTCATTTTTTAAATTCTAATTTTTAATAATATATTAACTTTTCACATACAAAACGAGTCTTCAAACAAACAAAACATCAAACACACATTTATAACTATTATTTTTGGCCACTAGAGGCCGGTCAGCTGTCAGACCTGTGGATGTTGTTGTCATTCCTACTGCTGGCCGATAGAGGGCGATACAAGTCATAGATAACTCAATGCCTCTTTGAGTGATCAATACTAGATTAATAGTTGGGTAATACTGGTCATTTATCAGAGTGAGAAACATAGATTGATTGATTGATTAATTGAAGCATATATTAGAAAAATCAGACATTCAGTGAAACATTCAATTGATGACTGAAAAAAGTGAGTTTAACAAAACATTCTTATAGAAATATTTCCTCTTGTGCATTGATAATCGACAGACATTTTCTATTATTTATCTGTTTAAGTGTGTCTCTCTGTACTTCAGCAAACTTAGATTTATGTCCAGTCCAGTCAGATTGTTTAATATTATATATATTGTTTAACAATCTATGTTTATTTTTTTGTTTTCTGCATTAGTGTTTTACATTACTGCTCTTTTTAGTACATTTTTATTTAGAAACTTTTCATTTAGAAACTTATTTAGAACTTTTCATTAAACATTTCATATAATTAGTTTTGAAAGCATCTTCACTTTACAGATTTTTTTTTACATGTGGCTAAGACTTTTGCACAGTACTTACATGGTATTTTCCTAATGAAATCATGAGGTTTACGATTTTCTTCAACACTTTATCATTATAGTCAAAAACACTTTTACAGTCAACCATAATGTGATGATATATTGTCCTTCATAGAGTGAGCGCTCATGATGCATCCTGTTCTTCACTGCGTGACGTCATAGGAGGACGATCCTCTGCTTCTGCAGGAAGGATTGATTGTCCTCATGATGTTTACCGCCACCTACTGGCCTTTAATCTATTTTGTGATGTGGTGACGGATCTGGAACAGGTTTACTTTGATGTGCTTTTCAAAGTCTGGGCGCTCTGAGATTAACGTGGCCGTCTGTGACGTCACATAAAATGGAAATCATCAATATTATTAGCATGATGTGTTTTCAATGTCTTCACGTTGTTCCTCAGTAATCGGCTTGGTTTTGTCACCCCGTTTTTCAGGAGCTGTACAGAACGGTTTATCAATGAACTCAAAATGTCAACTTTTGACAAAAAACCTGTTCATGACCCATTTCTCCTTTCAGTTGTTTTGTCTCTTTACTTTCACTCTCCAGTCCAATGGTATTGTAGGCTAGAGCCATTTGATTTTTACACCCATCACTCTCAGCACTAGGTGGCAGTAACGGTCAGGTTCAGCTCTTCAATCTCATGTGCTTGCACTCTGGGTAGAAAGGGTCCTTGTCGTGAGACCACATGGGTTTAGATGTGAAGACAAGGACTGCTCTTAACATTTTAAACTCTTTGTATGTTAACCAGGTCAGGAAACCAGGTAGTCCTCAAATTCACCAGCCAATCAACGAGGCTTTTAACTAGATGGTTGGTTAGAGGGTTAGGGTTAGGGTTACCATTTCACTGGTGGCTGGTGGGAATATTCCACTGTTTCCTGTTTGGACAGAAACCAACCATTGGACAACATTTCATTAGACCGTTTTAGATATAACACTTGTGTTTTCATCTACAGTTCAGCTCTTGCCAGACATGTTTGAGACAAATCAAGGGGAAAAGGTTCAACAGGGTTTATTTGCACAGTTAACAAACATAATGAGGCAACATAGGACTTTGTTCATTACAAGAACACAGTGGCGTCATGTAACTTGAGAACAGCTTGGGTCAAAAGAAAGCAGCAGACTCAGGGGTTAAGACAGCCGGATGGCTGTTGGCACAAAAGAGTGCTTGAAGCTCCCTTGTGCTCTTAGGTTGGATGAGACGGTGGCTGAAGGAGCTTCTCAGCCCGTTCATCTCATGAACAGGGTGGGATGGGTTCTTCGCCTCCTCAGCCACCTCCTCAGCCACCTCCTCCAGACCACCCAGACTCTCTCCCACAACTGAGCCAGCTTGCTACCTTGGTTGACTTGACCATGATGTGTGTTCCGCTAGAAAATATGATCCACCAGGCAGCACTTATTTCAATATAACTTCATCTTTTCTCCTGTTGTTCCGTTTAGAGTACCTACTGACTCCAAAACTTCATTGGGGTGAATGGAGAAAATCTACAGCCTCAATGAAGGGGGAGGGGCCAATCTTCTCTGTCACAGCCCCACGTCATGAACTACACTGATAAGGCGGTTGTATTTTTACATTAAAATGTTACAGAGTGCAGCTTTAAATGGTTTGAACGAATATGCAATGGGTTTTAAATGGTGCATTAGAAAGAAAAAAGACTTAAAGCATAAAAAGTCGAAGCAGACCGGATCGATCCTTGTGAGGTGCGTTGTACGGCACCGGCGTTGATCAAAATGGTTCCGAGAGACGGGCAACTAAAAAAACAAGTTGTTTCTGGCGTCGACTTGGTTTCAGGTTCCTCGCTCATTTTGTGCAACCAACAGGCGTGATCTTTAGAGGAACAGAGTCACTCCCATCATAAGCACTGGGCCGGAATAAAGGGTGGATCCTACCCTCTGCGGGGAAGCCAATGTAATATTGGAAAATATTTCTCAACGTCTGTACACTGAAGGTACAGCCTGTGAAAGAGTAGATCAGAGTCCTGCTATCCACGTTGTAAAAGGAGACCTCGCCTTCTTCATAATCCACGAACACCCCGACCTTCTGGGGCTTCTGCGATGGGGAGAGGACGACGGGAGGGTTAGCGTTAGCCTGGTAACGCCCCCAGTACAACCCCACGCTCCAGCATCCATTTCCAGGGCTGAGGGAGACGTTAACACCTTTCCTGTTGATGGATTCTCTCACCACTCCGACTTCCCACCCTGTCTGCCCGTTAACCTTAACTTCGTAGTAGAACCTGCCGGAGGAAAACGCCTCTTTCCCCAGGACGAAATGGAAAAAGTCGAACCTCTTTGGGTTGTCGGGGAGATTCCTCTTTGCGCCGCCATCTCTCACTTGCTTGCCGTCTTCTGAGAGGATGAGGCAGGAGTGTGCTGTATCAGGGTCCAGAGTCACGTCCACTGCATACTGCTGCTGGATCTTCTCCAGCTTGTCCTCAAACGGGTTCTCCATCGCCTCACTAAGGGTTTTCACTAAGGTCTCTTTCCCTTCATCGGCCTCACTAGGAGACAACCTCACTTCTCTGATCACCTTCTCCATCTCTTTGCTGACCGTCTCTTCCAGCTGAGCTACAGTTATCCTCACTGTCTCCATACACAGGAGACTACCGGCCCTGATCCTAGACCAGTCCTTGGTGTGTGAGGAGGAAGAGGTGGATGGGAGGCTCTGGAGGAGGAGTTGGAAGTGGTCCTCGGTTTTGGAGAGCTGCTCCAGCTCAGTGCTCCTCCTCTGGAGCTCGGCGATCTCCTGCTGCTGCTGACGGATGAAGCCTCCAGCCTCCTGCTCTGCTGCTCTCTGCTTCTCCTCCACCAGCTCAGCCAGCTTCGCCTTGTGGATCTCAACGGAGGACGCCAGAGCAGAGAAAACCTCACTGCTGTCTGAGATCACCTTGTTGGCTTCCTTTCGACTTTGCGTTACCGACTCATTAGTCTCCTGAATCTTGAGGCATTTTGCCTTCACCGTCCTATTTATTTGCCTTTTCATCTGCTTCAGCTGAGCTTTCCTCGCCCCAAACGCTTCCTCTAAAGAGACAGTCTCATGAGTCATGTGGTCATTTCTCAAGCACATGACGCAAACACACACCTGGTCCCTCCTGCAGAAAAACTCCATCATCTTGTCGTGCTTCTTACACACCCTGTCCTGCAGGTTCTCCACAGGGTCGATCAGCTTGTGCCGCTGTAAGGCTGCGACTCTCTGATGAGGATCCAGGTGAGCCTGGCAGTACGAGACCAGACACACCAGGCAGGACTTGAGGGCCTTGAGCTTCGTCCCACAGCAGACGTCACAGGACACCTCCCCTGGTTTGGCGGTTGAGTCATCATCACCCACGGCTCTCGTCTTCTTGAAGTGCTCCACCATGTCTCTGAATCCTGTGTTGACTCGAAGCTTAGGTGTTCTGGTGAAGGTGTGGTTGCACAGCGGACACCTGCGGTCACCGCCGGCCCAGTGGGCTGTGATGCAGGCCTTGCAGTAGTTGTGTCCGCAGCCAGTGGTTACAGGATCAGTGAAGACATCCAGACAGATTGAACATAGGAACTGGTCTTCAGACAGGGGAGTGCTGGCGAAGGCCATATCTGGAGGAGAGGAGAGGAGAGGAGAGGAGAGGAGAGGAGAGGAGAGGGGAGGAGAGGAGAGGAGAGGAGAGGTTAAAAATATATAAAAACAAATATCACAACCTGGTTTAGGATATGATCAAACCTCCAGCTGGTTTTCTCTGGTCTGAACCAGAGTGAATTAAGTTGACTTGGTTGTATTTTAGTATCTGGTTGGTTCAGATTCACCCCAACCAATCACAAGCCAACCAGAAGTCCCATGACTCCCTAGCAGCTGGTTGATTGGTTGAGTTCTGGTAACCTGTCATCCCACCAGGTTAGAGAGTCCAAACCAACCTGGTTCCAGTCTGTCACTTGATCTACCATGATGGACTTGTCTGCTCTTCTCTGGTGTTCATATCAGTTAAGAACACATGAAGAAACATCTGAACATGAGCATCAAGTCTCCTTCTACCCATAATGCCTTGTTGGGGTTGGGGTCCTTATTGGGGTTGATGCTACTAAGTCACTGGGCGTTGCTTAACCACATTTGCAGTCTTGTTGATATTTTCACAGGTTTCATGACCGAAAGGGTTCTGAAAACCACTCAACACATAAATGATAATGTAAAATGTCAAGTTGTATTTTGGGGGGAACATTGAATCCTTGTGATTTTTGGGGGAATTTCTTGGGCATGAAAATGGTCACATTACAAGATAAATAGATATAAATAGATTGTGGATTTACGTCGTCTGCTCAGCCATTCAGCTGGCAAGTATAAAATATAAAATATGGAATATTTGGAATATGGAATCATGTATATTTAGAGTGTTTTATGAGTGTTTTTCATCATAGCTTGATTTTCCTCTCTCAATAATAAACACCACTCATAACCTAAGTCATAACTGCAACAGAAAATATCACAATACACTACAATGCATCATGAATCTGGTATGGTATGAACATTATTATAATATAATATGTTTTTAATCTCTTTTAATCTGTTTTTAATATGATGAGTTCATGAACAGACTCTTATAATGGATCATTTCACATTAGATAATATGAGTTCATTAATGAATTACTTTAATTGAATTACTAAGATATCGAGGAACACTAATAAGACACAGCTCAAAATACGTTTGATGCCTCCTAAACAAAATAAATATATATAATAAATAAATATAGAGTGTATTTGACTTACAACTGCCTCATAACCTGCTCATACCTGATTCATAATGCATTATCGTCTATTATTATATTTGCTGATGCAGTTATGACCAACAGTAAGGTGTTACCACCCTCAACCTTCTAGTTCTGACACGTTGCTCTGCTGTGTCAGAATAAAGATAATAACCTGAAACATGACGGTAGTGGAGAAGAGCTTCATCTCAATGCCTGGAAACATGTTAGGAGTCACTGAGCTGCAGTTCCCAGTAAAGCACGACAGTAAAACAACAACCAGTAAAGAATAAAGGCCAGTTATCTCAGTTTAGGATGACATTTAGGATTTTTGGTATTACAGAAACATGTTTCCTAACTGCATTTAGGAAAAAATCCTATCTTATCTTAGGATAGGAATTTAGCTATTACAGAACCGTCCTAACTGAAGAATTTCCCAAGTTAGGAATCCTAAGTTAGGATGGCATAGACCCTGTCCTAAATTCAAAATAACTGCCAAAAGTGGCAGCACCACTATTGTTAGGTCTGTATGGCAATGACAGTGAAGATGGGGAACAACATGAACACCGAAATATTATTTATTTTTAATAAATACAATGTATAATATAATAATAATGTTATAATAATAATAATTATTTTAATCTTTATCCTGGGCCGATAATTGGGATGAAAACTTCCCAAAAAGGTGGGGTTTCCTCTCCTCCACCAACATGATTAATGCCTCCGACTCATCGATATTAAAATTGAACGCCCTTCTTTTCTTGTCCATTATAGCAAGCTAGCTAGCCAGTGACAGTTGAAGTGAGACAGCTGTTGATACTGACAGTCTCGTGTACATTCTAAACACAGATACAGGTTTGACAGGACGAGTGCCGATTGAAGAATCGAGTTTACAGTTCTAGTTAGGATTTCTTAAGTTAAGATAAGATACGAGGTCTGAGATAGGATAGGATACAGCCATGGGTTTAGGAATTGCTTCTGTAATAGGAAGATAGGATTTTTCCTATCTCTGAAACTTAAGTTAAGATAGGACAAGCAGTTAGGAAATTCTTCTGTAATGAGGCCCCAGTTCAGAATCACAAGGATGTGCTAACTCACAAATAAACCACAAACGCAAAGCAGCCCAGCCTCACCTGAAGAGAGACGCTGTAGAGGACCAGGAGACTCAGCAGAGAGACAGTTGAAGAAACGACTTTTATTAGTTTCGTTTTCCTGACAGCTCCTCTGGCCCCGCCCACCAAGCAGCGGTCACTCCAGGTCTCCTCCTCAAATTGAGCAATCACACAAGACCAGTACAGTAACATTACAGGCTCATTACAACACAACACCTGACACGGGTCCAGTTCAAATCCATCCTTCCTCCATCCTTTCCTTGTTCCCTTCCTTCTTTCCTCCCTCCTTTCCTTCTTCCCTTCCTTAAGCACCCACCTTCAGTCCTTCCTACCTCCTTTCCTTCCTTAAGTACCTCCCGCCAGTCCCGCTTCTTTCCTTCTTCCTTTATTATATTATTATATATATTATATTATATATAGAGAGGTAGGGAGACAGCAGGAGAGAGAGAGAGAGAGAGAGACTGGTAGAGAGAGGTAGAGAGACAGCAGGAGAGAGAGAGACTGGTAGAGAGAGGTAGAGAGACAGCGGGCGAGAGAGTCGCTGTTCTGCTGTCTGGACCAGAGGCGTCATCACCCACCAGCGGCTTGTTTTCAGGTAAAATCACCTTTTAT
This sequence comes from Hoplostethus atlanticus, assembly GCA_034670405.1. NCBI lineage: Eukaryota > Metazoa > Chordata > Actinopteri > Trachichthyiformes > Trachichthyidae > Hoplostethus > Hoplostethus atlanticus. Next base: position 262,876 of record JAXDDX010000195.1, read on the forward strand.
TCTTCATTTATGAATCTGACACGTCGCTATTTCCGCTATAGGAGATATTGATTATCATTGCCATCATTATTATTATTATAATTTGTATTATTTCTCTGCCTCCGTCTGCTGGTAAGATGGAGATGCTGAGAGAGAGAGAGAGGCGCTATTCCAACAAACAAGAAATAAATGTATTTTTCCTGCATCGTTTGAAGCGACAGACTCGTCAACCTCCCATGGAGACAATGTTCGTCTCGGTGTCCGTATAGGCGGGTATAATATTTACTCCATCTTCTCCCTCCCAGCCGCGCATCTTTCTCATTGTTTGTCAACGGGGCGTTTTTCCTACTACGCACATTGGCACAAACCGTGAACGGTCCCGTTATTTGAGCTAAAGCTTCACGGAAATAAGACGGGGGTCACGGTACCCCGCTGAGGGTGTGCTGGCGGTGGGATCCCCGCGCGATGACGGGGTCCTCACGGTGTCTGGGTCTTCTTGTTGTGTTTGTGTGAAATACAAAGATGGGGGGAAAAAGATGGAGGATGCTGCAGGCCTCTGCCCCCCCCCCCCCCCCAACAACAACCTGCTGTTATTATACTGGATAACACATGAAATATTATTTACCCTTCAGTTATCACCACAACGACATCATACATGTTGGTATAGTGAGTCTGTGGTTCTCTATAGTGATTTTATAAAGATCCGAATGGTATTTTTGAATCTCCTATGGTATCACTATAATAATCCTATAATATTCCTATAGAAACATCAAGAGTGTCTCTGATTCTGATTCACATAATATTTTTTAAATCTCTTATGGTGTCACTATAATATTCTTATAATATTCCTATAGGGCTTATAGTGGGCCTGTGTTACACAGTAGTGAGTTTATCACTGTAACATTCCTATAATAATCTAATATAGCCTTTTAAAATGTAATACAGGATTACTGTCGTTCCTTTTTGGAAGAAGGTCCAATAGTGTTGAGTCTACAGTATTTTCATTGGTTTTACCAGGTTTTATCATTCCATTAAGACATTGACTATAATATTTCTCCGATTTTTCTTGAGCCAATATCAAAACAGAGACTATTCTATTCTATTCTATTCTAACTAACTGCAGAACACACTAATGGATGGGTGTATTTCAGCATATAGCCCATTTGCTAAAGTGGAATATAGATTTAATCCCATCATGCCTTTCAGCAGCTGATGATGGACAGGCGAGGCTAGCGTTAGCGTTTTAGCCTCCACGTTACTGGAGCGATGCAGTCAGTCAGTTAGTCTGCTTCCTCTGTCTGTCAGTCACTTTCTCTACGTTTCTGTCACACACACACACACACACGCACACACACGCACACACACACACACACACACACACACACACACACACACACACACACACACACACACCCCTGAGTCTCTGGTGACCGAATGGAAAGAGGACAGAAGGGAGGATGAAATAAGTGGGGATTGGAGAGTGGGGGGTATCTAGAAGCTAGACCAGACCAGACTAGGCTAGACTAGACTGGACTGGAGTGGACCAGACCAGACCAGACCGGACCAGACCAGACCAGAATAGACCAGACCAAAGATTTTATTTATAGACAGACAAACAGCTTGTTTCCCTCGCAGTAAGACTGACCTACTTCCTGTCTCCCTCAGCCGCCAGCAGCATCCCTCATCATGACTAAAGAGGAGAACCTGGAGGTGCAGGAGAAGGAGAGGCAGGACCGGGAGGAGGAGGAGGAGGGGAAGGTCCAGAGGGAGGAAGAGGAGGCCCTGACAGAGGAGGAGGACGATGACGAAGAGGAAGGGGAGGAATATGAGCTAGAAGAAGAGAGGGAGGGGGAGGAGAGAGCGGACGTGGAGGATGAAGATGAGGACCAGGAGGAGGACAGGGAGGAGAGAGAGGAGGAGGTGGCGGCTCCAGACCCCGGCTTGGACCAGGAGGCTGAGGCCGACCCAGAGCCGGTGTCGGTGTCCGAGTACCAGAGTCCTGTCCACGAGCCACGCCGCCGACCCATGGTGCATCCCTCCGCCCAGGCTCCGCTACCCAAAGACTATGGTAGGTTATACCGCCTTAAATATATACAACCATACCACCTTAAATCTATACCACCATACCACCTTAAATATATACTACCATACCGCCTTAAATATATGCTACCATACCGCCTTAAATATATACTACCATACCGCCTGAAATATATATAACCATACCACCTTAAATTTATACTACCATATCACCTTAAATATATACTACCATACCACCTTAAATATATACTACTATATACTACCATACCACCTTAAATATATACTACTATATACTACCATACCACCTTAAATATATACTACCATACCGCCTTAAATATATGCTACCATACAGCCTTAAATATATACTACCATACCACCTTAAATATATACTACTATATACTACCATACCACCTTAAATATATGCTATCATACAGCCTTAAATATATACTACCATACCGCCTTAAATATATACTACCATACCACCTTAAATATATACAACTATACCACCTTAAATATATACTACTATACCGCCTTAAATATATACTACCATACCGCCTGAAATATATACTACCATACCGCCTGAAATATATACTACTATACCACCTTAAATATATACTACCATACCGCCTTAAATATATACTACCATACCGCCTTAAATATATGCTACCATACAGCCTTAAATATATACAACCATACCACCTTAAATATATACCACCATACCACCTTAAATATATACTACCATACCGCCTTAAATATATGCTACCATACCACCTTAAATATATACTACTATATACTACCATACCACCTTAAATATATACTACCATACCGCCTTAAATATATGCTACCATACAGCCTTAAATATATACTACCATACCACCGTAAATATATACTACTATATACTACCATACCACCCTAAATATATACTACCATACCACCTTAAATATATACTACTATATACTACCATACCACCTTAAATATATACTACCATACCGCCTTAAATATATGCTATCATACAGCCTTAAATATATACTACCATACCGCCTTAAATATATACTACCATACCACCTTAAATATATACAACTATACCACCTTAAATATATACTACTATACCGCCTTAAATATATACTACCATACCGCCTGAAATATATACTACCATACCGCCTGAAATATATACTACTATACCGCCTTAAATATATACTACCATACCCCCTTAAATATATACTACCATACCGCCTTAAATATATACTATCATACCGCCTTAAATATATGCTACCATACAGCCTTAAATATATACTACCATACCGCCTAAAATATATATAACCATACCACCTTAAATATATACTACTATACCACCTTAAATATATACTACCATACCACCTTAAATATATACTACTATACCACCTTAAATATATACTACTATATACTGCTATACCACCTTAAATATATACTACTATACCACCTTAAATATATACTACTATATACTGCTATACCACCTTAAATATATACTACTATACCACCTTAAATAAAAGTTACTATTCAGTAGAAGACCCATGCTGCATCCCTCGGCCAGGCTCCACTACCCAAAGACTACGGTAGTTTGTACCGCCTTAAATATATACTACTATACCACCTTAAATATATACTACTATATACTACTATACCACCTTAAATATATACTACTGTATCACCTTAAATATATACTACCATGCCACCTTAAATATATACTACTATATCACCTTAAATATATACTACTATACCACCTTAAATAAGTATAATACCAATTTAAATAATAAATAATACTACCTTAATTAAGTATAATAACGTCTTAAGTAAGTATAATACCACCTTAAATAATACCACCTTAAATGCTACACACACACACACACACACACACACACACACTGAGCACAGTGGCAGCATCATTTAACCCAGTGTCTCATCCTCTCCGTCAATACGTCTCAGTGTTCTGATAGGTCAATACGTTTCATAGCTCTCTATTGGCTGCTGCTATTGACGACAGACTCCTTGGTATTCATTGGACAAACATCGGAGCTGGCCAACTCCATTATACGCTCTATCTGTGTGTGTGTGTGTGTGTGTGTGTGTGTGTGTGTGTGTGTGTGTGTGTTTGTTGGCCATTTTCCAGCAGTGAATACAAAGTGGCCTGCTGGCTGGAGAAAGATTCTTCCGTCAGACAGAAACTAAAAAGATATTTGAAAATGGTCTCTCTCTCTCTCTCTCTCTCTCTGTCTCCCTCTCTCTCTCTCTCTCTCTCTGTCTCCCTCTCTCTCTCTCTCTCTCTCTCTCTCTCTGTCTCTCTCTCTCTCTCCTGTTGTCTCTCTACCTCTCTCTACCTCTCTCTCTCTCTCTCTCTCTCTACCTCTCCTCTGACTGAACATGTGACGCCATTTGTTCAAATTTAAAGGTGCAATCTGCAACTCCTCAAAATCTGACCTTTAAAGTTAAAATCCTCCAGTTAAATATCATCGACCTGATGCTCAAATTCTTATTTTGTTATTTTGTTTTGTTATTTTTGGTGTACCCACCCAGAGTAGCTGCATTGCATTCTGGTCTATCTGGGCTACTGCATTGCATTCTGGTCTATCTTGCTACTGCATTGCATTCTGGTCTATCTCAGCTACTGCATTGCATTCTGGTCTATCTTGCTACTGCATCGCATTCTGGTCTATCTCAGCTACTGCATTGCATTCTGGTCTATCTCGGCTACTGCATTGCATTCTGGTCTATCTTCCTACTGCATTGCATTCTGGTCTATCTCGGCTACTGCATTGCATTCTGGTCTATCTCGGCTACTGCATTGCATTCTGGTCTATCCTGGCTACTGCATTGCATTCTGGTCTATTTCCACTACTGCATTGCATTCTGGTCTATCCTGGCTACTGCATTGCATTCTGGTCTATCTTGCTACTGCATTGCATTCTGGTCTATCTCAGCTACTGCATTGCATTCTGGTCTATCTCGGCTACTGCATTGCATTCTGGTCTATCTTGCTACTGCATTGCATTCTGGTCCATCTCGGCTACTGCATTGCATTCTGGTCTATCCTGGCTACTGCATTGCATTCTGGTCTATCTTGCTACTGCATTGCATTCTGGTCTATCCTGGCTACTGCATTGCATTCTGGTCTATCTTGCTACTGCATTGCATTCTGGTCTATCTTGCTACTGCATTGCATTCTGGTCTATCTTGCTACTGCATTGCATCCTGGTCTATCCTGGTTACTGCATTGCATTCTGGTCTATCTTGCTACTGCATTGCATTCTGGTCTATCTTGCTATTGCATTGCATTCTGGTCTATCTTGCTACTGCATTGCATCCTGGTCTATCCTGGTTACTGCATTGCATTCTGGTCTATCTTGCTACTGCATTGCATTCTGGTCTATCTTGCTACTGCATTGCATTCTGGTCTATCCTGGCTACTGCATTGCATTCTGGTCTATCTTGCTACTGCATTGCATTCTGGTCTATCTTGGCTACTGCATTGCATTCTGGTCTATCTACTGTCGGTGTAGAAATTGGTCTCTCTCTCCTCTGATGGATTTCTCCTGTATGATTGTTGATCGTCGGTCTAGAAAGAAGCCCTTGCTCTTTGATTCTGATTGGCTGACACCAAAACCTGACGGTGACCGTTGATGGTTTAGATCATGAAACATTTTCTGATGTCAGACTGGAAATATCTCAACGTGACGTCACGTCGCCTACGATTGGAGGAGGAACAAAACAAACTAGATGGACCAGGAACACAACCAACACCACCAGTAGATGTTTGATGTTTGAAGTGCTGTCAGGGTTCTGGATCCTGCAGGACCTCCAGAGTAGAAGACCAACTTGGCAAGCAGGATTTTAAACCACAATGAATTAGTTCCTCAGTGAAGTGAAACCTCCCAGTGAGTCCAGACTGACTGCAGTGTTGGCAGAAACAGGAAGTGCAGACGATGCAGGTTAGCTGTCATCTGACGGCTTTCCATCTAGAATCTACCATGTCTCTCCTTTCATCTTCTCATCCTTCCCTGTCCCCTTCTCTCATCCTTTCCTCTTGTACACTCCTCTCCTATCCCCTTCTTTCCTTTCTCACCCTCTCCTTTCCCCTCTTCTCATTTGCTCTTCTCCTCTCCCATCATCTTCTCTCCTCTTTCTTCTCTCTTTCATTTCCTCTCCTACTAATTTCACCTCCTTCTCTCTTGTCCACACCTGTCTATCTTCTCCTTCTCTCCTCTCCTTTGTAATTTTGTCTCCTTCTTCCTAGTCCTTACCTCTTGCTTTTATTTCCCTTCTCCCCTTTCCTTTCTTCCTTTCCTTTCCTTTCCCCTCCTCTCATCCTTTCCTTCCCTTTCGTCTCCTCTGCTGCCATCTTGTTCTTCTGTCTACCAGGGACTGAAACCTTTTCCTTCAGGTGTCTTTATACCAGACGACTCTCAGTATTGAACTGTATTCTATTGCCATGAATGAATGTGTGAAATGTGAAATGTTATATTCTGTCCTTTTCTATTGGGTTACATTTGGGGATTGTAGTTGCTGTCAATCAGTTGATTGTGGGCGGGGCCAGAGGACATCTATTTCACTGCTGTGGTTTCACCTTTCATAGCTAGGTGAGGTAGCATTAATAAAACATAAAACTCAATAACATGACGTCAGATCTTCATCGACCAATGATGGATCAATCGTTCTTCAAGCATCATTTTTCAGACGTTTAGTTCCTGAAGTCTTTCAGACAAAAGTTGAACTGGGAAGATTTGATCGGCTGGAATCAACTTCTCAGTGGAACTATTCATCATGAAACTAAATCGCACCGGACACAGATCATCTGATCGGCTGTTGACGGTGGCTCTCTGCCTGTCTGTCTGTCTGTCTGTCTGTCTGTCTGTCTCTCTCTCTGTCTGTCTCTCTCTCTCTCTGTCTGTCTGTCCAGCCTTCACCTTCTTTGATCCTAATGACCCGGCCTGTTTGGAGATACTGATGGAGCCTCAGACCTCCATCCCAGAGCTGTTCGCCATCATTCGGCAGTGGGTCCCTCAGGTCCAGCACAAGATAGACGTCATCGGCAACGAGGTGACACACACACACACACACACACACACACACACACACAATAAATGAATGGGGCTCTATCATGACTCAGCAGGAAGCCAACCTAGAGGGATAAGAAATGACGATGACTCAGGCAGGAAGTAGGAGTATGATTCAGGCACAGTGGCAGTAGTCAGATACCAAGTACAGAACTGTGCAAAACCTTTTTATATACATTTGGTCTTAGATGTTTATTTTATTGTTTTCTGAATTAGTGTTTTACATTACTACTCTTAGCTCTTTAGTTTTAGCTCTTTAGTTTTTATTTTTGAAAGTATCTTCACTTGGAAGATTTTTTTTACATGTGCCTAAGACTGCCTAAGACAGATTTGGGGTTTGGGGGATCGACCCGCCAATCTTCTGATTAGAGGACGACCCGCTCTACGACCCGCTCTACCTCCTGAAGGGCGTTGACCTCCAGGTTGGCCGGGTGCTTAGGTCGTCCTCCAATCAGAGGGCTCGATCCCTGTGGCCATGTCTGCTAAAGGGGCATTAAATAATCTATTGACCTCTACTGTAGGAATTGCAGCAACATCAGCAGAAGCTCCGCCCACACCCCTCACCCCTTGAGCTATGGTGGCCTGTAATGGACACATTTTCACAATGTAGAGGAGTAAGCTAGCCAATTAGAGGAGAGATCCATCTGTCCTTTCCTTGCTCCCTCTTTCTCTCCTTCCGTCCCTCCTTCCTTCCCTTTCTGAATGAAGCCTTCTCTTCTCTCATCCCTCTCTTCCAGATCCTGAAGCGTGGTTGTCATGTGAACGACCGCGACGGTTTGACTGACATGACGCTGCTTCACTACAGCTGTAAGGCTGGAGCCCATGGAGTTGGTAAGTTATAGTTAGTTAGTTAGTTAGTTAGTTAGTAAGATAGTTAGTTAATCAGACATGATTGTGCTCTACTATAGCTGTAAGGCCAGGGCTCATTGAGCTGGTAAGATACTAGATCAGTACGTTTAGTTAGTTAGTTAGTATGTTAGTTGGTATGTTAGTAAGTTTGTTAGTACGTTAGTAAGTAAAAACGTTAGTAAGTTAGATAGTAAGTTATTTAGTAAGTTATTTAGGTAATTAGCAAGTAAGTTAGTTAGTTAGCTAGTTAGTAAGTCAATACGTAAGTAAGTGAGTTAGTTAGCCAGTATGTTAGCTTAATAAGTTAATTAGTAAGTTAGCTAGTTAGTTAGTTAGTAAGTAAGTTAGTAAGTAAGTACATTAGTTAGCTTGTTAGCTAGTTAGTTGGTTGGTTAGTAAGTGACTTAGTTTGTTAGCTAGTAAGTTAGTTAGTTAGCTAGTTAGCTAGTTTGTTTGTTAGCTAGTAAGTTAGTTTGTTAGCTAGTCATTTGTTAGTAAGTTAGTCAGGTGTGACTTTACCAGGGCGTGTGGTTTCAGTTTGGTCCATGTTGTGTCTCCAGGCGACCCGGCGGCGGCGCTGCGTCTCTCCAGCCAGCTGATCTCTCTGGGAGCCGACGTGAGTCTGAGAAGTCGCTGGACCAACATGAACGCTCTGCACTACGCCGCGTACTTCGACGTCCCAGAACTGATCAGAGTCCTGCTCAAATCCGCAAAGCCCAGAGGTACACACACACTACCTACCCTAGTATTGATCCAGTGTCAGTTTCATTAACCTTTTCATTGACGTCTAGTGTTATCGTCTCTGCCTATTGACCCAGTCCAAGCCGTAAAGACTTCATTATACTGGGCTACATGATGTTTTGGCCATAAAGAGCCACACAGTATACTCAGTGAACATGTGGAGGTTCAGTGTAAATAGTGTCCCAAGTGGGAATCTAACCCCTAACCCTGGCCGTGTTAGTGCCTTGCTCTACCTAGTGAGCTACACAGGACCACCAGTGCCTTGCTCAAAGACACTGCTCCAGGATACATGGATGTTGCTGAGATCAAACCTGTGACCTTGGAGTTAGGGAGCAGCCGTAACTGCCACTGTTGATATTGATTAGGCTAGTTAAACCTCAGTGGGCGGAGCCTAAGACCAAGACTTTTTCTGGCTGAGTAACGTTAGACTGAAGCCCAGTGAAAAAGAGTAAGGAGAGGAGCTAGCTAATACCATGATGCCTAGCGCTCTGCTACTAACTGAAAAAATACAATCTAGCCATACTAAGGTTAGCTTGTTAGCCTAGGTGACCAAGTTCAAACTAGCCATACTAGCCTAGCTATCGAGGTAAGCTAGCTAGCTAGCATGCTGACCTTCCAAGATCATGAATGTCACGTCATGAATGAACGACATTAATATTTCTACTTTACTTAGACCAGAGTTCCTGCTTTGCCATTCAAGTTTGCATGTAAGCTAAAATATGTTGATTGAAGTGATATTTATTCCTCAGCCTAATTTTGGTGGAAGTTACTTGATATGATGAAACATATTTACCACACTACACTACCCAGCATCCGTTTGATACGACTAAGGCGCGACTTTTCATCTTTTCATCTTTTCATATTACGCTCCTCACGGTGAACATTACATTGGGATACTTTCAGACTTTTCCAGGACCCTCTATATATACATGTAATCGTGTCTGTCATATTGAAACAGCAGGATCATCTGCTCTTCTTCTTCTCTCCAGTGTTGAACTCCACCTGCAGTGACTTCCACCACGGCACGGCGCTCCACATCGCTGCCTCCAACCTCTGTCTGGGCTCGGTCAAATGTCTGCTGGAGCACGGAGCCAACCCCACCGTCAGGGTAACACCTCCTCTTCTTCTCTTCTCTTTTCTTCTCCTCATCTCTTCTCTTCATCTCTTCTTTCTTATCTTTTCCTTTCTTTCTTCTTGCCTTTTTATTTTCCTTTTCCTTTCTTTTCTTGTCTTTTCCTTTCTTTTCTGCCCTATCCCCGTCTGTCTGTCTCTCATCTGACCAGTTAGCTTTGCGTCTCTATCAAAAGTCTCTGGTTGGTTTCTCTTCTATCTCTATCTGTTCTGGGTTCAAGCATCCATGAGCCTCATCTCTCGTCCTTCCTCTGTCCAGAACGATAAGGGCCAGGGGCCAGCAGATGTGGTCCCAGACCCCATGGACATGAGCCTGGACAAGGCTGAGGCGGCCATGGTGGCTAAAGAACTCAAACAGCTGCTGTTGGATGCTGTTCCTCTGAGCTGCAACCTCCCCAGAGCCACACTGGCCAACTATGACAACATACCAGGAAACCTGATGCTGTCCTCCCTGGGACTGAAGCTCGGAGAGCGCGTGGTGCTGGATGACATGAAGGTAAGTATTAACGTAAATGTTCTCTCCTCTCTATCTGTTCTCTGTAACGCAACAGTGATCAACCTCTACCAGGTCATGAAGCTTTTCCATCTGCTGTTCTAAACACCCGCTGTCAAATAGGTATTTTCTGGGAGAAATCCTCTGGAGACAGGAAGTGATGCGTTTTACATTTCAATAGAAGAAGAACTGGGTAGCATGAGCAGCGATAGCCGCCATGCTATGTGTCATGGGAATAACGTTAACTTTATACTATCGTTAGGCTAGTTAATCATCCAGGCAAGTTAGGCAGGCAATCAGGAGCCTGGTTGGTACAGCACCATTGTTTTGCTTTGATTTGATTGGCTCACGGTCAGAGAGTGTACGGTGGCCAGCAGGGACAAAGTTTGAGGACAGGCAAAGACCAAAGACTGAATATAACCAAGATATTTAAAGGATAATTCTGGTTATTTTCATCCTGGACCTTATCTTCCTTGTTTTTGCCATCATGCCGATCGATTGTTATCAAACACTCGTCAATTCACTGTAGAGCTCTATGTAGGTAACAGGAAGAGCTCCTCTCCAAAACAAACCAACAGGGACAAATACACCCAAAACATAAGGCTCACTGGAAAGATTCCTCAACGTCTTCATAAAGGTTTGGCTAACATTCAGCTATTGTGTCGTTAAGCTAGTTAGCGAGTAGAAAGGAGATGAACTGTAGACAACATGGCGCCTCATGAAGACCAGCCACCAGCAGAGGAAAATGGAAGTGTGTGAGCTACGCCAGAAAGCATCAAATGGACGATTACAACTGAACTGCAGTGTTATGGAGGAATATTGGAGACTAAATGAAATACATCTGTAAATAATTAAATATATTGTGTAATTGTGTAATGAAATGTATTTATTTATTTATCTAATTATTTAATTATTGGGAATCCTATCGCTTGTTTGTTCTAGACTGCAGCCGCTAGAGGCGGGTCTCTCAGAAATACTCAACCAATCACAAAGCCACTAAGTGTTTTAATTTCAAGCCTGTTTTATGTTGCACATAGCATCATTGAAATAAATAATTAAATAATTAGATAAATAAATACATACATGTCATGCCACATTTAATTATTTATGTTCACATTTCATTTTATTATTATTTATTTATTGTCACAATACACAATATATTTAATACTAATTAATTTAATATTATTTATAGATGTATTTATTTATTTAATTCAGTCTGAAATATTCCTCCATACAGTGTTATTGTGTTGAAAGGGCATTTTATCGTTTTTTGGGTTTGACTGAGTTTCTATTGGATTGAACTGAGCAGCGCTCCCTGCTAACTGACAGGAACACGTTGGAAATTACCAGAATTATCCTTTAAATGTGACCGTCTCAAAAAGTTACCAGCCACCGTGGCAGGGGCCACTTCTTGATTTGTCTGGTAAAGACCAAAGTTTTACCGGCATTTGGCGCTTCAGACGCTGTTGCAGCATGTGCCTGCTGCCTAGATGCAGGTTGTGATGGATTCCAGTTTACTGTCCTGTAACACTGCTGGGCTCTGAACAGTCTGTTCTACCTGTGTAGCTCCATAGAGACCAGAGCAGTGACCACAGCTCGTCGACAGAAACCCTCAGACAGGTTGGTTGGACTGGACACCGACAGAAACCTAGACTCACTGTGCTGCCAACATGTTCTCTTACATGGACAATTAAAATCAATTCACTTGTGTCAAGTTATATCAGCAGACATCCAGGCTGTCGATGGGTGGGGAGGCTTCCAGCTAGTCACTGTGGTTAAAAACACCCAGTAAGGTGTTAGAGCAGCTGGTCCATCTGACTGAATGGCAGGTTGCACTCTTTTGAGGTGACACAAAGTCACGCGTGCACAATGCAAATCATAGCATCGTTATCGCCAGCTTGGTGTTCAATTCTGTGTAGGGAACGTCACATAAACAGCACAAGCCCCCTCAGATATTTGACATCTAACATCTGGTCCTTTAAGGTTCAGGTTGCGGTCAAAATGTTTTGGTGTTGGGTAAACAACAATCACAGGGCCAAAGAAAGCTCGTAGGCTAGTGCTGGAAGGACGCTACTTCCTCATGTTGTGTTCGCAAAACCGTGAGTCTACGTTACGTCAGGTGCTACATAACGTACCTTACCTGATGACCTGATGACCTGATTCACACCTACTGAACAACAACAACACCTGTCTGGACACATTTAACACACCCTAACTCAACCTCTTAGCTGTTAAGCGATGAGAACATAAACACCAAAATCATCCATAAGTCCCCGGTAGGTCCTTGGCACCAACCTACTATCACTCAACATGCTAATGTATTAACATGGAGCCTACTGTCACTCAACATAGTGTATGCTAAAGTGTTAGCGTGGAGCCTACTATCACTCAACATAGTGTATGCTAAAGTGTTAGCGTGGAGCCTACTATCACTCAACATAGTGTATGCTAAAGTGTTAGCGTGGAGCCTAATATCACTCAACATAGTGTATGCTAAAGTGTTAGCGTGGAGCCTACTATCACTCAACATAGTGTATGCTAAAGTGTTAGCGTGGAACCTACTATCACTCAACTTGCTAATGTATTAGCATGGAGCCTACTATCACTCAACATAGTGCATGCTAAAGTGTTAGCATAAAGGACCATATCCAACGCTGTACCGGGGACACGAGGATGATTTGGATGCTCTCAGGTTAGTTGACCAACAGGACGATCTACCAAACACCAAACACCAAACACCTTTAAACTACAAACCGATTAACTTCATCTGTTATTGACCAAGGAACAAAATGAGGTAAATGATACGAGAATAGACCAACAGTGGTAACACCTGTCTGTCTCTCTGTCTATCTGTCTCTCTGTCTCTCTGCCTGTCTGTCTCTCAGACCGGTACCCTGCGGTTCTGTGGTACTACAGAGTTTGCCAGCGGTCAGTGGGTCGGCGTTGAGCTCGACGAGCCGGAGGGAAAGAACGACGGCAGCGTGGGGGGGGTCCGCTACTTCATCTGCCCCCCTAAACTAGGTGACTGCTCACTACTGCCGAGGCGCCTCCGAGCAAGGCACCGAACCCCAACCGCCCTGCTGCTCAGTGGCCCCCAGTAGACTGTGGCTGTCCTGGGCAGCTTGGTGCTCAGTAATAATACTCATCATCATAATAGTAATATTTCCCCCCCCTCTCCCCCAGGTATTTTTGCCCCAACGTCTAAGATCTCCAAGGCCATGGAGCAGACGCCCTCCTCGGTCACCTCTACCCCCCGGACCCCCCGCATAGACCTGGCCTCCCGCCTCGCCGGCAAGACCAAGAAGGAGAAGAAGGAGAAGGAGAAGGAGAGGGAGAAGGAGAAAGGTAACTGGCTTACCTCTGCTGCCTCCTGGTGGCGGGGTTGTCCGCCTACAGTGTTGTAGGGTTGAATTTGGTTTGGGGGGTGAGGGGGGGTTATCTCATCCAATAGAACAGAAATAACATTGATGTGATTGACGTGATGTGATTAACTCCGCCCATCTGATACTGCAAGGCGGTTAAAACAAACGAAGAGTTTCATCCCAAAATGTATTTTTAAACTGAATCTATCATTAAAGATAGGAGTCATTTTAAGACCTTTGCTTTTAAAAGGAAATAAACTGCGGTAGGTAGTTTTCCACAGTGGATCAATCGGTATGAAACCCTTCCAGTGTCCCTCCCCTTCTCTCAGTCCAGCTAATGAACATTATAGAGCAGTAAACTCCATAGACGTTGGTTGTGATTCTGTCTCTGGTCCCCCAGCCCAGAAGAAGAAGTCGTCAGTAGCCAGTCTGGACCCGGAGGGCGTGAAGGTGGAGGTCGGTGACCAGGTTCTGGTGGCTGGACAGAAGCACGGCACCGTTCGCTTCTACGGCAAGACAGACTTCGCCCCAGGTCGGCGCCTCCTTAGGGATAAAAACCTGACGAAATAAGTTGAACTTGTAGTATAGGATGCGTGAGGGTGGGACCGTAGGGAGTTGTTAGTCCCGCCCTCCTCCCCCTCATTGGTCAGGTTCCCTCCCCAACACCTGTCAGTCATCTTGATTCCTGCTTTCCTCCATTGTTGTTGTTGTTGCTGTGACTTCCTGCTCTGTGGCCGCTAGCCTCACCTCCATAGCCGCACCCAGCTCACCACTGACCACGCCCACAAGACACGCCCACATTAAATAGTACACGCCCCAAAATGTCCCAACATCATTGAAAAGGCAATTCCAGACAAACAGGGAATTTAGACACAAGTAGCCGTGGTCACAGACGGACACCGACTGGGCTGTTTGTTTATTTTCTATTGTTTATTTGTTGTTCTAATGTTTAAAACCTCGTAACGTCTGCGCCCTGCAGGTTACTGGTTCGGTGTTGAGCTGGAGCAGGCGACGGGGAAACACGACGGCTCGGTGTTCGGAGTCCGCTACTTCAGCTGTCTGCCCAAATATGGAGTGTTTGCCCCGCCCTCCCGTGTCCAGAGGTAAGGATGCGTTCAAGAAAACTCAGAACTTGGATTTTTTTTCTTTTCATTTTAGTCTTTTTCTTTATCGAATTACAGCAGGTCAAGTTTTATTTATAGACTTTGGTAACACTTGAAGTGGGGCTCATAAGGCATTATAAGGCATCGTAAGTGGATTTTAAGCACATAGTGAATGCATGACAATTATTTTATTATTATTATTTTGTTTGGTTAAAGATTTTTCTGTCAAACTCCAGCTGTCTGACAGTGTGAAAGTCACAACTGGGACATTTTTCATTTTATTTTAGTTTCCTGTATTGAACTCTGTCTGCCAGGTTGGTAAACATGAGTGTGCTGTGTGCAGTTTACTGACATCACCCCACAGGATTTCTGGGTATTGAAGTCCTTAGTTAGCTCTCGCTGCCATTTGGAGCCGCCAACATGTAAAGTTTCCTAGTGCAGCTAGTTAAATTGTGAGAAAAGTTGATCTGTGTGTCTAATGGTCTTATAATCGGCTTCTAATGCAGCAGAATGCACTTTAAAGTGTTACCAGCACTTTAACCAAAGCCTTGTTTAAGAGTTTTCATAATGATAAACTACCGTGAAGTGACGTTTTGTTTGGCTCCTGTGCAGAAGAAGTGTTTTTGCTATGATAAATTCACTTTGGCATCGTTATCAAATCATCAATAAACTGACTTCTTCGTTGGTGTTTGTCAGAATCGGAGGACCCAAAGACGGCTCACAGAACGACAACTCCATGGTGAAGAAAGTCCACCAGGTCACCAGTAAGT
This sequence comes from Hoplostethus atlanticus, assembly GCA_034670405.1. NCBI lineage: Eukaryota > Metazoa > Chordata > Actinopteri > Trachichthyiformes > Trachichthyidae > Hoplostethus > Hoplostethus atlanticus. The sequence continues at coordinate 278,428 of JAXDDX010000195.1, forward strand.
ACCTCACAACACTGCTGTGTGTGTGTGTGTGTGTGTGTGTGTGTGTGTGTGTGTGTGTGTGTGTGTGTTTCTCTCCATGGCGTGTATTTACCTGAGGGTCTTTTTGACAAATGATTGTCTCATTTTTTTATATGTATTCATCATTTTAAAATATCAAGAATTTTATATATTTTATACTTTTCTGAAGGACGGCAGGTTGAGTAAGTCCTTGGTGAACAACATGATTTTTACTTTATAGTTTTGTTTCTCCAGTAGTAGAGGGGCAATCCACCTAAATACCTGTTGTTTATTTCACCCTGAAATGAATCTTTACAATATAAAGTCATAATATACAGGATTACAGCGTCAAACTAATGTACGTTATATTAGAGATATAGAAGATATAATTGATTGTTGTTTCTATTGGTGGTATAATGGTATAGGAGGTCCTATTTATTTACCACTACAACACTGGTGATATGTGTATGTATATATATGTGTATGTGTATGTATAGTCTACTGTCTATATACTACCTTATAATACCTTTGGAGCCTGACATGAATCTTACAACCTGAATTCATAATGTATAATAAGCAGCATCAAATGATCTGACTTATAGGTAGGTAGGTATGTAGGTAGATAGGTAGGTAGGTAGGTAGGTAGGTAGGTAGATAGGAAGGTAGATAGGTAGGTAGGTAGGTAGGTAGGTAGGTAGATAGGAAGCTGGATAGGTAGATAGGTAGATAGATAGATAGGTACTTTATTATCTAACGTTGGGCTCTTTAAGGGAAAAAAGCAAACATGTTTTGGTGGTGGTTTGCATTATGACCACTGACTGCAGATCAGTTTTTCATCACTGATCTTCTCCCCTGTAGTGTCGCAGCCCAAGCGTAACTTCAACACCATGCGTTCTCCTAAAGACCTGACCTCTGAGAGCTCCATCTCCAGGTAGGAACCTCCAGGCTCAGCCTCCTCTTCCTCTTCCTCTTCCTCTATGAGCTCAGGACCTATCATGGGACATTCAGTACCACTCACTATCACTGTCATGTTATTGAACAAAATGATTAATCAATAAATATGAAGAACTTCAATCCTGTTGCTTTGCATGAAGAATTAGTGGAGGAAGCCTTTAAATACATTGAAGACATTTGGATTATCTTGACCAATAAACTAACTCCTCCTCCTCCTCTTCACCCTCTCTTACTCCCTTTATCCTCCTCCTTCACACCCTCCACCCTCTCCCCTTCCTCCTGCTCCTATTCCTCTTCTGCTTCTTCCTCTCCTCCTCCTCCTCCTCTACTTCTTCTTCTCCCTTTCCTCTTCTTCCTCTTCACCCTTTCCTATTCCATCTCCTCCACCTCTTGCTCCTCCTTATCCTCTTTGTCTACGACATCTTCTTCACCCTCTTCTCCTCTCTCTCCTCCTCTTCTTCAGGTTGCTGTTCTGCTGTTGGTTTCCATGGATGCTGCGAGCTGAGATGCAGTCCTAACCACGCCCCCTTCTTCCTCCTCTTCCTCCTCCACCAGATCGGTCTCTCCGCTCCTCTTTTATCTTTGCTTTCCTCTCTGAGTCTCTTCAGACGGTCGCTGTTGTCAGTCAAACCTCTAGTAGTGAACCACATCCCTCCTCTCTACCCCAGCCCGTTATATTGCCGTTCTATAGCAAAATCTAGTGCCTTGAACAAAATGTCCTGCATTCCCTTAACGAAGAATCAGACCAGTATAATTGTAATTCATAATCTGGGACCCTGATAAAACGATTCCCCTACAATATTCTCCTACAATATTTTGACTGTTGCCAGATTTCCATAGCTTGATTTGTCTGTTTTGTGCTCTTGGGTCAGTTCTTCATTTCCTCCTAGGAACCCCCAATAGGTTATAGTTTGTGCTGCTACACATTTTATTTTTGCTGCTGGATTTGGGTCGAATCAAATGTTCAAATACTTTTAATGGTTTGTATGGCCTACTTAGGTGTTATATGGGTGGAGTTTACCACATAGGAAAATACAATGACCGCCAGACAGATTAGATGTGAAAGTTAATTTAGTATAGTTTTCTGAGATTGACAATTTACCTGAATAGAAGCTTTGCACTGGGTAACCAACCTGCTACCAACCATCTGATCTGGAGTCTATTAGTTAATAATGTGTGAATAGAACCAGTTGACTATCTGAACCAGGTTATTGTGGTGTGTCTGTAGATCATCCAGTAACGTTCTCAGTAAAAGTGATCAGTGTGATCAGGTAGATTTGTCTCCAAATGTAGGTTACTGTGACTCAGTAAACTGTCTTGTCTTTAGCCCTAGTCTCTACTCCAAAACACTCTGAGTTGGAGCTGGAGAAGAGTCAGCTCAGTTAACCTGAACAAACTGGTAGCTAGCTAACTAGTTACTGTTAACATGGGACTACTAGCCACTGCTATCGCTAGCTGCTACTAGATACGTTAGCTAGTGTGCTAACCAGATGTGTTAACAACAAGACAGTGATGGTTAGCTGACCAGATACTATGGTTAGCTAGCTAACAAGCTACATGATCTAAACACTAAATCAATCAGATGTATCAGTGATGAAATGATCAGTTCAGTAGAAACAGACAGAAATTAACCATGAAGATTCAATTCTGTTGAGATGGACAGAAACACTATCAGCTGGTCACAGAGCTGAGGACCTCCAACATGGCCGCCAGAGGTTGTTTTACGTCACCTGAAAGTCCTCTCTTGTTCTGATGTGGTAAACTCCACCTGTCTGGTTCTCCATGTAGACCCAGGTCTGGCTGCTACTTACTCGTTTTACATCTGAGACCAAGAACCTCATTTAATATCTGCACGTTTACCTTTTACTTTAGGCATTTAGTTGATGCTAAACCAGGACATAATTATAATTGGTGCAGTAGTGATGTGGTCAGTGATATAGATCCACTCTTAATCCTAAAATGTCTCTAAACTCAGAGGACTAACCACAGTAGTATTAGGGAGCATATTACCTTTATGCTCTAATCTCAGAGGTCAAACAGAAAACAGGGTTAAACAATTTCTATTATATTGTTTTTGTCTATTGGACAGTTTCATTAAATTGTATTCATATTTCTGACTTTTAGCTTTATGTAATGTGTCTAATTTCACCATCATGATGGTTCTTGGTCTTCATGAATTATCTCCTCTCACATGAAAGGCCATTGCTACAGTAGATAATATCAGTGCCAGCTTTTCGTTAGAATAAATTGAATTTGATGTAACTGCACATTTGGAATCTTAAATAGAGACAGTAATAAAGAATTTAGCTGGCACTGAAACACCTAGATCTAATCCAGTATAGTGGAATAAAAACATTACAATGATTTAGTCTGTATTGCAGAAACTAGAAAGACATTACTGACTATCAACTTTATAACTGTTGTCATCAGCGTATTGCTAAATACAGAGATTATGAGTATGTCTTGTCCTGTAAAGATCTATAGCCGTAATGTGATGTTAACCAAAATTGCTAAAGGCCCAAAAATGAATTCTTATTGCAATGCAACGGAAAATCAACCTATTTTCATCCCCGCTGCTGCTGGTGATATTAAGTTGTTGTCTTGTTCTGCTGCCCTCACATTCATGTCAGAGAATAAGTTTCATTTACACTTACTGTCAACTTTAAAACATTTAATCAGTTAGGAGATAAATAATCAGCCATGCAGCTCCACGCTCCAACACCAAACATCTCCCTCCATCTGAAGGCTTTTAACTTGTTAGTTTTCGTAGGCTATAGGCTACATGCTAGTTAGAGTAGTTTCCCTCTATCTCCTTTCCTCTTCCTCTCTCCTCTCCATTAAAAAAAAGACTTTGGTACGTTTTGTGAATGTGAGCATCCGCGGAAACCCGCCCGGATTTATTAACCTAAACTTACGTGTGTGCTTAATGTTAAAATCTCTCTGAGTATGTGCATAACTGAAAACAGCAATATGTGAAACAGTGTACCTTTCTCTGTGGAAACGGTTCCTGTGTTAATGTCTATTCTGCACTCTGTAAGCACATTAATACAGAGAGAAACACACTCGCGCTTAGAAGCAGACGCCTGAACTATGAGCAAACTATCAGACACATCCAGGGTGGGAAGATAACTCCAGACAACAAAAACACAATGCCAATTTGAGCCGTGGCTGGTACGATGGTCTGCTCCACCGGGTATTTCCACCTTTCTGTTGTAAAGAGTGGTAAAATCACAAAAGTGGGTGTTGAATTTTGGAATCCACCATGTAAATATATTTCCCGCCCTACTCGTGTCTCGTTGGATTCAAAGACGCAAGGAGGAAACAGTGGATCGAATTTCCGTCGATAGTTTGCCGAGCATTTCCAAATGGCTTGAGGTTCAGACTCTGCGTCCTAAGCTAATGGAAACACTTTGTGGTCGCTCCTGCTCCGATTTAGCTGTTGTGTTTGTGACTGAACATGATAGTGATAGCTACAGCACTTCAACCACCACTTAGTCTGCCTGAGGCCGTGATCCGACGCAAAGCTCAGCTAACGTTGCGATGCTAAATTTGAGTCATGTTCAACTAGGAGCCCTGTAACACCACATCTAAAACATGAGGTATAAACCTTTGAAAATAATTGAAACAAAAGGCGCAGTCACATTCAACAAAGTGCCCTGTGTGATCACGGCCTGAGGGTGACAGTGAACGCATCACATTGACACAGAACAGCGGTCTGACGTAGGGAAGTGGCTCTGGGATGCTGGAACCTGCTGTTGAGCTTCTGGAGACGCCGAAGGTTTAATTTTAGCCAAACATCTGATGGGACTTTGTTCATAGAAATTTGTGCATAGAAAAATGAAAAACTTTTATAGATGAAATAGAAAAAAGTTGCTTATAAAACCACCTTTAGAAAAAGTAACTTCTGTAGTTATTTCATATTGAACTCCTTTAAGAGGTTTCATTTGCAAAAAGCTATATATTCATTTTGAAAAACAAACTAAAAATAATTATTTCAGAAATGCAGGTGATTACATGCTGCTGAAAGTGAGTTGTGCTATTACATGCGGTAAGGCAGCATGCAAAGAGTTGATGTTTTTCAGATGGTGGATAATTCATTTTGCAATGAAACTCTCGGTTTACTCTTGTAGGAGCCGTTTTAGCTCCCTGACCAGTATAGCAGCTCAGTAGATTTCCTCCCTGAAACTAAACTCAGACTGAACTCAATCAGGGAAACAGTTAAACAACCAAACTGATGCAGATTGGAGTTTTACTTCTACAAACAGAAAGCATCTCATTGGTTGAGTAAACATCAATGGGCGGAGCCAAAGAACCACCGTTGTTTTTTGGAGCACACGTTAGCTAAATGTCAAAGAAGGAACTCTGGTTAAAATATAAATAAAAAATATGAATGAATCACATGTTTCATTTAATCATAACCAAGACATTCATAATGTTGGAAGGTCAGCTAGGCTAACTAGCTAACCTAGCTAATGGCTAGATTGTATTTTTCAGTTAGCATCACAGTGCTAGGCTTCCTAATATTAGCTAGCTCCTCTCTTACCTCTTGTCTTTTTTACTTCAGTCTGATGTTACTTAGCCAGAAACACTGTGGTTCTTTGGCTCCGCCCACTGAGGCTTAACTCAACCAATGAGATTCTTTCTGCCTTTGAGAAATGTTTTTGAGAACTAAGAACTAAAACTCCAGTCTGCCAACCAGCTCATACTAAGTGAATTAAGAAGCTGTGCTAACTTAATTTCTCCTGTATTGTTAATAACCCAACATAAAGTCTTTATTCTTACACTCTTACACACAGTTATACACAGTGTGCTTTGACAGTATCTCCAGATTGCTCAGCTGGTTCGACTCAGCAGCTGTGTGTTGATTTATGCTCTTAGCATCGGTAGCTAGCTAGATTACCCTGCCGTCCCATCCTAACCCACTAACGAGCCTGATGAACAGAAGTAATGTTGTGCTGTACGTTCAAACACAGCGCCGCTGCTGCAGCACGCTGTTCGCCGCTGAAAGCACCACAAAGTCGGTATCTGCTAGGAGCCGCGGTCATTCGTTTTAAGTAAAACGTGAAGTTAGTGGACCAGAAGTTAGTGTTTGTACAGTAAGCGTGCAGTGCGGTCAACATGTCCCAGTGAAGCTGTGTTGATTTGAACATGGTATTCTGACTGCTGTGTAATGTGGCGCTCTCTCTGGTTTGGCCACCGGGTGTCACTAGTGAGTCACGTGCTCATCTCACTACGAACACAACGTAACGTAAGCTATCCTCGTTCCAGACTCTCCTTTAATCTGTTTCCACGTATTTATTATACAACGTCTGAGAATATAACGAAGTCTAAGACCTGCGAGGTCGTCATAGAAACTAACTCAGCACTAGTCGTTTTAACATTAACTCTCCTACGTCTTTAAAAATATAGCCTATATTTTGATAACTTCACTAAGTGTACTTTTTGTTTTCTGGTTTTGTAGTGTGTTACTGTGTGCTCGGTTATAGTCCATGTGTTTTAAACTGATGGACGTCTGGGGGAAACAGGGAGAAGTACTGGACTTCATTATGATGGATATTCATTGCATGCTCTCTCTTAGTATTTTGTGGGTTTTTTTCAACGACAGTGTATCTTCGTCTCATCAGCATGGAAATGCTTCTAATAACAAGTAACAACTCTATGAATATAATAAAGAATTTGATGTTGTTTTTTTACCTCTGCTGTCCGTCGTTTTTATTCACAGAGCGGCTTCCACTGGAGGTGAGGGTTAGAGCAAGGCACTAACACCGTCAGGGCTGGGGGTTCAAGTCCCTCTGTAGGTCAATAGGTAGAGCAAGGCACTAACGCCGTCAAGGTTGGGGGTTCAAGTCCCTCTGTAGGTCAATAGGTAGAGCAAGGCACTAACACCGTCAGGATTGTGGGTTTAAGTACCTCTGTAGGTCAATAGGTAGAGCAAGGCACTAACACTGTCAGGGTTGGGGGTTCAAGTCCCTCTGTAGGTCAATAGGTAGAGCAAGGCACTAACGCCATCAGGGTTGCTATGCTACTGGTATCATGTGTTATGTGAAGCATGTTAGCCGTCTTGCTAACAGTTTCTATGACGTACCTGCTAATAGACATTAGAACTGTAGTTGTAACAAACTGTTAACATGTTGATAACGTTTTATGACATCATCAATAAGAACCTGTGGTGATTTATCAGTGATAAATAATAAATATTTACTTATAAAGGTTTACATATGTTTATAATGTTCTTAGTAACCTTGTTAAAACACACATATGGACTTTTATACAATTAAGCTAGTTACTGAAATTCATAGACACCGTGTTCATGTCACAAAATTGATTATCAATTAAAAACACAAAAGAAAGAAAGCAACTCAGTATTGAATTCATATCCTGATCCATGTGCTTTTATTTTGTCATGAAAACAGTCGTACAAATGGTGCTTTACATAAAACCAACCAACCTTCACACCCGGCGCGCTGATTGTCAATAAATTAAATAGAAATAAAATAATTTAAAAGCAGTTCTATCAAACCAGCTAGTCATACCAGACATCATCTAACTGGACAACCTGGGTTCAAACCCCCGGACTGCTCTGACCTCTGACCTCCACACAGAGGATCAACACAGTGTCACGTTATACTCTGAAGTATTGGTCGCTCAGAGGAAGGAGCTGAAGACGTTTTCTGGCGTTTCCTTCCTGGGAGGGGAGGGGGATCTGACCTTTGACCCGCTGTGCTGTCGCTTCCTCCTGGCCCTGCGGTTCTTAAACCACACCTGGAGACAGAGAGAGAGAGAGACAGGTGTTAGTTTATATTCATCACGGACATTTAATGTAAGTAGAATAAAAGACATCAACATCCATGTGTCACCAAAAATAAAAAGTAGACTTGTGAAATAAGAAAAGGATGAGATCATTTCACTGCATTTCACTGTATTTAACTGTATTCTGAATGACAAGCTGTCGTTTCTCACCCTGATGGTTTCCTCGCTGAGCCCGGTGCTCCTCGCGACCTCAGCGCGCGCCTCCACCGCGGGATAGTCGGTCAGTTCGAACAGGGCCTCCAGGTGCTTCGTCTGGCTGTCGGTAAACACCGTCCTCATCCGGGTCCTCTGACGCTGCTGCGCCTGTGCACACACTTCGGGCTGCTGGTAACCATGGTGACCTGCCAACTGCTGAGGAGCTGGTGAAGAAAAAAAACATTTAAATAAGTTAGTCAAATAAAATAGTAAACCAAGTGTGATATTACTAAATGATATTATTCAATTATGTCAAATTTTTGATTTTATTGTCTTCAATATTGTTTAGTAAATAGAACATTTTAAATCTTAAATTAATAATGTGTTTTCCTAAGGCGCTATTCAGCCTGTTTCATGTTTGTCTTTGCAAAATGTAATTTAAACGGCATCAGAAATAAAAAGATCAATTTAAACTAAGAAACGTGCAGACAGTCACATTACGGTGAATGTGGATCAAATTATGATCTGAGCCGAAAAACTCAAATGAAAACACACTTTTAGTTACTGTCGACAAGACTACATTTTATCTCTAGCGTTACCCGTTTAGAAAGTTAAACCGATGCACGTGCTGGCGGACGAAAGAAAAAAAACACATTTCACATATTCTTAAGAATAATAAAACTGTCCAAATGTTTAAATACAGTTTAAACAAATTTAGTCTTGTTTTATATATATTTTATATCCACAATATATTTCGGCTACTGAAAATATAACCTATTTCCAGCTGATATCATCTGTGAAAATACATTTGACAGTTTGGTAGATTTTAAAATAATTTCTCACCTGCGTCCTGGCTGAAGCAGTTTGGATAAAGACTGAAGTCTGCGTGATGGAAACCGGGTCCAAACGGGAAGAAACCGTTTCCGAAGCCCACCGCCTGGTACGGGTACACCGGGACCGGCGCAAGGGGCCTCCGGTTACCACAGGGAATCTCCTGGAAATATCCAACATCCTGGAAGGATCCTGGAGCCTTGTGGGAGGAAGGCCCGACCTCGGGGCCCAGGATGCGGTCGATGCTGAAGTTGGACACCCTGCTTCCGTCCATGTTGAGATCCAGAAAGTTTTAATAAAGTTAAGCAAAGCAGCCACTCCAGAACAGAAGTGACCTCTGACCCCGGGTGTCCAGTCTTATACCCAAGACCAGGTCCACACAGAAACCTGGAGCACATCAAGGGGCCCTTTAATGTGTAATTAGCCGTTAACGTGTGATGGCGAACTTCAGACAGACACGAGAAGACAGCAGCGTGTTTGGTTCAAAGCCCGCAGACTTTGATTTGACCTCAATCAAACCTGAAACTACAGATCTGAAGGAATCTGATGATAGATATTTATGTTTTAATTGGGATCAGTCACTTTTATCCTGGTGAGTCTTCATCACCTTCTAACAGCGAGTGGATTATTCTTCCAGTAGATGTGTTTTAAAATGCGCAAAACAAATACCCGTTTTAACAAGTCATATGGTTTTATAGAATCTTCTTCTTTGTCTGTAATGAAGTTTCACTTAATTCAATGATTTGAACAATTTGATCAGTTGATTTGCACCTGAAACAAGTGAAGTTATCTCTCAACACTATCACTGCTTTTAATCTAATATTTTAATACTCTGTAGATTAAATGACTTAAAATGGATATATTTTGTAGTGACACTAATCCCGCACATACATGAAAAGACATTAGTGACATTTGTACTTTGATTTTGATTAGTGATACTGTATTTTAGATATTTAGATGATTTTTAGATTTTGTGATATTTTTGTGTTTCAGGGCTTTCTATTCACTTTCAGTTTCAATATGTTCAAAATGTACAGAAATTGTATTATAGTCCCTATAATATTCCTATAATATTCCTATAATATTCCTGTAGGCGTGTGGTATCTACTATCTGTGGTGCTCACTAGTGAGTTTATAATGACCTTATTTCACTTCATGACCTTTTAATCTCTTGATGTTATTACAGTATTTTCTGTATTTTTTTTTACCTATAGTAAAAATGATTATAGGATGTAGTTGCTGTAGTGCTGCTGTACTGTAATGCAGTGCGTGTTTCTAGCCAGCTGGTGGCGCCATACTCCTCCACAAACACCAGGGTGGGTTTACGGTAGTGACCAGACAAACCACTGATAAAGAGCTACAGTAACCCTGTAATATACCTTAGAGGATACTATACAAGTATCAGTATAACTATAAGTTACAATATAAATATTATCGAAATACCATAAATTATCATAGACACACTATATGTCCCTGTAGGAATATTCTAGGAATATTGTAGAGTGTGTGTGTGTGTGTGTGTGTGTGTGGAGGCTTTGATCCATGCTGTAAGAAAGATCAAAGAGACGACCCATAGAAGTCAAGTAGCTTTTCTCTCATTATTGATGTATTTTAACGTCCTAGATGGATTGATGCACCTTTAGAATCAAATGAATAATAAATCTGCCTTCAGACCAGATCACGAGGAAGATATTATAATAATATAATAATATTACATAACGCCCTATATTATTTATCACAATACACACTGACCTGACTGGGAGTGTAACTGTGATTGTTGCTAATGTTAGACATTCATTGATTTCAGGACATTTTCATGCCAAACATTCCAGATATTCATCGTTCCTCCAGTTTTCAGGATGAAAAGCCTCTGAAACAATTAAATAAAGAAATAAAACATGCAATAAAATCTTGCAGGTTTTCCAGACATCCGATATTTAATAAAAACAATATTAACCTGATATATCAGCAAACTGATATCTTGGTTTAATCCTGTTAGAAAGTCCAGAGGATTGAGGATGACTATAATTCTAACTTCTATTTCCTGGGGTGATTCTGAAAGAGAACGTGGGTCTTGGAGAAGTCAAGGAGGAACGTTTTGAAAGCTGAGGTATTTAATTTTCCCACTGCCTGTGAACGTGTTACATTTTGTCTGAAGATCTCAGTTCACCTCTAAAACCCCTGAGGACCAAGGAGGAGACAACAGAGAGGATCAACTCTGAGACTTTCTGAGATCAGTGTGAAGATGCTACCATGTGACATATATAATGGTGACCAGCTCCTACTATCTGGCTGCTGGCTCGTGGAGGAAACAGGGAGATCTAGAAGGATGTTGGAGAAGAAGATAAAACATCATGTTGAGTTTTCTTTGAGATCTTCCTCTGATCTCATGGTTTCATATTCAGGAGATTAAATGGCTCTTATTTCAGATCATCTGGAGATCGGTTGTGATCAGAGTGAGATCAACGTGTGGTTGTTTCTCTGGAGTTGAATTTGATAAATTAGTTTCATCAGTTTCAAAAGAAATAAAAGGTAGAAATATGAGATCTGGATAATAACTGGAATATTATCCTGCAGAAGGTTTGGTCCTGTTGTCTGGTTGCTGTGTGAATCTAACCAGAGATGTTAATGCAGCCAGACTTCTGAGCGAAGATCAATAGATGATCAGTAGCAGATCAATCACTTTCCTCTGATCTGCTCCCTCGTCAATACACATCAGTAGCATGAAGACATTTACATTACATTACATATAGACATTTGGTGTGACCAGCTGCTGACCCACTTTTAAACTAACTAGGTAACTAGGTAACTAGGTAACTAGGTAAACTGATAACATGAACCCAAAGGAACCTTCTCCAATAAGGATCTCTATTAGGAAATATTAAGTTCATTGACTGATTTTCAATATGTTTTAATTTGGCCATTGATATTATTTTGACCATTGATTGATGTGGGTTTTGGAAGGCCAATACAGATATCAATATTATTAGACTGATAGTTGATATATTGTGTTGATTTGACCATTTTCATGCCAGAAAATTGCAAGTACCCCCCCCCCCCCCCACCCCCTGTAGGGAGACTCTGGGAGACGTTACTGACTTTACAGGAGGAATTACTTTACAAAACAACATCATTGAACAATAAAATCATTAAATAAAATGTATGCCTGGTTTTCCAGACTGTTTTTTGGTGGACGACATGATTGGTCCATATCTGATATTTAATTCAAGGCCAATATTGTCTTGATATGTCAGTTAAACCAAAACATTTGAAAATTAAACATTTCAAGGGATCATTCCAAAACCCGGTACAGTATATTGATTTTGGAACCGTTAACCGTTTTGCTCTTTCACTCTCAGATATTGAATAAATGATTAAATGTGAGAATGAATGGACAGACATGAAAAGGAGCTAAATCATTTAAAAACGTCCTTTGCTGGGTGTGAAAGTTTAAAAGGTTAAATTGCTGATGGAATAATGTCATATAGTATTAATATAGTATTAATATAGTATTAATAATAAAGGTCTCAGAATAAATCATCTCAGTTTCATGGAAATGTCTTTGGTGTCGCCAGCTGCTTTTAAAGGTAAGCCGAGAAAGAAATAGATTCATTTCCTGTTTCTGTAAAGATGAAGCATCTGGAATGAATGAATGAGTGAATGAATGAATGAATGAATGAATGAGTGAATGAGTGAATGAATGAATGAATGAATGAGTGAGTGAATGAATGAATGAATGAATGAATGAATGAATGAGTGAGTGAGTGAATGAATGAATGGATGAATGAGTGAATAGACCTGAAAAAACTCCACTTTCAGACTCAAAAACTCAAGACTTTTATCTGTTTCCTCAATTTAAAAGTGTAAAAGGTGAAGCTATTAAAGGGTTTTAATAAAGTGTAATGATGTTTAATAAATAATGTTTAGTCGTCGGTGTTATGGGAATGACTTCGGTGTGGTCAGCTGCTGCTGTTGAAGCAACTGAAACAAAACATCTGCTTCATAACAGAATGATGTTCCTGTCTTTTGGTTTTTATTGGGATTATTTTTTATTTTTTATTTTCTTATTTTAAGTTTTATTGTTGCTGTCCTTTTATCTTTTCTAACTCTGATGAACTTTGTAACTTTGTTTTGTGCTATATAAAGTTATTATTATTATTAAGTGCAACTACAGCTTTTCCTGAAACGAATGACTATCAATGAATGAATGAATTAACTAAACCAGTGGTTCTTAAAGTGAGGGTCGGGGACCGTGAGGGGTCCTTGAGAGGCTGCAGGAGGTCCCCAAGTAAAATAAGCGGTAGTTAATAGTTACATGTTTTTATTATTTAATCTGCTAGGAGTTAGCTCAGTGAGAGAACAGAAATGACTTTTGATCTATCGACCAGTCTGTGGATTCACGTCTATTCAAGAAGATGTGTGGGACCCTGAACTAGACACAGGTCACATTTTAAATACACATTTTGGTGCTAGCTTCAAGTTGGCAGCAACGCCAGAAGGTTTATATCAAGGTAACACCAAGGAGTGTTAAAGGGGAACTTCTACAGGACCAGTAGGAATTACAACATCAATCAGGGGCTTGAGGGGAGATTCAAGACCTTGGGAATTGAGTCATTGGTATTGATCACCAACCCGATCAACCCCTCAGATATATTATGGTCATTTTGTGATATGGGGCAGTAAGAAATCTTATTTACTGCCCCAGGCTGCTGAAACTTCATCATGAAAACCACAAACCTTAGAAACGTTGAAGGAGTACCTGGCGGGCGACGGGTGACGGGGCAGGTTGATTTATTAGACCCTCTGTGATGGACAAGTAACCTGACACCATCTGAATTGTCCTGATGTGATAAGCCCCACCCATCTGGTACTGAAAGGAGGTTAAAACTAGTTTCATTCCAATATGAGAGATTTGCCATTTGAAAACTGTCCCTCTCTCCGTGGTTTCCCTGGTTATTCTGTTTCCTGCTCTTCCCAGAATCCGTTTTGATGTCTTTTCTGTTTCTGTATATTATTTATTATGAGTATTTTTACTTTTCTTGCCTAGAGCAGCTTTAACTTTCCAAACAGTGTCATTTTAGATGCAACAATCATTTTCATCAGTTCACATCATGTCACATCGGTTTGAAACCCTTCAGATGTGGTTCGGCTCTCCCTGCCTCCTCTTCCTCAGCATGAATCAGCACTACATCACCATGCTGAACTGAGCTGAACTCCACACACACACACACACACACACACACCCCTCTGTCTGGATCTCTGTCTAGCTGCTATACTGTCTGCCTGCTACTACACTGTAGCTGGTTAGTAAGCACAGCGGGAGTTCACTCACTGGGCTTTTTGGATGGGTTTCAATACTCTGCTCACAGTGTCTTTTGGCAAGTTTTCAGTACTCTGTCGACTCACTGTGCTGGGTGGGTTTCAATACTATGTACACTGTGTCTTTTGGCTAGGTTTCAATATTGTGTCTGCCCTGTGTTGCAGTCTGAGACTGTTCACTGTCTCAATACTCTGCCTCTAGTGCTTTGGTTGGGTCTCAATACTGTGTCTGCTGTCCTTTGGCTGGGTCTCTATACCAGTCTTTTGGATGGGTCTCAATACTGTACCCACTATATTTTGGCTGTGTCTCTATATTGTGTCTACTGTCCTCTGACTGGGTCTCAATACTCCACTGGGGCTACTGGCTGGGTTTCAGTATTGTCCACGGCTTTTTGGCTCAGTGTCAATCTTATGTGCTGTGTCTTTTGGCTAAATTTCAATACTCTGTCCACTTTGCCTTTTGGTTGGGTTTTAAAACTGGCCACTCTCTGTATTGGTTGAGTTTCAGTACTGTGTTTTGTATCTTTTGCTTGGGTCTCAATACTCTATCCACTGTGTCTTTCAGTACGGTTCACTCATTGTGTTGGTTGGGTCTCAATACTCCACTGGGCCTCTCTGATATGTTTGTCTGTCTGTCTCTTCCAACCTGAGGATATAATAAGTTATAAAACAGGAGAGGGGAGGGCGGATGGATGGAGTTCTGAGTTTTGTCTGTAGCCCAGCGGTGGCCTGAATCCTCTGAAGACAGAAATGAGAACAGACAGAGAGAGAGAGAGGAGAGAGAGAGAGAGAGAGAGGGGGGGAAATATGACAGAAGTAGTAATGATGATTTATTGATAATAATCAATGAAGATGAGCAGAGGAGACGGAGAGATAAAATACCATCTATCCATCCATCCATCCATCATCCATCCATCATCCATCCATCCATCCATCCATCCATCCATCATCCATCCATCATCCATCCATCCATCCATCCATCCATCATCCATCCATCCATCATCCATCCATCCATCATCCATCCATCCATCCATCCATCCATCCATCATCCATCCATCCATCCATCCATCATCCATCCATCATCCATCCATCCATCCATCATCCATCCATCCATCCATCCATCCATCCATCCATCCATCCATCCATCCATCATCCATCCATCCATCATCCATCATCCATCCATCCATCATCCATCATCCATCCATCATCCATCCATCCATCCATCATCCATCCATCCATCCATCCATCATCCATCCATCCATCCATCCATCATCCATCCATCCATCATCCATCCATCCATCCATCATCCATCCATCCATCCATCCATCCATCCATCATCCATCCATCCTCCATTCATTACATTCACCCTCTATGTCTCTTTGTTTCTCATACTTTCCTGTCATCGTCTCTTTCTTTCTTCTTTCGATCTCTCTTCTTTTCTTATTTTTTTTCTCGTCTCCTTCCTAACTGGATCCAGGTTGTGATCCTAATGTGACCAAACGCTTCCTGACGGGACGTGAAGCTCCTTCTGGGTTACTGAAGTCAGTAGAAGTTCACGAAACACTTAAAATCTGTAGTTTTTGAAATATTTACTTTCAGATCCATGAGGGTCACTGAGTTCCTCCACCCGTCGAGGAGCATGAGACGTGAACATCACCCCTCAGGTGGAGTTAGGAGGTTTTCACACGACAGCAGTGATATACATTCACCTTCCCCCGCGTCCTGTGCACAAAACACTCCTCCTCCTCCTCCTCCTCCTCAGAAGAAGAAGAAGGTTATGAAGCATCTTATCTAGGCCGTCCCCATCACACAATCGAACGAGCTGAATTGAGATAACCCATCATTACAGGCGGCCATTACTTTCCTGGCTCTGATGAATGGCGTTGGTGGTTAATCTACAGAGAGCAGAAGGTTATCCAGGCACTTTAACTGGGTCATCACCATCGTTCTCCTCCAGCTCGCTAACCCTCAGCACAATCTGCCTCTAATGGGTTTCAAATCACTCCATTATCATATTTTGGCTATGAATTTTTACATTTCCAAGCCGGTGGATTAATCACGGCTTGTTTAACCCCCCCCCCCCCACACAGCATATGAATTTCTGAATGCAAACCCTCCGGTTGGAAAGCTCTGCCGTTTGTCAGCCCACTGATATAACAATGATCCTGATTGGATGTTCACACGACTGCAGTTTGGTGAAGCGGCCTGCGGGGGGCGGTAGAGACGGCAGCAGGCTGGTAGCACCATTATGTAACGTCATCGCTCTCCTCCCTCCCTCCCTCCCTCCCCTTCTCTCTCTCTCTTTATCTCTCTGTCGACTTATCTTTCATTATAGTCTCTCTCTCGCCGATGCATCATCCCCTCTCTCTCTCTCTCTGCCAGCTCCTTTCTCTCAATGCTCTCTCTATCATTCTGTCGGTCCAGTTATCTCTCTTTTTTGTCACTCTCACCGGTATATATCATTCTCTCTCTCCCTCTCTCCCCTCTCTTGCCTTATTCCTATGGGGGATTATGGAGCATGCAGAAGGCTACAGGAGCACAGCCAATCACAGAGCAGAGGGCACGGGTCACATGACCGAGACTGACTGGCTGTCTGAATGAGCAGCGATGGAGTTTCTCTGTGTGACTCACACAGTGATCCTCTGTAGCTCAGTGGGTAGAGCAAGGCACTGATGCTGCTGGGGTCGGGGGTTCAAATCCCACTAAGGTGAAAGTTTCTAGTGACTTCATCTAAATGAATGCTGGTCAGTCAGACCCTTTTAGATTCCTTCCCTTTAATCAGTGTAATCAGAGTTCATGTTCATGCGTCCACCATCTTGTCTGTACATTCATACCTGCTGTTAGGTCGGCGCCTCACTGGCAGCAAGCAGCAAGTTCTCTCTATGTTTCTGTGTGAGTAAAGCATCGATGCTGAGGTGACACCTTGGAAACTCTGAAATTCAACATTGGACAAAACATGTAATTGTCTCTCCTCCTGTGTTTTCCAGCTCCACCCCGATCGGTGATGAAACATTCAAGATTTCAGGGTAGTATGAGTATTAAAAAGCCATTGAGGAGAGAAACCCTCCGTCACCAAAGTGCCCTGAGACTCGCCGTCACTCTCCATTGTGTGATGTTAGCTAGCTAGCAGGCTAATCTCCAATACCATGTCAGATGAGTTTTTTCGCTCTCCAACACTCAAACTGACATCTTTCAAAAGCATCTGCTGGGCGGAGACAGACTGAAACCTATTACTTTGTTAAGATGTTTATATAAACCTCCAGCCATCTCATCAGCTGCAGCAGAGCATCCCGTAGACTCACCCTATTGGTCCAGATTAAATCCTGGTGTCGGTTTGGTCACTGGTGGGAAATCTTCTCCACACAGGAAGTGACCGATCCAGACTGGAGAGTGAAATCCAGAAGAGTCTAACCAGAGGAAGCTGCTGAACCTCTTCACATCCTCCACCACACTGAGAAGAACATGTAGTTTACTGACCTCAACACACAGGGCTTCTGGGTAGTGAAGTCCTCCAAGTTCAAACAGTTCTCTCTCGCTGCCGCTCGGTGCCGCCAGTGTGCAGAATTGTGCCGTGCAGCTTTAAAGTAAAGTAAAGTAAAGTAAAATTTAAAAAGCTATCCACTGGGAGGTCAGAGCACAGCGGACTCAAGGGCACTCTGATAGCGTTGTTGATGAGCTGTCCGTCATTCTGGCAGAAACAGCCAAGAAGGTAGAGAAGTGAGTGACTGGAAAGTTGCCGGTTTGAATCCTCGGGCTGGCCGGGAAAATCGAGACCCTTAAAGGTCCCATGTGAAAGGAAATAATTTCCTCTATTGATTTACACGTATGATCAAAGATGTTCAATGGTGATATTGTTCAAATGTGATCGCATCACAGCTGGACTTGGTCCTGATTGGCTCCCTCACTAAATCCATCCAATCAGGCCAGTTTGCAGCATCTGAACTAACTCCTCCGGGGTCCAGGATTCAACTCAACTTTTAATGAAACTACTAACTAATGAAAAGCCGCTGGAGTGGTTTGGTGTTGAATGCTTTGCTGAAGGGAACTTCGGTGCCTGCGAGTGCTGCTCGTTTATGGAAGGGTCAGTTCACCTCCCTTCAAAACAACACTAACTACAAAACTAACGCCAACCGGCAGGTGATGTTCAGGACGCCTGGCGCCGTGACGTTAGTTGACCCCCGTTAGTTGACCCCCGTTAGTTGACGCCCGTTAGTTGACATGGAAGGACCTGAAACTGAAAAGCATTTTCATCTGATTCTCTTCGTACCGCCGGACAGGAAGTTTCATATTTTATTAGTTAAAATTGGAAGATGTGATGATGCAACACAGACATCCTTTATCTTTCATTCAGACACACCAAGGTGGTCTCTCTTTGTCTCTTACTTACAGAACAGACAGACAGACAGAGAGACAGAAAGACAGACAGACAGACAGACAGACAGACAGTCAGACAGACAGGCAGAAAGACAGGCAGACAGAGAACAGGGTTCCTACTGACCATCAGTCTGGTTTCAGTGGAGAGTTTTAGTGTCCATGATGTCTCAATGTTTCAGAGGAGAAGGAAAGTATCGTTACTTCAATACAAGGATATTAGTTTCGACCTGCAAAAACACATTTCGGTCGAACCCTAACAGTGATGGTAGACAGGTGGATGGAGAGAGAGTGAGACAGAGGAAGGCAGGGAGAGAGGGAGACGGAGGGGAGACGGAGGGGGAGATTATTTTCTCACCTCGATTCCCTCTAAAGCTCACGTCAAATCTGTTTCAGCAGAGGGAGGAGACGAGGAGACGAGGGAGGAGACGAGGGTCGGCTCGATTCAGCAACAAGCCACAGTTAGTAAAACTATCTGGTGCGTACACAGGACTTTCAGGTGATGTAACCCCGCCCCCTCTGGCGGCCATGTTGGAGGTCCTCAGCTCTGATCAGCTGATTGTGTTTCTGTCTCAACAGAATTGAATCTTCATGGTTAATTTCTGTCTGTTTCTACTGAACTGATCATTTCATCACTGATCCATCTGATTGATTTAGTGTTTAGATCATGTAGCTTGTTAGCTAGCTAACCATAGTATCTGGTCAGCTAACCATCACTGTCTTGTTGTTAACACACTAGCTAACGTATCTAGTAGAAGCTAGCGTTAGCAGTGTCTAGTAGTCCCATGTTAACAGTAACTAGTTAGCTAGCTAACGTATCTAGTAGAAGCTAGCGTTAGCAGTGTCTAGTAGTCCCATGTTAACAGTAACTAGTTAGCTAGCTACCAGTTAGTTCAGGTTAACTGAGCTGACTCTTCTCCAGCTCCAACTCATTTATGTCTTTCTGGCACTTTTCTATCATCCATGATCATTCAGGGTCACAGCAGTAGTCAGGGTGCTGTGACCTCTGACCCTTGACCTCCTTACTATTGGTTGCTTGTGATTTAGGTGATCTAGGACTTAAAGCTTACTCTACTGTTGACGTCAGAGAAGTCAGTCTGGATAAAAGCCCACAGGCTAAATGGCAAAAAAATGAAAATGGAAATAGAAATGTTTTCAATAATTGATGCTAGCAGTGAGGATGCCATTCCCTCTCATATCAGATGATGCAGCCTGTGGTGACTTCCTGGTTCCCGATCCAATAACACACTGAGTAAAAGTGGATTTTTGTGCATCCAGACATATTAATCTGCAACACCTCCCTCTGAATCTCCGTCCTCTCCTCTCTACCGGTGTCAGGTAGGTCTTTCCTCCTCTGGAGACAGGAAGTGATGTGTTTTACGTTTCAACAGAAGAAGAACTGGGTAGTTAGCATGAGCAGCGATAGCCACCATGGCTGAACAGACAAAGAAAGGAGCGCCACCTACAGGAACTCAAACTCCATCAACAGGAAATCAAAGGAGAAAGAATGAATACCAGATTAGCACTTGAATGCATCCTAGTGTGACTTCATGGTAAAAACATTGGTAGAGAGAGGTAGAGAGAGAGTGGTAGAGCTAGGTAGAGAGAGATGTAGAGAGAGAGGTAGAGCGAGGTAGAGAGAGAGAGGTAGAGAGAGGTAGAGAGTGGTAGAGCGAGGTAGAGAGAGAGAGGTAGAGAGAGATGTAGAGAGAGGTAGAGCGAAGTAGAGAGTGGTAGAGCGAGGTAGGGAGAGAGAGGTAGAAAGAGATAGAGAGAGGTAGAGAGAGGTAGAGAGAGAGAGAGGTAGAGAGAGAGTGGTAGAGAGAGGTAGAGAGAGGTAGAGAGAGGTAGGGAGAGAGAGAGGTAGAGAGAGAGTGGTAGAGAGAGGTAGGGAGAGAGAGGTAGAAAGAGATAGAGAGAGGTAGAGAGAGGTAGAGAGAGAGAGAGGTAGAGAGAGAGTGGTAGAGAGAGGTAGAGAGAGGTAGGGAGAGAGAGAGGTAGAGAGAGAGTGGTAGAGAGAGGTAGAGAGAGAGTGGTAGAGAGAGGTAGAGCGAGGTAGAGAGAGAGAGGTAGGGAGAGGTAGAGAGAGAGGTAGAGAGAGAGAGGTAGGGAGAGGTAGAGAGAGGTAGAGAGAGAGAGGTAGGGAGAGGTAGAGAGAGGTAGAGAGAGGTAGGGAGAGAGAGAGGTAGAGAGAGAGTGGTAGAGAGAGGTAGAGAGAGAGTGGTAGAGAGAGGTAGAGCGAGGTAGAGAGAGAGGTAGAGAGAGAGAGGTAGGGAGAGGTAGAGAGAGAGGTAGAGAGAGAGAGGTAGGGAGAGGTAGAGAGAGGTAGAGAGAGGTAGGGAGAGAGAGAGGTAGAGAGAGAGTGGTAGAGAGAGGTAGAGAGAGAGTGGTAGAGAGAGGTAGAGCGAGGTAGAGAGAGAGAGGTAGGGAGAGGTAGAGAGAGAGGTAGAGAGAGAGAGGTAGGGAGAGGTAGAGAGAGGTAGAGAGAGAGAGGTAGGGAGAGGTAGAGAGAGGTAGAGAGAGGTAGGGAGAGAGAGAGGTAGAGAGAGAGTGGTAGAGAGAGGTAGAGAGAGAGTGGTAGAGAGAGGTAGAGCGAGGTAGAGAGAGAGGTAGAGAGAGAGAGGTAGGGAGAGGTAGAGAGAGAGGTAGAGAGAGAGAGGTAGGGAGAGGTAGAGAGAGGTAGAGAGAGAGAGGTAGGGAGAGGTAGAGAGAGGTAGAGCGAGGTAGAGAGAGAGGTAGAGAGTGGTAGAGCGAGGTAGGGAGAGAGGTAGAAAGAGATAGAGAGAGGTAGAGAGAGGTAGAGAGAGAGAAAGCGGTAGAGAGAGAGTGGTAGAGAGAGGTAGAGAGAGGTAGGGAGAGAGAGAGGTAGAGAGAGAGTGGTAGAGAGAGGTAGAGAGAGGTAGAGATAGGTAGAGAGAGAGTGGTAGAGAGAGGTAGAGCGAGGTAGAGAGAGAGGTAGAGAGAGAGTGGTAGAGAGAGGTAGAGAGAGAGGTAGAGAGAGAGAGAGGTAGAGAGAGAGTGGTAGAGAGAGGTAGAGAGAGGTAGAGAGAGAGAGGTAGGGAGTGGTAGAGAGAGGTAGAGAGAGGTAGAGAGAGATGTAGAGAGAGCGGTAGAGAGAGATGTAGAGAGTGGTAGAGCGAGGTAGAGAGAGATAGGTAGAGAGAGATGTAGAGAGAGGTAGAGCGAGGTAGAGAGAGAGAGGAAGAGAGTGGTAGAGCGAGGTAGGGAGAGAGAGAGGTAGAGAGAGGTAGAGCGAGGTAGAGAGAGAGAGGTAGAGAGTGGTAGAGCGAGGTAGGGAGAGAGAGAGGTAGAGAGAGAGTGGTAGAGAGAGGTAGAGATAGGTAGAGAGAGAGTGGTAGAGAGAGGTAGAGAGAGAGAGGTAGGGAGAGAGAGAGGTAGAGAGAGAGTGGTAGAGAGAGGTAGAGATAGGTAGAGAGAGAGTGGTAGAGAGAGGTAGAGAGAGGTAGAGATAGGTAGAGAGAGAGTGGTAGAGAGAGGTAGAGAGAGAGAGGTAGAGAGAGAGTGGTAGAGAGAGGTAGAGAGAGGTAGAGATAGGTAGAGAGAGAGTGGTAGAGAGAGGTAGAGAGAGGTAGAGATAGGTAGAGAGAGAGTGGTAGAGAGAGGTAGAGAGAGAGTGGTAGAGAGAGGTAGAGAGAGAGAGGTAGAGAGAGAGAGAGGTAGAGAGAGGTAGAGAGAGGTAGAGATAGGTAGAGAGAGAGTGGTAGAGAGAGGTAGAGAGAGAGTGGTAGAGAGAGGTAGAGAGAGGTAGAGAGAGAGGTAGAGAGAGAGTGGTAGAGAGAGAGAGAGGTAGAGAGAGAGAGAGGTAGAGAGAGATGTGTAATGGCAGATTAGTCTGAGACAATACAGATGGCCGTCTAGACAAACACTTTCTGTATCATATACATTATTCATACCAATAAACTGTGTAGACACACTCACACACTCACACACACACACACACTCACACACTCACACACACACACACACTCACACACTCACACACACTCACACACTCACACACACACACACACACACACAAACTCACACACACACATACACACTCTCTTCTCTACTAACGCCCACTCCCCTCCACACAAATACCCATACACACACACACAGACTCCTCACTCTGCCCTAACCCCCCCACCCCCCAACACACACACACACACACACACACACACACACCCCAGTTGGTCACGTAGACAGTGTGTGTGTGTGTTTCTGTGTATGTATGAGTATTTGTGTAGAGTGGAGTGGGTGTAAGTAGAGTGTGTGTGTGTGTGTGTGTGTGTTGAAAGGGAGGAGTAGGGAGTTTTTACCTTTTTATTGGCGGTGAGGTGGTGACGCCTCACCTCCAAAAACTGATGTAACAGTAAAGGTCAGTAAATGCAGAAGTGCAGAAATGCAGGCAGATACACACACACACAACAAAAGAGCGAGTGTGTTTGGAGGCAATACTAGTCTCCTGTCATACTATAGACTATAGATTATGAAAGAGTGTGTGTGTGTGTGTGTGTGTGTGTGTGTGTGTGTGTGTGAGAGAGACAGAGAGAGAGAAAGAAAGAGAGAGAAAGAAGTGGGTGTTGGGGTAAAGGAAGGGGTATCAGCTTGCTGATTGGTCAGTTTGTGTGTACATATAGCGCTCTGATTGGCTGGTTTGGGTCACAATAGGCATTGTGATTGGTTGACAGGGGGACAATAGCCGTGTCATTGACCAGTTCAGAGAACAATAGGCTGTTTGGGCACTGAGGCAGAAAGGTGATGAGGCCAGGGTGTGTGTGTGTGTGTGTGTGTGTGTGTGTGTGTGTGTGTGTGCGTATGGGGGGGTTGGGATTGTGTGAAACATTGTTCCAACATTGGAAATGTACACACACACATTTCCAATGTTGGAACAATGTTTCACACACACACACACACACACAGTCTATTGTGTGGTATGGGGGGACGAGGATGGTTCTTCCAATGCTGTTAAATCTGATCTCCTATAAAATGTTCATGGGTGGAGCATTTTGCAACGGCTAGCATGTTAGCATCAGAGCACTAGGCTTCATAATGTTAGCTAGCTCCTCTCTTCCCTCTTGTCTTTCTCACTGGGCTTTAGTCTGAGGTTACTTAGCCAGAAAAAACTGTGGTTCTTTGGCCCCGCCCACTGAGGTTTAACTCAACCAATGACATTATTTCTTCCTCCCAGAAACACAAGCGCTGTCTATCATGGCAACTGCCCGCTAAGCCTCTAGGAGGTGGCGGTCTCAACCAGAGCCTCTTCAGTGAAACCAAGAGATGCATTGTCGTCAGGACGCCATCAGCTGATCCTCTACGGCTCTAATAGCTCCAAGGCTTTCACCAACCACTGGACATCTACACGCCATCTTAGACCCACGTCTCCTTAGCTCAATGGTCTAAACCCAACAGAAGAGAACGAAGCAAAATGTTGAAGAGTCGCTACTTAGCTCTCTGGCCACTTAGACCCAAGGGAAGTCAATCAACTGTTGAACATACATGCACCATCTTAGCAACTACTTAGCTCTCTGACAGCTAAAACCCAAGGGAAGTCAATCAGCCGTTGGGCAGCTCTAAGCATCTTAGAAGTACATCTACTTAGACCCACTGAAGATAATCAGCTGGTGAACATTGTGCATCTTAGAAATCCATCTGTTGGCTCAATGTCTGCTGAGAGCCAGGAGAAGAGAATGAAGCTGCTATAGTCGTCCTTGAGGAAGGAGCCACCATCATCAGTCCTTTTTCCACCGCAGGAACCTGAACCTTCTGGGTACTTTTGAGCAGGAACCTTCTCAGCAGGAACCTTTTTAGTTCCCTGAAAGAGTTCCAGGTTGCTTTCCCACCGCACCAAAGTACCGCGGAGATTATGATTAATAAGAAGTATGTGACACGACAAACGTGCGACTGTTT
Organism: Hoplostethus atlanticus; assembly: GCA_034670405.1. Lineage (NCBI taxonomy): Eukaryota > Metazoa > Chordata > Actinopteri > Trachichthyiformes > Trachichthyidae > Hoplostethus > Hoplostethus atlanticus. The sequence goes on from JAXDDX010000195.1 coordinate 302,755, forward strand.
GGTTTCATACGTCATTTAGGTACGACGACCCACAACAACAGCAAACATGGAGGAATTTCAAGCAGCTGTGGTGTTGTGAGACGCGTTGGATGAGATGCCAAATGAGTTTGCTACCAGTATTGATCAACACGGCGGTCGGTGGATTTTTCCGTAGCTTGTATTGACCAATCAGCGTTGTTCAGTACTGCAACTCCACCCCAATGGTTCCTGGTACCCAGGAACAGTACAGGGCTATCGGGCTAGTTCCCCCGGTCGGAAAGTTCCTGAAACTAAGTACCAATAGTACTAAGTTCCTGGAGAGTTCCTGGAGAGTTCCTGGACAGTTCCTGGAGAGTTCCTGGATAGTTCCTGGAGAGTTCATGGAGAGTTCCTGGATAGTTCCTGGATAGTTCCTGGATAGTTCCTGGATAGTTCCTGGATAGTTCCTGCGGTGGAACAACGTCTATAGATCTACGGCTACTTCAGGGTTCCTACACCTTTTTGCTCATCAAATTCCTTGACTTGACTCATGTTAGCCTGGTTTCCACTGTGGGGCCAAACGGGGCCAGTCAGTATACAGTAATAGTCTCTACTGCATCAACATCAACTTGACCTTTCACCCCAAGGCAACATGCTGCTCAGGCACAGTGGAGAATCTCAAGAGAGAAAAATAATAGATTTCCCATTTATCACCTTCTAACAAGATTACACTACAACATTTTGCTCCTCGTGGCCCGGCGGCTAATGAATCCCAGGAGTGAAGCCAAACGCAGCAGATCTCTCGACTCTAAAACCTCCTGCCGCCGTAGCAGCCGGCAGCGTTTGTCTTGTGGCCGGTGTTAAATCCCACCGTACCGGTAAGCATCAATAAGCCCCGTTGTCTTCCTCCCCGACTGCCTCCAGAGAGGAAGAGCATGACTGTAAATAGCCACGTTGGAATGAACATCTTATGTAATTTCCTGCCGAAGCTTCGATGAAATACGACACTTATGTAACCGTCCCACAATGCCCGGCTTCATCTGAATACTTGCATAGAGATAAAGTCGCTTACTCGTTAGCCTGGTTCCCACTACGGGGCCAAACGGGGCCAATTAGGGCTTACTTGTTAGTTTCTACCTTCAGTTTCTCCAGTATTCAGGAATGTTGCTGTGATTTTTTCTGCATCGTGTCTCAATCTGAGATGCTTCTCCATCCTGGCTGCAGCGTCAGAGAAACAAATGAGGAGTTTTTGAATTTCATCCATTCAGTAAAATATGGAGGACAGATCCAGACAGACAGACAGATCCAGGCTCTTTCTAAAAGTACCATCAGTTGTTTGAATTTAGATCAATACTCAGGTGGAGAGAGGAAAAAGATTTGTGTTTGTGCTCTTGTTGAACATCACCGCCACACGATGGCGCCAAAGGAAACGCATGCGCAGCACGCACTTTGAGGTTCATGTTCTCAGTTTTCAGCCTGTAACTGCTGGCTGGCGTGTTTCTGTATTTCTGATGACGTGGAAACGAGTAAAGTCCACAGCAGTTAAAAATATAAAAATAAAAACAAAAGTTAAAAAATAAAAGTTACAAATATTAAAAACTCAACAGGTTGTTAGATTATCGGTGGAAGGAGCGATGGTCTGGGTTGTTACCATGGTTACAGCTGCTAGCGCTCAACCGTGTGTCGGCTCTATGGGCAGAGGGAAGCAAAATGGAGCACAGGAAGTGTGAAAACCAGCGCTATGAAACGTATTTGAAACAAATGATGCAACGTCACGTCCGTTCACCGTGTCCATTCATTTGTTCAATCAGGCGTATCAGTGATGAAATGATCAGACAGAAATTCACCATGTCTATTCAATTCTGTTGAGATGGACAGAAACACAATCAGCTGTTCACAGAGCTGAGGATCCAATATGGCCGCCAGAGGGGGGCTACATCACCTGAGGGGGGCTACATCACCTGAAAGTCCTCTATGTGGTCTATGGTGTGTGAGGGTCGTAATAATGACACCAGTCTGTTTCCAGTCACGGGATGCCGCTGCAGTCTGAAGGTTTATGGTTTGATTGCAAATCCACCAGAATGTAAAGCAGGCCAACAGCAGGGCCGCATCCCATTCCAACACCATGTCCACTTTAACGTGTCCTTGCTCGTTTCCTTTCAAAGGTAAAGCAGTATTGGAACATGAAGGTGAGAGTTAATACAATAAAACAACAGATGACCAGAGGGTTTGATTAGTATCTAAACCTGCCGAAGGAAGTGAACTAGGAAGTGAACTAGGGAACATCAGAGGAGGTGATGCATTTTTTAGAAACGAAACTCAGACGAATGCCAAGCAAGCAGAGCGCGGTGCAGGTGAACAGGTGTGCGTGTGTGTGAGAGAGAGAGAGAGAGAGCGACAGAGAGAGGGGCGTGGCCTTAAACTACCTGCAGCAGGTCGGGTTACCTGTTGCTCTCCAAACTCAGTCGCTGGATTTTGTTCCTCCTGCAGGAGATTCACTTCTACCCGTTAATGTAACCCTGCGCGCCGCCGCCCGTCAAAACCGGAGTTATTACCGGGCCGTTCTTGAACTTTTAAATCGTTCACTACTTTGGTCTGGTCTTTGGAGATGAGCTCAACCAGGTAAGTTGGTTTTCTCACATTTTTCTGACGTTTCTCCGTTTCTGCACGCGAGGAAATAGATGAGCAGCTTTATCCTGCCTCGTGTGTTTATTTATTTCAGCTGAAGACAAACTGAAGCTCGTGTTGTTTTTCAGAAACTTCATGTGTGAAGACAGAGTTGTAATTTAGACCAGACACAGTTTCAACAGAACCGGTTTGTGTGTGTGTGTGTGTGTGTGTGTGTGTGTGTGTGTGTCAGTCACAGGGCTGTCAGAGAGGTGTATCCTATGTCCTGCCCTGGGGATACGAGTTTAGCGGTGTGTGTGTGTGTGTGTGTCCTCCTCGTAGTTACCATGGTTACAGTTACAGATTACCGTCTGGTCTACTGTTACAGACAGGGATGTAATGGAGGGTCCACACACTATAATAATACTGGTATGAGGAAGGGGATACGTGATTGGTTTTGAGGATCTAATTGATTTCTGTGGCTGGATAGATGATAGGTTGATTGACAGGTAGGTGATGGACAGATAGTAGATATTGTTGGTGCGTCATCAGCAGCATTGCAAAAACAAAAGCAGCTCAGTAAAAAATATTACAATCAAAAAGAGGAAATCCAAGAATATAAGTGAGCATGTGTCTGTGTGACGGCTCTGTGGTGGGTCACAGGAGAGCCAGTAGATCTGGGACCCACCCACCTCACCAGTAGCAGAGGAAACTGGCATCAGAGTTCATTAATCATTACCAAACAAGGAAGTGAATATATGAAATGTCCTGCAGGTTGTTTGTTTGTAGTCAGGGAGGAACCGATCGACTGGCTGATATCTGATCAATAACCGATAGATCGTCTCACTGAGCAGCTTCACTACTACTCTGAACCAGGTTAACCAGGTGACTACTCACCTGGTTAACCATCTCGGTCTTTCCTTCTGTCAGGTCACGTAAAGGCCTCAGGCAGATCTCTCTCAAACTGTGCAGGTCAAAGGTCAGCAGACGGAGCGGCGAGCGGTAGGCTGACTGAACGTAACCCGGGTTACTGTAGTTGAGATATTACTCCAGCTGTGTGTGTGTGTGTGTGTGTGGGGGTGTGTGTGTGTGTGTGTGTCACCATAGCTGTCAAATCCCTTAATCGTTGTCATTGTGCCGGCATGTCGTCGTAAAGAAGCAGAGAGGAAGAGGATGGAGGGATGAAGAGCATCTCACAATAGAGGGGGAGCAGGAAGTGGCAGAGAAAAGAAGCAATAAATGAGTTGAGAGAGGAAGAGGAAGAGGAAGGAGAGAGCATTTATTTTCTGAAGGTATGAAGGCGTTTCATTTGTATTCCTGAAGCTGCTGGGCTCCATTAGAACTCAGATTACCTTCATCCTCCTCTTCCTCCTCTTCCTCCTCTTCCTCTGATCCAGCAGGCTGCAGCCCAGCTCTCTGAGTCTGTCCAGGCTGATGTTCCCTCAGACGGTCATAACAACACATAATATTATTACACTGTTAAACACGCTGCTTCGTTTTGGTTTATGGCCGCTGCTACCTGGCCTCGTCCTCACAGGGCCAGCCTGCTTCCCACCGCAGGGCCAATCAGGGCCAGCCTGCTTCCCACCGCAGGGCCAAACAGGGCTAGCCTGCTTCCCACCGCAGGGCCAAACAGGGCTAGCCTGCTTCCCACCGCAGGGCCAAACAGAGCCAGCCTGCTTCCCACCACAGGGCCAACAGGGCCAGCCTGCTTCCCACCGCAGGGCCAATCAGGGCTAGCCTGCTTCCCACCGCAGGGCCAAACAGGGCTAGCCTGCTTCCCACCGCAGGGCCAAACAGGGCTAGCCTGCTTCCCACCGCAGGGCCAAACAGGGCTAGCCTGCTTCCCACCGCAGGGCCAAACAGCGCCAGCCTGCTTCCCACCACAGGGCCAACAGGGCCAGCCTGCTTCCCACCGCAGGGCCAATCAGGGCTAGCCTGCTTCCCACTGCAGGGCCAACCTGGGCCAGCCTGGTTTCCTCTCCAGGGCCAATCAGGGCCAGCCTGGGCTGATCCTGTGTCTGAATCACCCAGTTTCTGTCTAAATAAAGTTTGATTTGTTTTGTGCCTTGGCACCAAGAGAGATGCTTTTCCACGGGGGCTGTTGTTTCACATAAAAGAATATTGCTTAAAGTAATATTTCTCTTGAGTGAAAGATTACATTTCCCTACACTGCTGCTGCTACCCAACGTCTTCCAGGTTTATTTGCCCTTAGAGTGTTTTCACCACCAGTACAGGAAGAACACAGAAACTGTTGTCATGGATCATCTGCTTTAGTTAGTATCACTTATTGATCTTGTGATATGATGCATGATCAATTTTAGCATCTGTCCATCCGACCTCCAGAAAGAAAAACTGTTCCAGTGAGAATCGAATTGTTTTTTCTTGTGACTTGCCCGCCTGTCGGTTCAAGACATGAACCTTCAATAACCCATGATGAATTGTCATCAAGCTAATGGAACTTTTAGGAAGAATCAAAGTTGCTTTCAATTCAAACGTTGCCATTCATGTCTGACATGCAAACTGTTGCTTTGGCGAAGTTTCCATGAACGCATCGCCTGGCAGGGTGTCGCACATATTGATCCCTGCTGGTGCTGCACGGTAAACCGGTCGTGAAAAAAGAGTTTGGAGAACTATACCATCATTTTGAAAAAATCAATACTTTTTTGTTATGCAAGTGACTATTTGATCTGGATAAGAGGCGTCTGTCTCGTTAAGCACATCGCTGACAGCGCTGACGTTGTGCTAGTGGTGAGTTTGTAATATGAGCCGCAGTAAGCTGGAAGATAGTTGACAGCATCGGTAGAGAGACGACCAGTTTCTTGTTTTTGTTCAGAGACTTGAAGAGATGCAACAGCACCAGCAACGTCTGAACTCAAGAGGAGCTGAAATGAAAGTGACATATGGAGATGAAGTGGATGGAAACGGCGAGCAGCAGCAGCACCGCTGTGCAGGCGCCGTTTTACAGTGTTACACCAAACCTCTGTCGGACTAACATCCAGACCGACAGGTGATACTTGACTAGTTCACTAGTTAGTTATATCCATGAAAGAAAAGATGATCAGAAACGTTGTCCAGGTTTGAAAGAAAGCACAATAATGGCATTTAATTGTGTTTCGCCTCTTTTTAAGAAAAGTGTCAAAGTCAATGACTTTGTGTTGCTATCAAAGCGTAAACCTTGGTGTCGTGACAACACGACTCCCGAGGCCGTGAACAGCAGGAGCCTTTCTTTTGCTTCGAGTTCTTGAGTTCGCCGTCCAAGCATCTGCTGTGTTTCTTTCAGAAGATGGATGGATTGATGAAGACTTTAGAAGACAGATGAGACGATTGGTACTTTAGAAGATGGATGCTGAAATGGAGACAGAGTAGAGGAGGTTGTGGATGGATCTGACCCTGGACCAGCAGGGCTACATCTAACTCCTGAAGCTGTGATGATAACCACTGCAGCACCTCTAGACAGGAGAGTCTTATGTGGTGGGATGAATGTCTTAAGGTTTCCCAGACCAGACATAAGAGACATATAGTAGAACTAGTGATCTGATGATATACTGATGGTTAAAATGCTGCACATGGCACCTTTTAAATAAAGTTACAAATGAAACTTCAGTGCATCCTTTGATAGTTAATCTGCGTTGGCATCTATTGGACTTGTCCCCACTGTTTTTAACAAGGAGCCAAGCAGTGCTGCAAGTCAACAAAGATCCAAATCAACACAGATCCATAAATCTGGTACATCTTCACAAAACAAGGAAAATCAATTCCAGCTCGGGTAGAGAAAGAAATCACACTTTTGTACTTTTGACGCTACGATGAATTTTCGCCTGGACCACACATCGATTCACACAGCAACATTTATCGATCTTTTGTAGACTTTTGGTTCTTGGTTCATTAAATTTGTTCACTTTGCACGCCGGCCTCGCGAGCCTCTGGTGTTTGTGTTGATCCTAATGGTTTAATCCTCGTCGGCCACTTACAGGTCTCTGTGCAGTTTTATCCAGAGCCCAGAGAGGATGGAGGCTGTAAACAGGCTCACATTTCACTGACACAGCATTGTACTGCTGAACACACACACACACACACACACACACACACACACACACACACACACACACACACAATTAAATAATTCCCTTTATTTGCTTAACTTCCCCCTCTCTTCCACTTTAATCACAAATGGCTCTGTAAACCATCTTGTCTGGTAAACCACTTTTCTCCAGTAAGTCCAGTATCTGGTCAGCTAACCATCACTGTCTTGTTGTTAACACATCTGGTTAGCACACAAGCTAACGTATCTAGTAGAAGCTAGCGTTAGCAGTGGCTAGTAGTCCCATGTTAACAGTAACTAGTTAGCTAGCTACCAGTTTGTTCAGGTTAACTAGCTGACTCTTCTCCAGCTCCAACTCAGAGTGTTTTGGAGTAGAGACTAGGGCTAAAGACAGGAAACACTACCCTGACTCTTCCCCTTAGCCATGCCTATTTGTCGTCAATTATTTGTCTTAGCTCTTGTTTATTTGATTCTCTTATTTGTCTCATTTGTTTAAGATATAGTAGGTTGCTAACTTATTGCACTCTTACCTTAACACTAGTTATGCTCTTAGTTGCTTGTTTAGGAAGGAAATGCACTTACGATTTCTGGTGACTAGTAGTTTTCTTGCCTACCTATGTTGAATGCACTTATTGTAAGTCGCTTTGGATAAAAGCGTCTGCTAAATGACTGTAATGTAATGTAATGTAAAGACAGTTTACTGAGTCACAGTAACCTACATTTGGAGACAAATCTACCTGATTTCCAACCAGTAGCTCAAAATGAATCGAACTTAAACGTTTTTGGGGTTTTCTATTTTTTTCTGAGGCCAGAAAGTGTAGATGAGGCATCTCAACTATCCCATCTCTCCCCCACCTCCCTCACCTCCCCCACCTCCCTCACCCTCACCTCCTCCATTCCCCTTTTTCAACTTCTCTCCATAATTAGATAGTTGAGATCAGGTATCTTTCATTCCTCTCTCTCTCTCTCTCTCTCTCTCTCTCTCTCTCTTTCTCTCCATCAGGAGGACAGAAAGGCTGTTTGTTCCCTGGCTGCCTCCTTTGTCCTGAGGAGACAATAGCCTCACTCTGAGGGCAGAACCGGGGGGGGGGGGGGGGGGGTCGTGGTGGGGTGGTGTATGTGTGTGTGTGTGTGTGTGTGTGTGTGTGGGGGGGGGTGTAGAGGGACAAGGACAGGGAGAGGAAAGGGGGGAGGGGGGAGGGGAGGGGGCAGGGGTAGGACCAGATTGGTGTTTTAGTTCTACAACTATTTCTCACAGGCAGAAATAATCTCATTGGTTGAGTTAAACCTCAGTGGGCGGAGCCAAAGAACCACAGTTTTTCGAAGTTAGCCGACTGTCAAGAAGGAACTCAATAAAATCAATAAAAAACATCAATAAAACATACATGGCATCATTTATTTCATTCATCCATTCATGATGTGACAGTCATGATGTTGGAAGGTTAGCAGGCTAACTAGCTAACCTAGATAGCTATAGGCTAGTATGGCTAGTTTGAACTTGGAAGGTCAGCTAGGCTAACTAGCTAACTAGCTAACCTAGATTACTTTGTGTCTTTCTCACTGGGCTTCAGTCTAACGTTCCTTAGCCAGAAAAACAGTTGGTCTTTGGCCCCGCCCACTGAGGTTCAACTCCAGCCAATGAGATTATTTCTGCCTTCAAGAAACTAAAAGTCTAATTTGTAGGAAAGAGGAGGAGGAGGAGGAGTTGCGGTGAGGAAGAAGGGAGAGGTAAAAGAAAGTGTGAAAGGTGAAGAGAGAGGGAAGGATGACGGGGGAGAGGGGGTGAAGGGGAAGGGAACAGAAGAGCAGCCGCCATTATGTCGCTGCCAGCCCTGCCATCCACACACACACACACACACACACACACACACACACACACACACACACACACACACACACTAACTGCAACAACCAAACGGCTATCAGCAGAAACACAGATGTTACCACAGGCTGCTCCCCGCTCTGGTGTGTGTGTGTGTGTGTGTGTGTGTGTGTGTGTGTGTGTGTTCTTGTATTTCTACACTTATGAGGACTACAATTTAGAAAGATGAAATTCTTCCAGACTGAGACGTTTTGCCAGTCCCCAGTTCTTTACCGAGTTATTTTGGGAGCCTGAAGGCATCAGATTAAATTTTACATGATGCATTCAGGGTGTTTGCTGATGCTCTCATCCACAGTGACTAGCAGCGACTATAACAGTGACTTAGGACACGATCGCACCAGCTGGACGCAAAACAGCCTCTTAACTGAAGCCTACGAAGCAGAGCAACCTGCAGCTCTGATCAGCTGTCAATCACTCATCAATCAATCAAAACTCATGATAAAAGATACCAGAAGTTTCAAGCTCTAATTTTCTTCCTTCCTGTTTCCTGTTTTTATTGTGAGAAGTCGTAAAGCTGCGGTTGATCAGCAGCAGCGACTACTAGTCTCTCCTCCATGAGTCACCGCAGAGGTCCCGCCTCTCCATAGATCTGATTGGACAGTAGAGAAAGAAAACAACAGTGATGTTAGGAACCTTTCCAGTCTTAAACTATTTTTCAACTCGGGACCCTCGAGGTGCTCTTCCAAAAACTCAAGGTGCTGAGATCAGAAAATCTTCACTCACACTGAAAACAAAAACAAAATAGAAACAGTTGAATGTCGGTACGAGTCCAAGGTAAAAACCGGAGTGCAAAAATGTTGTGCAACTATGCAACGTGCAGGAGCAAAGACAGCAGGCATCGTTGGTTGTGTGTGATCCAACAGGTGATCCAGCAGGTGATCCAGCAGGTGATCCAGCAGGTGATCCAGGGCTGCAGGAAAACAGACACACTGACAGACAATATACAGAAACACACAGACAGGTCAGGTTAAGGTCTGGTCAGGTAACTAAACCAGTCTGGTTAAGGTCAGGTTAAGGTCAGGTTAAGGTCAGGTTATGGTCTGGTTCTGGTCAGGTTAAGGTCTGGTTAAGGTCTGGTTGTGGTCAGGTTATGGTCTGGTTAAGGTCTGGTTCTGGTCTGGTTCTGGTCTGGTTCTGGTCTGGTTCTGGTCAGGTTAAGGTCTGGTTAAGGTCTGGTTATGGTCTGGTTATGGTCAGGTTAAAGTCTGGTTAAAGTCTGGTTATGGTCTGGTTCTGGTCAGGTTAAGGTATGGTTCTGGTCAGGTTAAGGTCTGGTTCTGGTTCTGGTTCTGGTTCTGGTCTGGTTCTGGTTCTGGTTGTGTGTTAGTCGGCGGAGGCAGACAGGCGAGTTGTGTTGTTGGCTGCTGGCTGAACGTCCTTCCCGCCGAGGCGGAGGGCAGAGGAGGTGATTAACTTTGTCTGAGGACACCAACACTGTTCCAACACGGCTGCATCCCAACAGGAGAAACTGGCCTCCTCCCCTCCCACCTCACCCACCTGAAATCAGCAGGTCAGCCTGGAAAAAAACTCGAGGTTGAGACGACACTCAACGTATTTTAACAATAAATGCAACATCCTCTTTGTGAAGAAACAGATTTATGGGAAATGTGGTCTTAAAGTGATAGTCTATTTATCCAGCCTCCTTCTCAGCCTCACTGTAATGTTCCTCACTGTGGTGTTCTTCACTGTAGTGTTCTTCACTGTGGTGTTCCTCACTGTGGTGTTCTTCACTGTAGTGTTCTTCACTGTGGTGTTCCTCACTGTGGTGTTCTTCACTGTGGTGTTCCTCACTGTGGTGTTCCTCACTGTGGTGTTTTTCACTGTGGTGTTCCTCACTGTGGTGTTCCTCACTGTGGTGTTCTTCACTGTGGTGTTCTTCACTGTGGTGTTCTTCACTGTGGTGTTCCTCACTGTGGTGTTTTTCACTGTGGTGTTCCTCAGTGTGGTGTTCTTCACTGTAGTGTTCCTCACTGTGGTGTTCTTCACTGTAGTGTTCCTCACTGTGGTGTTCCTCACTGTGGTGTTCTTCACTGTGGTGTTCCTCACTGTAGTGTTCTTCACTGTGGTGTTCCTCACTGTGGTGTTCTTCACTGTGGTGTTCCTCACTGTGGTGTTCCTCACTGTGGTGTTCTTCACTGTAGTGTTCCTCACTGTAGTGTTCCTCACTGTGGTGTTCCTCACTGCTCTCCCCAGAGATCACCTGTCAATCAAACAGTGTGTCCAGTACTGTGACGTCTTTCTCCTTGGATTTTCTGTTGATGGAGTTTGAGTTCCTGTAGGTGGCGCTCTTTTCTTCTTCTGTTCAGCCATGGTGGCTATCGCTGCTTATGCTAACTACCCAGTTCTTCTTCTGTTGGAACGTAAAACGCATCACTTCCTGTCTCCAGAGGGTTTCTCCCGGTAAAGACCTACCTGACACCGGGTGTTGAGGTTGATCACTGAGAGAGATTTAGAAATGTTTCATTTAGAGAAACACAAAGCGCTCCACGTATCACCTTTACTGTACTAGTTTCGAGTTTCTGTCCGCACCCACAGAGACAAATGCTATTTTAATTTGGCTGCGTACCAACACTATTTTTGTCCCTATGTGGTTTTTATTCACCGGTTTCATGTTTCACCCTCTGGCCCCTCCCAGAGGGGGTCAGGGTGAGGCCGTCCCAGGGCGCCCAGCTCAACATGGCCACCCTCCTACAGTAGAAACCTCCTCCTCCTGTGTCTTCCCTCTGCCAGCTTCAGGTTTCTGTCCTCAGCCAGGCAGCAGAGGAGGTGATTAACATTGTCTCAGGACACAGACATTATTTTAATGCGTCTGAGTCCTAATAGTCTAACCTCCCTCCCTTCCTCTCACCTTAATCGCCTCCTTCGCTGAATATCATTGTACTTCCAAAGCGGCTGCAGTCTAATAGTAGAAATTCATCTCTTTTCCCATTTCTATCTAGGAGGTGACACTCTTTCCTCCCACCTCCTGTAGCTGAAGATCATATTTGTAAAGTGTCTGTGCTCTAATAGTGTTGGTCTGTTTCCTCTTCTCTCCATGTTCTGCCAGTGAGACTTGAAGGAAAATGAAGGGATCCCCTCAGATCCCCTCAGATCCCATCAACACATTCCAGGACGTATTTAGTGATGAATTGTTGTAATTTACTTTTGGTGAACCCACTTTCCCCCAACGTGCCTCCTCTACTTCAATTAGTGATTTCCTACGTTTCCCAGAATGCCTTTCGACAACCCCCAGAGAAGGGGCGTGAACTTGTTCCGCTTGGCTGTGACCGGAATGAAGTCAGCTTGGTATTGGATGTTCAGTGGAGATTAGGTTTCCACCTTCAGTAACCTGCACAGAAACAAGTGCATTCTGGTCTATCTTGGCTACTGCATTGCATTCTGGTCTGTCTGGCTACTGCATTGCATTCTGGTCTATCTTGCTACTGCATTGCATTCTGGTCTATCCTGGCTACTGCATTGCATTCTGGTCTATCCTGGCTACTGCATTGCATTCTGGTCTATCTTGGCTACTGCATTGCATTCTGGTCTATCCTGGCTACTGCATTGCATTCTGGTCTTTCCTGGCTACTGCATTGCATTCTGGTCTATCTTGGCTACTGCATTGCATTCTGGTCTATCCTGGCTACTGCATTGCATTCTGGTCTATCCTGGCTACTGCATTGCATTCTGGTCTATCTTGTTACTGCAGTGCATTCTGGTCTATCTCCTGTCGGTGTAGAAATTGGTCTCTCTCTCCTCTGATGGATTTCTCCTGTATGATTGTTGATCGTCGGTCTAGAAAGAAGCCCTTGCTCTTTGATTCTGATTGGCTGACACCAAAACCTGACGGTGACCGTTGACGTTTTAGATCATGAAACATTTTCTGATGTCAGACTGGAAATATCTCAACGTGACGACACGTCGTCTACGATTGGAGGAGGAACAAAACAAACTAGATGGACCAGGAACACAACGAACACCACCAGTAGTTTAAAGTGTTCTCCTCCTTTATCGTCGTCTCAGGACACTCTGGTAATAAAGTCCTGTTATTATGAACTCGCCTCCTTCCCTGTCACCTCCTTCCCTGTCACCTTAATCCCCTCCTGAATATCACCCAGTTGTAATGCAGCCATTGTCTGAGAGCTGAAAGCATAAATTCACCTCCTAACACGAAGCTATTACGGTCAAGCACCAATAGTGTGAGTCCCTGTCTCTTCTAACTGATAGTTTAAAGTTTCAGACACAGTATTTTAACTCCTCCTCTCTCCTTTAAGCCCCTCCCACCGACCGCACAGACACTATGAGCATTTTCAAACAAGCCTTGTGAGTAAATCATCAGTTTACAACACTAAGTAGGAGTGACGGCTGATTGGCCCCGCCCCAGCACACCTGAGCCTCGTTTTGACCGGGGACTGTGATTGGTGGAAATAATCAGAAGTGACTTGTTGAAATGTTTTCTGAGAGGTTTAGAGATGAAAGGGGAGATGCACACCCCCGTAGCTGAATATGATCCCAGTTCTATCGTAGCAGTTTTTCCTAATAGTGTTAATTCACCTCATCCAGCGGGGATGTGTCTCAATACTGGAGACAAACTACCTCTTATTCTGTCTGCATCTAGTTTCCTACAGCCGTCAGAGCTTGTTAAGGATGTGATTAGAGCTTTACCCAACTTAAAGGTGCTGTGTGCATCATTTTAACCGTCAGTATATCAGATTACTAGAGCTTCCTTGGTATGATTATAACCAATGAGACCTTGGTGGAGACGATTGGTGACCTCTATCTCGTGGTGTTGTTATGCTGCGTTGCGTTCATGTGTTGGAAGTCGTTGGAACGCCCACATCCAAGATGGAGGTCGTAGGTTGTTGACACTTTAAAATCAACCGTAAACAGACATTTCTCTATTGTGGTAAGTAGACTGTATTAGTGTGAATACGACTGATCATTTTGCACAGTTCTGCAAATCATTCCACATGTCCTAGTGTAATCACCACTAGGAGACAGACGTGAACGGTTTCTCCGCTATAATGTGAACTTTGCTTTAGTGCTAGTGTTTCTCCACATTAAGACTACATTTCCCATCAGCCATGTTGCTTCTTGTCCCCCCCCCCCTCCCTGTCTTTGTCTTCCCTGAAGAGGATCAACATGTTGAAGTGATTTCTCCATCTTCCTTTCTCTCCTTCCTCCATCTGCCGTCTCCAGAAACTCTTTACCTTTAGCTCCGTTAGCGCTGGAAGAACAGCGCCCTCTTCCTGTTTGGTGCCGTAAAGCAATCCAGCAGATTTCCCTCCAAATCGACCTGGTGGACACAATGTAGAATGAGAGTAGAGGCTGGTAGAGGCTGACAGGCTGCTAGAGGCTGACAGGCTGGTAGAGGCTGGTAGAGGCTGGTAGAGGCTGGTAGAGGCTGGTAGAGGCTGACAGGCTGGTAGAGGCTGGTAGAGGCTGACAGGCTGGTAGAGGCTGACAGGCTGCTAGAGGCTGGTAGAGGCTGACAGGCTGGTAGAGGCTGACAGGCTGCTAGAGGCTGGTAGAGGCTGACAGGCTGGTAGAGGCTGATAGAGGCTGGTAGAGGCTGACAGGCTGGTAGAGGCTGTGGGTAGACACACCTCCAACCCCCTCACCCTGAACACAGGATCCCCCCAGGGTTGCGTCCTCAGCCCCCTACTGTACTCCCTGTACACACATGACTGTGTGGCCAGGTTCAGCTCCAACACCATCATTAAGTTTGCGGATGACACAGTGGTGGTGGGCCTGATCTCCAACAACGACGAGAAGGCCTACCTGGAGGAAGTTGCTGATCTGTCACTCTGGTGCCAGGACAACAGCCTCCTCCTGAATGTCACCAAAACTAAGGAGCTGATTGTGGACTTTAGGAGGACACAACAACAGAGGATGTACTCACCACTGGGGATTAATGGGAATACTGTGGAGAGGGTGAGCAGGTATAAATACCTGGGAGTCAACATCACCGAAGATCTGACATGGTCCACACACACTGACACTCTGGTGAGAAAGGCGAGGCAGCGCCTTTACCACCTCAGGCAGCTGAGGAAATTCAAAGTCTCCCGGAGGATCCTTCAGTCCTTCTACTCTGGAGCTGTGGAGAGCATCCTGACAGGAAGCATCACTGCCTGGTTTGGCAGCAGCTCCGCTCAGGACAGGAAGGCTCTGCAGAGAGTAGTGCGTTCGGCTGAGCGCACTATTGGAACTACACTCCCCACCCTGCAGGACTTGTATACCAGGAGGTGCAGAACCAGAGCCTGCAGGATCATGAAGGATCCTCACCACCCCAACAACGGACTGTTTCAGCTGCTGCGGTCAGGCAAGCGCCTCCGTAGTCACGCTGCCAAAACAGAGAGACTGAGACGGAGTTTCTTTCCTCAGGCCATCAGGACTGTGAACTCTGACCTCACCAGGGCCCCCACCAAGACACACACACTGCCCCTCTTATGCACACACACACACTTAGGTAAAGACTACACATAATTTATAATTTATATTATACATACAATTTTCCCTTTTTTTACTATATTTTTATAAAGTGCTCTTATTGTAAATATTGTGTTGTTTTTTATATAGAGCTCTTAAAAACTGTGACATTGTAAATATTGTGTTGGTTTATTGTAAATAGTGTGAACCTGTTATTTTGCACATTTCTGCTGAGCATTGCCACTTTGCATTTCACTACACACCTCGTGTGTGTATGTGACAATTAAACTTCTTGAACAGGCTGGTCGAGGCTGACAGGCTGGTAGAGGCTGATAGAGGCTGACAGGCTGGTAGAGGCTGACAGGCTGGTCGAGGCTGACAGGCTGGTAGAGGCTGACAGGCTGGTAGAGGCTGATAGAGGCTGGTAGAGGCTGACAGGCTGGTAGAGGCTGCTAGAGGCTGACAGGCTGGTAGAGGCTGACAGGCTGGTAGAGGTGGAGTTACCCTGATGACTCTACAGTAATGTGGTTTATTGGAGCACCAGAAAGCGAAGTGGAGATGTTTGTATTCAAATCCTGTTTCCAAGTCGGGAGGAGAAGGAAAGGAGACTAGGACAGGGAGAGTTGTTGGACTGTTGAGCCTCGGCCCACTGTTTGTCCCTGGCAGACATTTGTAGGAGGCATCAAAGTCACAGAGAAGTCAATGACTGATCTGACACACACACACACACACACACACACACACACACACACACACACAGCTCGTAAATCTTCCCCCCTTTCACTGTCCAAATATAGACACACACACACACAGCCTCAGACACACGTGCAAACCCAAACACCATGCACATGTAGACATGCACACACACACACACACACACACACACACACACACACACACACACACACAGCCAGATAGTCATATAGTGGATGACGAAGCATCAATCATTACAGCCAATGAGACTGCGCTGCAAGCTTGTTCGTCCAACCGGGTCGCAGGGATTTTTGTCAGTCTGTTTGGCCCAGCTGGTGGTGTCTGTGATGTCATCAGTGATGTCATCGATAGTGTCAGGTACCAGACACTGTCCGTCTGTCTGTCTGTATCTATCTGTCTGTTAGTCTGAGAGAAGTGATTGAAAGGCTTAATGAGAGATAGTGTGTAATAAATATGCATATGAAGTGTGTGTGTGTGTGTGCACACGTATGTCGTTCAACATGTTCAGTCTGCAGCAATACGAGGCTTTATGTATCCTTGAATGTCCTTAAGCCACGTTGACTCACTTTTTATATGCTTGAATTGAGTGTGTGTGTGTGTGTGTGTGTGTGTGTGTGTGTGTGTGTGTCCTAAAATACCCACTTTTGAGAAAAATGTTATTTTTAGGGTTCTGCTTGGGGGAATGAATGCAAGTCAGTAGAAGGTCTTCACAATTACAGGTGTGTGTGTGTGTGTGTGTGTGTGTGTGTGTGTGTGTGTGTGTGTGTGTGTGTGTGTGTGTGTGTGTGTGTGTGTGTGTGTGTGTGTGTGTGTGTTACGACCTCCACTTTAAAGGACTACACCGACTTTTTAGGAAATTGTCTCGTTGGTCAACTTCCCTTTATGTTCTGATAGTAGAACCACCACATGCTAACATGTTAGCATACAAAATGCTAACTAGCATCATCAGTAGTCCAGAGTTACTGTTGGTTTCTTCTTCCTGTTCTGTTGTTCACGAGACCAAATCACATCTGTAGGGAAACAAGGAAGCGCATCTGATTGGCTGTTGGCGGATCTGACAGCTGCTCTGGGCCGACAGGCTTGTCTCCCTGGTTGGCTCAGTGTGAGGGGTTCTGGTTAGTCAGCAGACAGGGTGCTAGAGGCCGGTAGAGGCCGACGGGCCGCTAGAGGCCGACGGGCGCCGCTAGAGACCAGTAGAGGCCGACGGGGCGGTAGAGGCCGGTAGAGGCCGACGGGCCGGTAGAGGCCGACGGACCGGTAGAGGCCTGTAGAGGCCTGTAGAGGCCGGTAGAGGCCTGTAGAGGCCCGGTAGAGGCCGACGGGCCGGTAGAGGCCGATGGACCGGTAGAGGCCTGTAGAGGCCGGTAGAGGTCGACGGGCCTGTAGAGGCCGCTAGAAGCCGACGGGCCGGTAGAGGCCGATGGACCGGTAGAGGCCTGTAGAGGCCTGTAGAGGCCGGTAGAGGCCGACGGGCCTGTAGAGGCCGCTAGAGGCCGGTAGAGGTCGACGGACCGGTAGATGTCATAATAGAACGTGCAGCACCTCTAACCAGGCAGAGCTCCTCCCCCCTCCACTCTGGTTTTAATGGAGGAAGTTGGTGACTCATCAGCAGCAGCAGATAATAAAACCTTCATTCACATTCACATTCTCTCTCTCTCTCTCTCTCTCTCTCTCTCTCTCTCTCTGATAGATCTACTGACTAATGAAGCTCCATTCTCACTTTCAGCCCTCGGGGGGAAAACAGCAGTGTGTGTGTGTGTGTCAGTGGTAGACTGGGTGTGTGTGTGTGTGTCAGTGGTAGACTGGGTGTGTGTGTGTGTCACTGGTAGACTGGGTGTGTGTGTTCAAAAGATAAGTAGTAAAACTTGGTTCTCTGTAGATTTTTTGATGTCGTCATCTGGACTAAAGATGATAAACCTGTCTGTCTGTCACCCTGTCTGTCTGCCTGTCTGTTTACCTGTCTGTCTGTCTGTCTGCCTGCCTGTCTCTTATTGCTCGGATCTATTGAGAAGGATCAGAAATAATCTGTTGCTGGGCAGAGGTGTGTGTGTGTGTGTGTGTGTGTGTGTGTGTGTGTGTGTGTGTGTGTGTGTGTGTGTGTGTGTGTGTGTGTGTGTGTGTGTGTGTGTGTGTGTGTGTGTGTGTGTGTGTGTGTGTGTGTGTGTTGACTTGAAGGTCTTGTAAATGACTTGTCTGGTGGTTTACATTTTATTACCAGTATCGTCACATCCAATCAGGGTTTCTTCATCAATAAATAAAGAGGAGGAGGAGGAAGAAGAAGGGTGGGGGAGAGAAGGAGGAGGAGGAAGAAGGGGGAGGGGGAGCAGGAGAGGAGGAATGGGAGAGGAGGAGGGGGAGAAGGAGAAAGGTAGAAGGAGGAAGAGGAGAAGAGAAATGAAGGAGGAGGCGAGGAGGAGGGGGAGTGAGGGAGGCTGGCAACCAGTCTGTCTGTAGGATTATCAACTGTGACATTGGATGTTGGACCACTCTGCTGCGCACACACACACACACACACACAATTGCCATTGATCTTATACCCACAGCAGCCATTTTGAACCTCAGGGTGGAAACTCAACCTGGAAGATAAACATATAATACTAAAATAACTAGATCTAAAGTAACTCGATATAAAATAACTCGATATAAAGTAACTCGATATAAAGTAACTCGATATATTTACACTATGAGTTCAGATCCACCTGACTGTGATTTAATCAACTAGAAATCTGAGGAACAACAAAGAATTCAGGGATGTTAGCTAGCTTACTAGCTAGTTAGCTGCTAGCTAGCTACTGTAGGCTAGATTCCAGTCGCTAGCTTACTAGCTAGTTAGCTGCTAGCTAGCTACACCTTGTTGATGAGAGGTCAGAGGAGGGCAGACTGGTTCAAGATGCTCCAGTAACATCTTTACAACAGTGGTGAGCAGAAGGGAGCTTGGTGGATCCATGATGGAGGATTCAGGCTGTTGGAGGCAGAAGGTCCTACCTACTAGAGAGGTGTTGGAGGGAGAAGGTCCTACCTATTAGAGAGGTGTTGGAGGCAGAAGGTCCTACCTACTAGTGAGGTGTTGGAGGGAGAAGGTCCTACCTACTAGAGAGGTGTTGGAGGGAGAAGGTCCTACCTACTAGAGAGGTGGAGACAGAAGGTCCTACCTACTAGAGAGGTGTTGGAGGCAGAAGGTCCTACCGTACTAGAGAGGTGTTGGAGGCAGAAGGTCCTACCTACTAGAGAGGTGTTGGAGGCAGAAGGTCCTACCTACTAGAGAGGTGGAGACAGAAGGTCCTACCTACTAGAGAGGTGTTGGAGGCAGAAGGTCCTACCGTACTAGAGAGGTGTTGGAGGCAGAAGGTCCTACCTCCTAGAGAGGTGTTGGAGGGAGAAGGTCCTACCTACTAGAGAGGTGTAGGAGGCAGAAGGTCCTACCTACTAGAGAGGTGTAGGAGGCAGAAGGTCCTAACTACTAGAGAGGTGTTGGAGACAGAAGGTCCTACCTACTAGAGAGGTGTAGGAGGGAGAAGGTCCTACCTACTAGAGAGGTGTTGGAGGGAGAAGGTCCTACCTACTAGAGAGGTGGAGACAGAAGGTCCTACCTACTAGAGAGGTGTTGGAGGCAGAAGGTCCTACCTACTAGAGAGGTGGAGACAGAAGGTCCTACCTACTAGAGAGGTGTTGGAGGCAGAAGGTCCTACCTACTAGAGAGGTGTTGGAGACAGAAGGTCCTACCTACTAGAGAGGTGTAGGAGGCAGAAGGTCCTACCTACTAGAGAGGGGTTGGAGGCAGAAGGTCCTAACTACTAGAGAGGTGTAGGAGGCAGAAGGTCCTACCTACTAGAGAGGGGTTGGAGGCAGAAGGTCCTAACTACTAGAGAGGTGTTGGAGACAGAAGGTCCTACCTACTAGAGAGGTGTTGGAGGCAGAAGGTCCTACCTACTAGAGAGGTGGAGACAGAAGGTCCTACCTACTAGAGAGGTGTTGGAGGCAGAAGGTCCTACCTACTAGAGAGGTGTTGGAGGCAGAAGGTCCTAACTACTAGAGAGGTGTTGGAGGGAGAAGGTCCTACCTACTAGAGAGATGTTGGAGGCAGAAGGTCCTACCTACTAGAGAGGTGTTGGAGGCAGAAGGTCCTAACTACTAGAGAGGTGTTGGAGGGAGAAGGTCCTACCTACTAGAGAGATGTTGGAGGCAGAAGGTCCTACCTACTAGAGAGGTGTTGGAGGGAGAAGGTCCTATCTACTAGAGAGGTGTTGGAGGGAGAAGGTCCTACCTACTAGAGAGGTGTTGAAGGGAGAAGGTCCTACCTACTAGAGAGGTGTAGGAGGCAGAAGGTCCTACCTACTAGTCAGTAGTAAGAGTTCATGACAATATGAACATTATTATAACTTAAAAAAGGGACTGACAGGGCAAAGAGGCTCACGACCCCCTACCGTGCATGAACGCACACACACACACACACACACAGGGAGACCGTGAGTAGGACCTATGTGGCCTCTCCTGGTTCAGGGCTAAAGCCTTGGCCTCAAAAGTCTCTTCTGTTACACACACACACACACACACACATCCCAGGGTGAGAGCATGGGGGCTGAAGCCTTGGCCTCATCAGCCTGCTGTGAGCCAGGAGGGAGCGCTTGATTTATGAGTCTGGAAGGCAGGAAGTTCTCAGGTGGATGCACACACTCTCTCTCACACACACACACACACACACACACACACACACACACACACACACCCTCTCTCTCTCACACACACTCACATACACACACTCTCTCTCTCTCTCACGCACACACACACACACACACACACACACACATTACTGAGTTGACTTATCTACTGTGTCTTTCTTTTTGGAAAGAGGGAAGAAAAGGGGGAAGTGGAGAAGAAGAAGAGGAAGTTGGGGCAGAAGGATGGAAGCAAAGGGGAAGGAAGAGATGGAGGGAAAGGAGGAAGGCTAGAGGAAAGGAAAGATGTAAGGAAGTGAGTAAGGAGGGGGGTAGAAGGAGGGGACAGTAAGTAAAGGAGAGAAGAGGAAGAAAAATGAGGGAGGAGGGAAGGAATGGAGGTAGGAAGGAAGAAATAATAAATCTCTCTCCCTCTCTCCCCCTTCTCTCTCTCTCTCTCTCTCTCTCTCTCTCTCTCCCCCCCCCCCCGTCAGTCCAGTCATTCAGAACAGTAATAGTTCCTCTTCAATAATAGACCCAGAGAGACTCATAAATAACTGTGTGTGTGTGTGTGTGTGTATGTGTGTGTGTGTGTGTGCAGGGTGAAGCGGGGTTCATCTGTCTGGCTGGTGCAGCCGGTTTACCTGCACACGATAAACCAAGCTGTGACGACTTGATTGATGGGTCTCTATTCTGACAGATTGTGGGCGGGGCCAGAGACTCTGATTGCATCTATAAAGTTTTAAAAATCATGTTATCCTGCTTTGGTTTTGACTTCATAACGTTACAGTGTCGTAAAGCATTAACACAGCTAGCTAGCAAGCGATAACATAAACAGAGAAACTCAATAAAATGAGGTCAGACCATCGATGGATCAACCGTTCTCCATCGTTGTTGAGATGTTTGTTCCTGAAGTCTTTCAGACTCAGACTTTCCATACAGTTGACAGGCAGAAATATTGATCATGACACTAAATCACATCAGTAGAGAAACAAGGAAGCAGAAATCTGATTGGTTTACAAGTTCAGCCGTGTCCAACGTTTCCTAACAGACAAGCTTGTTGAGCGTCCACATGGACATGAATGGACTTCTCTTCTGTCTTACAACAGGTAGAGGTCAGGTGATGTCATGATGCCTGGAGTAGCCCCGCCCCCTTCGGGTCGTCATGACGACTGCGATGTCATGTCTGGAGAGGAAGTGAGGGATCCCTGTGAGTCTCCGGTTTCACCGCATTGCTCCCTGCCTCCATTGGAAATGAATGGGGAGGACGGGGAGGAAGTGCAACTGGACAGCAGCAGGAGCCAAGATGGAGACCTGGCCCTGCAGGGGTGTGGACAGTGAGTTGGTGTAGTAGTGGACAGTTCTGGTGCATTCATGTGCTGTTGGGATTATCGGATATCCGACCGTCCCACCAGGAAGTACCATTTTGGAACGTTTAGCTTCCTGCTTTCCTCCATTGTTGTTGCTATGACTATAATAATAAACATGAAGAACCACCAACCTGTCTGTCTGTCTGTCTGCCTGCCTGCCTGTCTGTCTGTCTGTCTGTCTGTCTCTGTCTGTCTGTCTGTCTGTCTGTGTAGGTTGGAGAGGCGGTGGGTTCTCTGGCGTGAGTTTTTGAAGGAACACTCCCACCTGGATGCCTGGCTGCGATTGGCTGAGCAGGCTGTCACTTCTCCTAACTCCGCCCACGTTACCTATGTCACTGCCAAGGAGGAACTGAGGAAGTTTGAGGTGAGGAGGGGAACGAGCTCCATCCTCCCAACTCGACTGGTCCAGGAGCAAGTTCACATCTAACCTTTAACAGCATCACAGGGAGACTAGTGTTACTAACTAGCTTTCTAGATTTTCACTGTGGAACTTTTCACTTTACTTGCCAAGGACAATAAATGTAGAGGAGTTTGCCTCATCGTTCCCATTCCCATTTTCTTTCCTTTGCTTCACGCTCCACATCTCTCCTCGTCTCTGTTCTCTTCACCTTGGACTGAGATTAACTCATCAGTCATGAATTCATTCTCTCCTCCCTCTGACCTGTCATCCTCAAAACGCCTGAACCTGTGTGTGTGTGTGTGTGTGTGTGTGTGTGTGTGTGTGTGTGTGTGTGTGTGTGTGTGTGTGTGTGTGTGTGTGTGTGTGTGTGTGTGTGTGTGTGTCCAGAGGCTGCGGTGCGAGGCGGGGACCCGGCTGGTCCAGTTGGACGGTCTGACTCGTCAGAATCGGACGTTGACTCGGCGGTTCCAGGGCGCCATGCGGGCGCGGCTGCTGGCGATGACGCGAGACTGCGGGTGGCGATGGGACGACCTGAACCGCAGACTGGAAACCATCACACGGAGACTGAAGGTCAGAGGTCAACCACGACACCGAAATACCCAGAAGAAGAATGAGACAGAAACAACAAGCTCAAAGGACTACCGACCTTTAGTACCGCTACTAGCGTTAGCAGTGTCTAGTAGTCCCATGTTAACAGTAACTAGTTAGCTAGCTAACGTATCTAGTAGAAGCTAGCGTTAGCAGTGGCTAGTAGTCCCATGTTAACAGTAACTAGTTAGCTAGCTAACGTATCTAGTAGAAGCTAGCGTTAGCAGTGTCTAGTAGTCCCATGTTAACAGTAACTAGTTAGCTAGCTAACGTATCTAGTAGAAGCTAGCGTTAGCAGTGGCTAGTAGTCCCATGTTAACAGTAACTAGTTAGCTAGCTACCAGTTTGTTCAGGTGAACTAGCTGACTCTTCTCCAGCTCCAACTCAGAGTGTTTTGGAGTAGAGACTAGGGCTAAAGACAAGACAGTTTACTGAGTCACAGTAACCTACATTTGGAGACAAATCTACCTGATCACACTGATCACTTTTACTGAGAACGTTACTGGATGATCTACAGACACACCACAACAACCTGGTTCAGACAGTCAACTGGTTCTACTGACACATTAACTAACAGACTGATCCTGGATCAGATGCCACCAGGAAGTCTCTAATTAATGAAATAATCTCTCCGTCTCTCTCTCAGTATTTTGTGTCAGAGAGGGAGGGGTTTGAGGCGGAGAGGGAGGAGCTAGCTCTCTGGTTGGCTGATCTGGACATCCGTCTGGCCGAGGTGGAGCACCTGACAGGAAACACCTGCGACAAGATGAGACACCTGCAGGTGTGTGTGTGTCCATTCCAGGTTCACCAGTCACCTGATGTGTTTCTAAAGCTCTTTGTGTGTGTGTGTGTGTGTGTGTGTGTGTGTGTGTGTGTGTGTGTGTGTGTGTGTGTGTGTGTGTGTGTGTGTGTGTGTGTGTGTGTGTGTGTCCAGTCGTTCCAGGAGTGTGTGTGTGTGAACTCGGGCCGTGTGAACGCCCTGCTGGAGCGTGGCGAGGCGCTGATCCAGCGCAGCGAGCCGCCGGACGCCCAGGACCTGGAGACACAGCTGCTGGACCTGCTGCTGACCTGCAGCCACGTGTTCAACGGCATCGGACGCATACACACCCGCCTGCTCAGCATGAGACTGGTACACACACACACACACACACACACACAGCTGCAAGTGCGTGCATCATTCACATACTACAACTGCCTGAAATCTCTCCTTTCCTCCTCTATTTTCTCCTCCTCTCCTCTCCTCTCCTCTCCTCTCCTCTCCTCTTCTCCTCTCTCCTCTCCCTCTCTATTTTCTCCCCCTCTCCTCTTCCTCCTCTTCCTCCTCCTCCTCCTCCTCTCCAGGTTTTTGAGGATGACTGTATTCTGTCTCAGGCTCCAGACTCTGGTTGTCCCTCTGAGACTCTCCTAGAAGACGAGGGAGCGCTTGATAAACCCCCCCTGGACCTCCCTGCCCCCCCTAACCCCACCCAGGAACTCGGTAACCCGACATCTCTCTGTTGCTTGTGTGTTTGATGACATGGCTGCTGTTGTCTGCTCTTGTCTGGTGTTCATACCAGTTCAGAACATGAAGAAACATCTGTATGAGCATCAGTCCAGACTGACTGGCGTTACGCTAGGCTTTCCAAGTCTCCTACCCATAATGCCTTAGGGACCAAACTGCTAGTGACATCCAGTTAATCAACCCATCAATCAATCAGTCAAACATCAAAACTCGTTCTCCATCTTTTCTCCAGATCGCAACCAATCAGCATACCCCAACCTGGACCTCCCCCCTACACCTCCCTCCCCCTCCCCCCCCTACCCATGAGCACCTGGGGCTGGAGTGGGACCCCTCGGTCGACATCGGAGGCTCCGTGTCCCACGACGACGGCGACTCGTCGTATTTCAGCGCCAACACGGGTAGGAAGGAAATGTTTTCATCACTGCACCATCCAACAGAATAAAGTTTCTGGTGAACCAACAAGGGGAGCCGGGGCAGACCAGTCAGGGAGGTCGGCTCGTGGCCAAAAGGCTGCAAGTTTGAAACCTCAGACAGCAGATGGTTGTACTGGGCAGCCTCTAGGCATGTAGGAAAGGCATGGCGCTCAGTAACACCTCTGGTTGACCAGGAAGAGGAAAC
>JAXDDX010000195.1:332500-350000 GCA_034670405.1 Hoplostethus atlanticus
TCTCTCTCTCCTTGTCTCCCTCTCTCTCTCTCTCTCTCTCTCGTCTCTCTCTCTCCCTCCCTCCCTCCCTCTCTCTCTCTCTCTCTCCCTGTCTCTCTTCATCCAGACTAATAACTGATTCTGAGTCAGCTCTCCCTGCAGCTTCATGTCTTTCTGCCCATTAGGTTTCATTGGCCTCGGCCTTTATTTTTCTCTCTCTCATTAACGGTGAAAGCGTCTCTTCTGTTTCCTCGTCCGTCTGAATAAATTCATAAAGTTTTGATTTACAGAACAGAATCTGGCTGCAGTTTAACTGTCGCCATAAAAAAGTAGAGAGACACCAACTTTGTTCCTCCCTCTCCTTCTTCCTCTTCTCCTCTGTCTGTCTGTAATTAAAGACTTTAATCCCTAAATGCCATTTATTATCCGTATCATGGAAATAATAATGTTACTGTTCAGTCGGTGAATGAGGCCAGTTGATTCTCTCCATGGATCCTTGAAAGCATTAAAAGTCTTTAAATATCTAAAATGAAACTAAAACGAATCGGTAAATGTCTCCTCTGATCTGATCTGTAACTTTCTGATTTGTACATCGGTCTATTTTGTGTTTCTCTATCATCAATAATAATTTCTGAAAGTTTCTAAAGCATTTTTCATCTACATCTCAAAGTGCAAATAAACTGTTGTGAGCGACGACGGCCAGCAGGGGGGGACAGCGAGCGAGCCGTTTGCCATGTAGCAGAAGAGGACGTTCTGACGTTCTGCTAGCTACTGAGCTAGGTAGCCAGCTAGGTAGCCAGCTAGCTAACGTCATAGAAAGGTCTACTTGCTTGGCTAACATTGGCGCAATATCAAGGTAGATATTTAGCGAGTATTCAGAGATCAGAGATAATTGAACATTGCGAAACATCGCAGAAGTTACCGAGGTTTGGACCTCGGAGACCTCAGTGGTCGCTACGACCATGCCTCTATCCAGTTCATGAAAGCCCCTCTGGAGACAGGAAGTGATGCATTTTACGTTTCCTGTTTGATTGGAATAAATAGAAGAACTGAAAAAAACATGGAACTTGTAAATTATCACTTTACGGCCGCAAAACTATTAAAAAGTCTTAACACGTTACTACTGTAAGGACAGGTTTGTTTTCAGTCTCATGTTGAAGCAGCCGTCAGTCAGATGTCATGTTGATGTTTAGTCCAGCTGGACCGGGAGGAAAATGAACCAAGAAACAAGATGAATTGAGTCGTTTCACTAAAAGAGGAGAACTTTTATTTTGTTGCTTGTTCAGTTTGACCCTCAGGCAACCAGCTGTTCCTTTATTTTGGGTTTTGAATTGAGTTTAAATGTAATTCCAGGTCGCATTAAAAAAATTAAAGTGGAACCTGCAGATGTTACAAACTCTGTGTGTGTGTGTGTGTGTGTGTGTGTGTGTGTGTGTGTGACAGTGCGACTCGGAAGGAAGCCACATGGACGTACCCTATCAGACACGCCCCTCCCCTTCGCCGTCACCTGACCTAAACACGCAGTCTGATTGGACGAGGTGCCGACGTCAACCACATCTCCAGGTAAGGTGGAGTGACTGGTAGGCTTGTAGGGGTGTTGCTGGTACTAAATGATATTAAATGATCCTCTGAAGGGATCAATATCAAGATTGACTTATTGGAAAATGTCACAAGGTCGTGCTGGAGGTCACCGTCAGGATCCATGGGTCAGCAACAGGGTTACATAAACCCTTGGTAGATGTTGCGACTATTCAGACCCCACAGACTTATTTGTACAAATCTAGCTTCTTCTCGCTCCGTGACCTCGGCAAATCGGATGTACGTACCAAATCCGACCCGCTGGCGATAATAATGGCAGTAATAATGTCTGATGTGGTGATGATTTATTGATGGTCAAATGTTGCACACAGCACCGTACAATGATGCAGTGCCACTTTAACTTGTGTGCTTGCGTGCACGAGTGTTGTTGCTTTCTTGAAACGTTTTGGTTTGAAAGTACGATGTGGATTGGATTGACAGCAGCCGTCTGTTCTCCAGGCCAGAGGACGGCGGTCCTGTGAAGCAGCCAAGCTTCCCAGCCTGCACAGGGAACCATGGTGAGAAAACTCTGAAGCTTTCACTGTAGCGTAGATGAAGAGATAAAAGAGGTAGAGCAACTAGAATCTAGAGGATATTTCACAAAACACAGATAAGCAGAACAGAATTATCAGCATAGTTTTAATTTATCCTTTATTTTCTTAGACATAGGGTAGGGCAAGACACTGCCAGGGTCAGGGGTTTGATTCTCAGGTAAAGCAAGCAAACCAGATGCTGACTCCATCTCCTCCTCCTCCTCCACAGTGTGACCTCCAGCAGTAGGGGCCTCTGCTCCCTGCTCTCCCCAGCCGTCCTCTACCTCCTGCTGGCTGCAGCTCTGACTCTACTGGCCTGTCTGGTCTGGGTCCTCCTGGAGCCCCCCTGTCACCGTAGCAACAGATTGCCACGTGCCTTCCAATTAGCGTTGAGCTACGTTAATGGACCCCCGCCCACCTGAAGAGAACCGAGAGACATTCATAGACAGAGTTTGGACAACGCACTTTTCTATGGAGGAAGGAGGTGTTCATCTCAACATGCAACGTAAAGATGAACTGTAAAAATAAATCAAATAAATAGATGAATTATGTCTTTCTGCTGAAACAAGACAGTTTCTCCACTTTCTCCGCTATTCTTCTAGTTTTCATCTTTGCTGCTGCATGGCTTTTGCTAGGAAGCTGCAGGTTTGATGGCAGCTGATACAGTTGATAGTAAGTTGTGTTAATCAGCAGGTCATCCATCCACCCGAGAACCAAGCCTCTGATATGTGATGTCATTGAGAAACAAAACCAACACTCTGGACTCCTATGATGCTTGTTGTAGTTTTCATACATCCAAATAAGCTCCGTTTCATTATAATGTTAAGTTAGAAAATTCACACACATCTCTGTTAAATTCCCCCCCGGCTCTGTCAGTGTCCCATTCACTGCTTGAGCATTTATATCCAAATAAGCTTTATTTCATTGTAATGCTAACAGCTTTGGGCCAGAAAACACATCCATATCCCTGTAAATTCCCTCTGAATACCGTCACTGTGTCCATGAAATTGGTCTCGCATTTACTGTCAATAGATGGATTTGAGCGTTTCCTTCCAAATAAGATTAATTTCATCATACTGCTAACAGCTTTGGACCAGAAGACAAATCCATTCCCTGAAGTGGAAGTATAGAATATGTGGGATATGATGTTTGGAGGTTTTAACACAAAGAAAGAAAGAAGGCTCCTTAAACTTTCACATATCAGCATCTTTTAGTGTTTGGTTGACGTTTTAGTGACAGGAAAACACTGAAGCGTCAACTATTGCAGCATCTGAAAACTTACAGGGCGTTGGTTGCTCTATTTGGACCAATTGTGGGCAGGGCCAAAGGCTCTGATTGCGTCTATGTTAGCGAAAGCTTTGAACAAGAAAATCATGTTTTTTTCAATGCTTTGGTTTTGCTTTTCACAATGAGTTCTCATAGCTAGCTAGCAAACAGTATTTAGGTATAATCAATCAAAAATAAACAGTCACTTCACTTCAGATGATCTTCGAATCAACCCGTGTCTTTCAGATAAAGGTTGTTGAGAACTGGGAAGCTTTGATTGGCTGGAATTGGTGGAGCTACAATGTGAAACTAAATCACATCGGTAACAACAAGGAAGCACAGAAATCTGATTGGTTGTTGACAGCCGATGATGTGAAAAGTTCAGCCATGGCCAACTTTTCTCAACCAGGTTTGGCAGTGTGAACCGTTAGTCTCCCATCCACAGTCAATGGTCTTGACTCTAGATCTTGTTTCTAGCTTTGGGGTTGACTAGTTCTACCTTTTTGGTGTTCTTGTTTCTAGCTTTGGGGTTGACTAGTTCTGGTTCCTAGCTTTGGCGTTGACTAGTTCTTGTTCCTAGCTTTAGGTTTGACTCTAGTTCTTGTTTCTACATTTGGGGTTGACTAGTTCTTGTTCCTAGCTTTGGGGTTGACTAGTTCTGGTTCCTAGCTTTGGCGTTGACTAGTTCTTGTACTGTAATTCAAGACTGTATAGTCCATGGGATTACCATAGTGTGAATACCATATGTCATGTTACAGAGGATTTACTCTTTAAAGAACATCTCTGCCACCTTACAGGGATTATAACATGTCTGGCTTCACCGGGTCAATCACAGGACATTACCCAGGAGACCACCGTGCCTTAGACCAGGTTCTCAAACTATGGCCCAGGACCCAAAATGGGTCAGGGATTACAGCACTACCTACTTACTACCTGCTAAAGGATGTGACACTTTCAGCTAGCGCGGCTAAAGCTAATGTACTGGATGTGGCTCCCTATTGGATTGTATTTAATATGTTGTCTGGCTCCGTATCATGAAGTATGAATTCAATATTAATCTTTAACTGCCTTATTACTCAAGACAGCACTTGTATTTCTAAATCCATCAGGATGTTTTTGTAACGTAATATGATCATATTGTATATTGACTGTGCAGAAGACTAATTTATAGCTTTAAACACATTTAATCAAATGGATATTCACCATAATGTAAATGTGTATCGTGTCACACCTACAAGGGAAGTGCTTTATGATTTATTTTCTGTCTTTCATCTTGTCTTGCTGTACAGTAAATAACTACACCTACTTTAGGGGCTTTTAATGAAATGAAGACGTACAATGCCAATATTTATCATGTCACCGCTCACAGGGAAGTGCTGTCTGATTTATCGTTACGTCTCCAAGTGACTGAACTGCTCCTTTGAGGGCGTTTAATGAAAGACTGTCCGGGCAACGTTTGTACCAATATGCATCATGTCACAGCTGAAAGGGACAGGCGTTTCAATTCATCTACCCATTGAGTTTGACTTTAATTGGTGTAAACATCCTGTTCATCCTGCTTAGTCTATAAGACAATTCCCTAAAGCTTGCCCTTTGACCCCGACCTCACCGACTACGGTTTGACCTGCGTGTCTTTAGTTCAACAAGAAATAGGCCAAAACCCCATGTGGCACTTTGGACGTTGGACGGGTCAAAAAAGTTAAATTTGCCCCAGAAGAGATGAGGGATGTGAAGTCTGGTTGTTTTATGGGAGTTGGCCTTCAGGTTTATAGGGAGGAAAGCAAATGTTGCAAATGTATTTAGTTCAGTGGTTTTATTCATTAGCAGCAGCTGTGGCTGTGCTTGGCTGTATGTGACTTGTAAAATAAGATAAAATGTGTGACTGTCTTGAGGAGATCATCATCATCATCATCATCATCACTCCAGATTCCCCGAAAAGTCAAATTCAAAAGGATCAAATGGTTCAGAAATCACTATGGAGTGACACTGGAGTGACAACGTGTAAAGACCCGACTTCAAGAGTTTAATAAATAATAATGGAATAAAAAGGGAATTTATTGAAGCAAATGTCCAAACAGTGTTGATGAGTTGAGTTTTATTCCGAAACACTGTGTATCCATTTTGGGGGGAAATGCTCATTCCTTCACATTTAAACAATGCAGATGTTTACATCACCATACATGAACAACCTCGGCCGCTCTCTGCTTCAGTGCTTGGTAAAAGGTCTGGTAATCTGACCGGTGATGGACGTCCAAAATGAGATGATTGGATTCGTTCTCTCTGTATTCTCTGGGATGAAAACCTGGTGCAGTCAAAAGACCAGGACGGCGGAGAGGGTCGCCATGTCTTCTGAAGCACGTTAACATGTTTAGTGGTTAATTTCATGGACCTTGGAGTCATGAGACCTCCTCTAAATGATGCATGAGGCTGCATGTTGAGGTACAGTTGGAGCTAACGCTGCACTGTTGCAGCTAAAGCTAGTTTTCCTCTTTTCAGCCATTAGAGAATCTGAGGACCGGTCTGGGAACGAGGACCGGTCTGGGAACGAGGACCGGTCTGGAAACGAGGAACGGTCTGGAAACGGGGACCGGCCTGGGAACGAGGACCGGTCTGGGAACGGTCTGGGAACGAGGACCGGTCTGGGAATGAGGACCGGTCTGGGAACGAGGAACGGTCTGGAAACGGGGACCGGTCTGGGAATGAGGACCGGTCTGGGAACGAGGAACGGTCTGGAAACGAGGACCGGTCTGGGAACGGTCTGGGAACGAGGACCGGTCTGGGAACGGGGACCGGTCTGGAAACGGGGACCGGCCTGGAAACGAGGACCGGTCTGGGAACGAGGACCGGTCTGGGAACGAGGACCGGTCTGGGAACTAGTCCTTTGAGAGATACTAGTTTCTTAATGATATTGATTTGGTCGTATTGATTGATTGATCTTCAGAGAGAACAGTCTGCAGGTCCAAAGCAGGATGAGTACATGGAGGTTATGAAGCATCACGTAAATCTTCAATTCAAGAAAACAAACATGAAAACCACCAAAAGTCTTAAATTAAATTTCGTGTGTGTGTGTGTGTGTGTGTGTGTGCGTGTGTGCATGACTGTCCTAGAGTAGATTTGCGTGGTGGATCTCGTGCACTGCTCACGTGTCCGAGGAGCGCTAAGTCACTGGGATCGGTGACACTGCTAATGCACTTAGCGTGGATTAGCAGTCATTCTGAACGCCTGTCAGGGGACGCAGGGTGGGTGTGCGCGCCCGTGAGTGTGCATGTACGCGAGCATGTACTGTACGTGCACGTTGAGGAGCAGCCATTCTGAATGCCTGTCTCTGTGTGTGTGTGTGTGTGTGTGTGTGTGTGTGTGTGTGTGTGTGTGCATTCTGCCATGTGCCCATTTTGCATGCAGCTGTCACTTCTAGTTAGTGTATCTCTGTCCATGAGTGTGTGTGTGTGTGTGTGTGTGTGTGTGTGTGTGTGTGTGTGTGTGTGCTGGTGATCTAGTTAATAAAGGTTGTCCATCTGTTCGCCTTCAGCTGCACGATGACGATTTTATAACTTCCTTTTCAAGAATCACAATAAACTCTTTCAGTCTCCGATTCTCTGCGATGCTTTTAAATACGAAACTGAAGGTTTGACGGATTTAGAACCACGAGGTCACATCAGGTCACAGAGGTCAGAGGTCAAGAAGGTCAAGTGTGTGTGTGTGTGAGAGCAGCAGGATCGTAGCATCACATGCCTCTGGATGTCCTGCTGTACGTTCAGAGGCGTGTTTGTTACGTGTTTGTTGCATGACGAGGGTGAAAGACAGGATTGTTCTCCGGAGACGAGAAAACGCCTCAAATTCAATTAGAAGGAAAATTAGTTCTAGTTGAACGAGGAATCTGCTGCTGAGAGACAGACAGCTGAGAGACAGACAGCTGAGAGACAGACAGACGAGAGGAGGAGAGCTGAGAGACAGACAGACGAGAGGAGGAGAGAGGAAGAGTTGAGACAGACAGTTGAGAGACGAAGCTGAGAGAGTTGTAAGGAGTAACCGATCAATCAATCAGTCAATCAATCAATCAATCAATCAATCATTGTAAAGAAGAAGCATCCCTGACTTGATTTATTTAGGAAATACAAAAATACATGATGTAAAAAAAACAAAAAAAAACTGTGTGTATATTTCACCCAGAACAATGAGGTGTTATTATATTATTATATTTATTACATTCTATTATTTTATTATTATATTATCTATTTTTATTTCCACTGTGTCGTCGATGGAAGACAAATGTCTCCTGAAACTGATCCAAGAGCAGCAGAGTCAGTCTGGTGTCTCAGTTTGACGCTTTTAGGATAACATCTGTCTGTCTGTAGCCTGTCTGTCTGTCTGTCTGTAGCCTATCTGTCTGTTGTCTGTCTGTCTGTAGCCTCTCTGTCTCTCTGTCTGTCTGTCTGTCTGTCAGAACCGAGACTCTTGCAACAGAAAAGAGAAACTAAACTAAACTGCTCTGATTTCATTTAAGTTTATCAGAAGCAACCTCTGGCTAGCGCCGGGCCTCAGGGCTGATCCGGTTTGGAACGAACGCCGAGGGTTTAGTGATCTAGAGAACCGACGTTTGATTGGTGGAATCGGACGTCACTGCTCCCTTGTGTGTGTGTGTGTGTCTGTCTGTCTGTCTATTGCTTCAGGCTGGACACACACTCCCTGATCTCTAGAACTAACGGACCGTCCAAATCACCGTCCCGTCCGTCTTCTCCAGCTCGGTGTCCTTAAACCCTCCTGATAAATGATCCTTCTCTGGGTTTCCAACGCCCTCGTGTTCATCAGCTTCATCAACCGCTGGTACACAATAATACTGTATTAGTACCTGAGAAGAACGTGATGGAAGTGTCCAAATTTGATCGCTTGCGATTTTCATTACATTATTTTCATAGGTTAGTATGCAAGTAATCTGCTGGATTAAGGTGAAATGGGATTATGTGAGAGGAGGCTCCATAGAGGAACCCAGTCCGTAGAGACGCTTCCATCTATTAATGACTCGTATCGTCACGAAGTCAAGACCATGTTCTGTTGACAGCAGAGGCAGGCTGAGGGTCAACATCGGGACAGTTGGTATCATGGACCCAAATCAGCAGAGTTCTAAGAAATTAAGCAACAATGACTTCTTTGGCGAATGAGCTCCCTGATCAATTTACTGCTGGAAATCATCGTCGTAATCTCTTCAGAAACTCCACACCTCCCTCTCCATCTGAGTCGTACTCCTTGCTCCCCATCTGCACAGGATGTGATGTCACAATACTTGACAGCAGTGTCCCATGTGGACGCAGCCTCAGTGGGTCTGTTCCCTCTGGCCCCGCCCCCACGCTGCTCATGTACACCGTCATGCTTCTGTGAGGCAGCTGAGATAGAAATGACCACCAAAGGGTAATATTGTGTTTCCAGCCCATAAATAAATACCCATTAGCAGGATATTACCCACACCCATTCGTACCATCTGATTGGATGGTGGCAGTAAGTGTGTGTAAGTGTGTGTAAGTGTGTGTAAGTGTGTGTTAGTGTGTGTAAGTGTGTGTTAGTGTGTGTTAGGGCCGTGTAGTGCCGGGTAAAGAAGGGATGTTCCCTGGCTAATGGCTTTGGATCGGAGCCCACAGTAACAATACTGACTGACTGGCTGCAGTGTGAAGTTTGATTCCCTGCCAACACACACACACACTGCTGAGACAGCTGTGTGTGTGTGTGTGTGTGTGTGTGTGTCAGCTGTTTTTAGTGAATTAAAGCTGCTATGTGAAGCGTCTTACACATGACAGATCGTATTGTGTTGCTGGTGCTAACTGGTTTTAAATGAGTGATCAATACGAGGATGGACTGATTGGAAAGTGAAGGTTCTCTGAGCATCAGTTCATCAATATATTGTTGTTAAATGAATCAGCGTGTCTGTAAAATGTCTTAGATTCTATTGTCTAAGTCAAGACCTGAAAACGTCTTGAAGCATTTAAAGTCTCAAATTAAAGTTGTAGAGTTCTTAGACATGTTCCTTGATGCTCTTCTGTTGAGTCATCTGTTGAGATTTTATTGTTTGCTTACAAGTCATTAAATGGGCTAGCTCCACCTTATCTCTCTGATGTTCTACAGCGATATGTTCCATTAAGGTCACTCAGGTCCGCTGATCAGTTGCTCCTGGTTGTACCTAAGGCAAAGCTTAAGCTCAGTTGTAGCCCCCAAACTCTGGAACGAGCTGCCTCTACATGTTAGGCTGGCCCCTACATTGTCTGTTTTTAAATCTCGCCTCAAAACACATTTGTACTCCTTGGCTTTTAACTCAGTATGAGAGTTGCATTTTTCTTTTTGTTTGGTCTTGTTGCTTTTATATTACTGTCATTCTGTCTCTTAAACTGGTCCTTGTGTTTTATTGTGTTTTTAAGTTTTTACGATTGATTGATTGTACAGCACTTTGGTCAACTGTGTTGTTTTAAATGTGCTTTATAAATAAAGTTGGATTGGATTGGATCAGACCGTCTGGTAGTCTACAGCTGTTTTCATTTTCACGTTTCTTTTTTATATTTCATGTTTGGTCTTATAACTGGCATTAAAAACGCCTTAAAAAGTCCTAAATTTAAGTTGGTGAACTTTGCAGACATCCTGTCGACCGGTGAGACCAGATGAAAGGAAATGTCAATAAAGAATTTTCAATTGAATTGAGAGATGGAGGGATGTTAACATTGGAGGGGCGGGGCTCCATTCATTCCTAGGGTGAAAGGTCAACTCTACTTTAGTGCTTTAGTAGATTAGGCCTGGACCCCCTGACTGCACCCATGGGTCCCATCACTCATCAGGGAGGGATCAATGTTGAGAGTATTAGAGCTCAGCCGCCGTTGTCCTCCCACTCACGAGGAAGGAAGCTACTTCAGTGGATTGGGACTCACCCAACCTAAAGAGGTCTCTAGTGTCCACTCATCTATAGAGAGCTTTCAGGTTACTTAACCCCCGTCTGGCGGCCATGTTGGAGGTCCTCACCTCTGAACAGCTGATTGTGTTTCCGTCTCAACTGAATTGAATCTTCATGGTTAATTTCTGTCTGTTTCTACTGAACTGATCATTTCATCACTGATCATCTGATTGATTATGTGTTTAGATCCAGAAATATCACACGTGTTGTTTCTAACGTGGAGAAGACTCCATGGTGGCTGTCTGACCGTTAGGTGGTACATAATATCACCTAATGCATTTCTTTGGTTTCAACATCAACTGACACCAACGAACAAGAGAAACCTGCCCAATACTATTCAATACTAATCAATACTAATCAATACTAATCAATACTTTAAAGACTCTCAGAAAAATATGCACCCACAAATGGTACTAATCAATACAAATATGTGAAATCTCTCTCTCTTTATGTCTCTTGTCCCGAGTGTCCACTCCAGAAACCAGTCAGATCACACTGACCCACTGTCCTCCTGGGGCATTATGGGTAAACAGATGACATTATGTTCCCTATTGACTTCCTTGAGTACACACCAGGGACCATGGACATCATGTAAAGACACACACACACACATTCAGACACAAGAGGCTGCATAACATACACACACACAAGGTGTTTGCAGTGCACTGAAACGACAGTGTCCCTGAACACACCACAGTTAGAAATATGATGTAACAACTCGACACACTCTGCTGTCACACCTTTAACGTGTTTAACATGTTTAAGATGTTTAAGATGTTTGATGTCTGAAACCTCATGTCATGTTGTCATGCTGGTATCAGGCCTAACTTCAGATATCCATCAGAGTATCAGAGTGTGTCAGGCGTCTCGTCCTCACTCATCCTTCTGTTTTATATCGTCTAACCAACGTGTTTCCCTGGCGACGTGACCTCGTTGTGACCTCATTGTGTCTTCAGTGTGTCCTCGTTGTGTCCTTGTGGTGTCCTTGTGGTTTCCTCATTTTGTCTTCATTTTGTCCTCATTTTGTCCTTGTGTCTTTTTCTCCTTGTGTTGTTGTTTTGTCCTCGTTGTGTTGACAAGCAGACTGTTGTGTAGCTTGACAACGGTAGAGCCAATCGGTGCTTGTGGTTTTGAGATGATCAGATCCTAAACAACTAGAAGTTTGATCTCCTTCGTTGTTCCTGGCTGCTGTCTTGTTTTTAAAATGTTTCTGACTCTATTGATTGTTCCTCCTGCTACGTGCTAGCTTCAGGACTAGCCGTCATTCCCGGTGTTCTTCACATCGTGACTTCCAGGTGTAACTTTAATCCAGCGAACGAACGTTGATGCGTTTGGAAAGTGATGTTCAGTAGTACAGAGTTTACAGAGTCTCTCTACTGTAGAGCTCCTCTGCTTTGATCTCTGAGCCTCTGGAGGCTCACACACACACACACACACACACACACACACACACGTATTTATACGCATAAACGCCTATGAGCACATACACACATTTCCAGCAAACGCTCTTTCATCCATTCATTTCATTCCATTCAGATTACACTGCAGGCTGTTTTACAGTGTGGTGGTGGGTGGGGGTGGGGGGGCAGGCAGAGAGAGAGAGAGAGAGAGAGAGAGAGAGAGAGAGAGAGAAAGAGAGAGAGAGAGAGAGAGAGGGAAAGAGATAAATATAAAGAGAAGGAGAGCTGGAGGGAGAGAAAAGAAGAGAGAGAGGAAAGTGTTTTTAGGCCAGACTAGTTAAGACCTCACTGTCCCACTTGAACAGAATATAGAGCTCACACTGAAAGATGAAAGGGTGTGTGTGTGTGTGTGTGTGTGTGTAGATGTAAGTGTACGAGTACTGCATTGTGCATCAGCAGATGCATGCAGTAAGGGTGGGTGTGCATGTATACTCACTCTGTGTGTGTGTGTGTGGGGACAAGCACACTTCCACATGCGTGTACAGTATGTGTACAGCACCACACACACATGTCCTGCTCACAGCTCTTGCAAGCTTAGTGCTTTAGCTGTGTGTGTGTGAGTGTGTGTGTGTGTGTGTATGTATGTGCATTTGTGTGCATGCATGCATGTGTCTGAGTGAGTATGT
The DNA here is from genome assembly GCA_034670405.1 of Hoplostethus atlanticus. Lineage (NCBI taxonomy): Eukaryota > Metazoa > Chordata > Actinopteri > Trachichthyiformes > Trachichthyidae > Hoplostethus > Hoplostethus atlanticus. The sequence goes on from JAXDDX010000195.1 coordinate 344,871, forward strand.
GTGTGTAGGTGTGTGTATATGTGTCTCTGTGTGTGTCCCTGTGTGTCTGTGTGTGTGTCTGTGTGTGTGTGTGTGTGTGTGTGTCTGTGTGTCTGTGTGTGTGTGTGTGTGTGTGTGTGCTCTCAGTAGTCTCTCTAGGTCAGATCTCAGTAGCAGTCAGACAGAAACCTACAGACTGAGTGTGGTTGCATTAGACTGCTGCTGGTACCAGCACAGATAATATTATATAATATCATATCATATTATATCATATTATATCATATATCATATCATATCATATCATATCATATCATATCATATCATATCATATATCATATCATATCATATCATATCATATCATATCATATTATATCATATCATATCATATCATATTATATCATATATCATATCATATCATATCATATCATATCATATCATATTATATCATATCATATCATATTATATCATATTATATCATATATCATATTTTATATCATATCATATCATATCATATTATATCATATTATATCATATCATATATTATATCATATATCATATTATATCATATCATATCATATACTGTATATATTTTTAAAAATACTAAAACACTTTAAATGAAAAACACCCCATGCTGCCTTAAAGGACCCCTCCACTGTGATTGTGATTCTGCAAACGCCATTAAAGATATTTCACATCAGTTTTTCAGTTTCTCACTGATCGATCACTGTGAATAAGTTTCATCAGAGCGCTAATAGAACGTTATAAACTTTTACATTTCAAAAGAAGCTGTGGGACGAGACGGTAGGGGACGTCGTACTTCCTGTTTACACTGTAAACAAGAAGAGTCAAGTGTTAAAGAGTCAAATATAATGTGTTACGGTAGTGACCACAGTGTTACGGTAATGACCACAGTGTTACGGTAATGACCACAGTGTTACGGTAATGACCACAGTGTTATGGTAATGACCACAGTGTTACGGTAGTGACCACAGTGTTATGGTAATGACCACAGTGTTACGGTAGTGACTACACTGTTGAGGAAATGACAGCTGTTACCTGTTTATCTTAACTCTAATTGATATCATGCCTAATGATGGTATTGCTGGTTAATTAATTGCTAATTAATTACTTAATGTATGTGGAGGGAGATACAGAGTCCGGCCCAGCTGCCTTGCGGGGGTTCTGTCTCTTGAGTAGTTTGTTGTGGTGGGAGGGGGGCTGTTAAGTCACAAGATCACAACATGATGTCCTTTTCTTTTCAAAATCTGAAAACATTCTAAAACACTTTCCTTTGGTGGAGACTGCAATTTGAACCACTTCTGTAGAATCACCCATATACAGCTGTTGAGCTACCTGAGGAGATTAGGGCCACCAAGTTTACTGGAGGCCAACAGAGAGAGAGACTGAGATAATGGACACACACACACACACACACACACACACACACACACACACACACTCTCCCTTCCAAGCTCCTTACTGACCTGTGGAGGTGTGGAGGTGAGGGGGTGAGGAGGTGAGGAGTCAAGGTGAACTGGGATCAGAGAGAGTTAAGGTCATGAAGGAGAAGATAAAGAGAGGAGACACCTGAGGTCAGGTCAGGTCAGGTCAGGTCAGGTCAGGTCAGGACAGGACAGGACAATAAAACACAGGACAGGACAGGACAGGACAGTACAACACAGGACAGGACAGTACAGTACAACTAGCTAGCTAGCTAACAAGCTACATTATCTAAACACTAAATCAATCAGATGTATCAGTGAAGAAAAGATCAGTTCAGTAGAAACAGACAGAAATTAAGCATGAAGATTCAATTCTGTTGAGACAGAAACACAATCAGCTGATCACAGAGCTGAGGATCCAATATGGCCGCCAGAAGGGGGTTATGTAACCTGAAAGCCCTCAAGTCCCTCCCTCCATCCATCCTCTCATCGTACCACCCCTGGAGTGGGTGTGGCAACCTAACGAGATCACCGTTGGCTAATCAACAGGGAGGATTCCTATGAGCTGGGAGCCCAGGGCCCGGCCCACAGCGGGAGGTTTCCATGACAACAACACTGATTGACACTGACAGGTCATTGCCACACATAATGAGATTAGAGCCAGAGAGAACTGAGTCCCTGTCACAGATGGTCTGTGGTGTTGTGCTTATTGTTGTCTGTATGCCTCAGCAGTGATAGTACATCATGTACTGAAACTAAAAAATACTACTACTACTATTACTACTATTAATACTGCTACTACTACTACTACTACTATTACTACGATTACTATTAATACTACTACTACTTTTAATGCTATCACTACTACTACTATTACTGCTACTACTAGTAGTATTGCTACTACCACTACTACTACTACTACTACTACTACTACTACTATTACTGCTACTACTACTACTACTACTACTACTACTACTACTACTACTTCTACTGCTACCACTACTACTATTACTATTACTACTATTACTGTACTCATTGTAACTCAAGTGTCAGGTAAATGCCTAAAAAACATTAAGTTCAGCGTTGATGTCTCTCTCCCTCTCTCTCTCTCTCTCTCTCTCTCTCTCTCTGTCTCGCTCTTTCTCTCTCTGAGGAAGTGTTCTGATTGGTCGTTCAGCATCACCGTCCTCTCCTGGTTTATCCTCCTAGTCGGGTCAGAAGCTGCTTGGGGATTCGACCTAAGGATGAGGGACAGGAAGTACCAACTCAGGGTTAGTCAGCATAGACACACACACACACACACACACACACACACACACACACAGCTACTGTCTTCTCTAAGCCTGCAGCTCTGCAATGAATCAGCAACAGAGAGCGATAGACAGATGGAGAGAGACAGACAGAGAGAGAGAGGAGAGGTAGGCAGGAGGGCCGAGAGTCATAGAGAAAGAGGAAGTTCAGAGAGAGAGAGAGAGAGAGAGAGAGAGAGGATGGATGAAGGAGAGAATGACAAGAGGAATAAAAATGAAAGAGGGAAATGTAGAGAGGAGAGAGGAGTGGTAGAGTGAGTCTCAAACCTAATTACACAGATTAATGTGGCGTGGAGAGAGCAGTTACCCAAATGGAGAGAGAGAGAGAGAGAGAGAGAGAGAGAGACTATTACACTGCACAACCCTCAAAACTCTAAATGTTAATAGATGATTCTCCTACTCTCGCTCCCTTTTACCACCCTCATTCATTCTCTCCCTCTCTCTCCCTCACTCATTCTCATTAGACTGGATGTGTCAGCAGATTTATCCTCTCTCTCTCTCTCTCTCTCTCTCTCTCTCTCTCTCTCTCTCTCTCTCTATCCATCTCTCTCTCTCTCTCGTTCTACTTTTCTTTTCCAGCCTCCAAGTTTTCATTCTCCATTTTCTCTGTTATTACCTCACCTCTCCTGTATCTGTCTGAGTGGGTGTGAGAGAGAGTGAGAGTGTGTGAGTGTGTGTGTGTGTGTGTGTGTGTGTGTGTGTGTGTGTGAGAGAGAGAGAGAGAGAGAGAGAGAGAGTGTGTGTGTGTCTGATGAGTCATACTTTTTTCTTTTTTTTGTTTTGTGGCGGTCTTTAGTTCCAACGAATGGCTTAGCCTGCTTTGGATGACAATGACACACACACTCACACACACACACACACACACACACACACACACACACTCACACACACACACACACACACACACACACACACTCACACACACACACACATCCTTTAATTCATGTGAATGGAAGTCTTGTGAGAAATACTCGGGGGTGGAGGACGGTGACACGCATCAAAGCACAGCCATTGAAAAGAGACCTCCTCCTCCTCCTCCTCCTCTGCTCCTCTGCTCCTCTGCTCCTCCTCCTCCTCTCCTCCTACTCCCCCTTCTCCTCACCTGCTCCACCTCTCACCCCTCTTCCTCCTCCTCCTCTTCCTCTCCTTTTCCTCATTTCCCTCTTTCCGTCCCCTCCGTCACCTCCCTCTTCTTCTCCCCCTCTTAACTCCTCCTCTCCTACTATTCCTTTTCCTCTTTTCCTCCTCCTCTCTCCTCCCTCCTACTCCTCTTTCTCCCTGTCCTCCTCCTACTACTCCTCTTTTCCTCCCTTTCCTCCCCTCTCTGTTTACTTTTCCCTTTCTCCATCCCCTCTTCCTCTCCTCCCTTTCCCCTCCTTCTCCTCTCCTCCTCATCTCCTCCTCACTCTTCCTCTCCATCTCCTACTCCTCCCCTTACTCCTCCTCCCCCCCCCCAGTTTCACACCCATTTCCCCATAATTCCCTCTTTTTCTTCATCCACTTTCACACAAATTCACCTTCTCTTCTTTATACTCCCTTCTCTTTTCTCCCCCCCCCTCCTTTTCTCCAACCCCCCCTCTCCCTCTCCCCCCCCTCTCTCTCCCCCCCCCTCTCTCTCTTATTCTACCAGTCAACATTGATTAGATATTGAAGTTAATCCTTGCTAACTCCTCCGCTTATAGCTGCTTGTTCTCGGCCAATCACGGACCTCTTTACTACCAGCGCCGGCTCTAAGTCGCAACCTCATTGGTTGATGCTGCTGCACGCCGCCCCACGTGCGCACCACATGCCTTCACATAAGCGCTACGTGCACGCTCACGGGCAAGTGGGACGGGTGAGTGGGAAATGTATTTGACAGGTAGCGCTGAGAGCTTGACATGGCATGTATAGACACACACACACACACACACACACACACACACACACACACACACACACACACACACACACACACACTCATGCTTACTCACTCACATAAGCACACAGGAGTGCGCAATATATTGTGACTGTACACACACACACACACACACACACACACACACACACACACACACACACACAGATTTCAGGGCAATAGGTGCACTACAATCAAAAGATATCAATTTCTGTATAAATGAACAAATTCAATCATGAATCCACAGAATTCAGCAGGAGACTCAAATGAGGTCTTCACTAGGAAGAACCCCTCTGGAGACAGGAAGTGATGCGTTTTACGTTTCAATAGAAGAAGAACTGGGTAGTTAGCATGAGCAGCGATAGCCACCGTGGCTGAACAGACAAAGAAAAGAGCGCCACCTACAGGAACTCAAACTCCATCAACAGGAAACCCAAGGAGAAAGACGTCACAGTACTGGACACACTGTTTGATTGACAGGTGATCTCTGGGAAGAGCAGTGAGG
>JAXDDX010000195.1:357500-397500 GCA_034670405.1 Hoplostethus atlanticus
AGTGAGAAAGAAAGAAAAAGGAAAGGGGAGAAAGAGGGAGGCGGGAGGAAAAGAGAGAAAGGGGGAGAGAGAAGATATCCTCTTCAAAAAGTCAGACAAGGTGACAAGGCTATAACCTCGCCCCCTCCTCCTCCTCCCTCCATCCCTCCTCACTCTCTCTCTTTTCTCCCTCCTTTCTCTTTCTCTCTGTCTTTCTTTTTTCTTTGCATCCTGTCCTCCCCTACTCCTCCTCTCCATCCCTCCATCATTCATCCCTCTGCCTCAGGCAGAGTGGAAGTGATGAATTCTGATATTGGTTCTGATACAGCTTCAGGATGAGAGGAGAAGAGGAGAGAGGAGAGAGAGGATGAGAGGAAAGGGGGAGAAGAGAAGAAAGGAGGCTGCCGGCTGTCACGTAGAATCATCTTCAAAATCACTTTAACTGAAGGACTAGATGACATGTCTGTCTCTCCCTGTCTGTCTGTCTGTCTCTCTCTGTCTGTCTCTCTCTCTGTCTGTCTGTCTGTCTGTCTGTCTTTCTAGTTCAGATTGATTAATTGATATTTTAAAGGGGTTGGGGCCCCATGTCCTCCCTCTCCCGCTCCCTCCTTTCCTCTCCTCCTCTCTTCTTGTTCGCCTCTTGCCTTGTTCCATTGTTCTCTTGCCATCCCACACACACGCGCGCGCGCGCGCACACACGCTGGTTCAAAACAATGCCTGATACGTGAATGGAGCAGCCATAGAAACAGTTGTATTGGCGCCTACACCAATACAGCCCCCCGCCTCTCTCTCTCTCTCTCCTAATCTACAGCGTTTTAACACAAATGAAACGCTCGCTCGTGCGTCCCGTTTTGCTCTCCGCAGCGGGCAAATTAACCGAGAGAGATATTTTTTCGACCCCGCGTGCACTAAACCCTCTTAACTGGGAGGGGGTGGTCTTCATGGTTGCCAAGGGTAACCAGGGGGGTGAGATAGATGGCCGCGCGCGTGCGTTTGTGTGTGTGCGTGTGTGTAATGCGCGCGGGTGTCGTGTGTTCGAACCTGCAAGTGTCCCACCGCGCGACCCCTCTCCTCTCCCGTCCACCCTCGCGCCAATTTCTCTCCCCCTCCACAGGATTGGCTGAGAGAGAGACATTGAGAGAGCGAGCGAGAGAGAGAGAGCGAGAGACATACAGAGAGAAAGAGAGACACATACACAGAGAGAGGGAGAGAGAGAGAGAGAGAGAGAGAGAGAGAGAGAGAGAGGGACAGATAGAGAGACATAGACTCAGACAGGGAGAGAGAGGGAGAGAGGATGGCTAGTAGGATTTAGCCCCGGCAGCGTCTTTTCCCGTCCAACACAACAAGCTTATTACCTTTCTCTCCACGCGCTGGAAACGGATTTACGCACACGAAACGAGGTTTGTTTATTGCATTTATTTATTTTACCGTCATTATTTCCCGCTGTTAATATGAATCTTTGCATTAATTTATGTGTTTTTTTAATGTGACGGTTTTATTTGGTCGTCGGCGCGTTACAGGTCGAGGGAATGCGTTTAATGGTGATTAGCGTGTGGGTAATTAGCCGTTAACGTCAAATTAACCGTTTGAACCGGGCAGTAGTAGTAGTAGTAGCGGCTGTAGGCGAGGGGCTCGTGCGGGGCTCGGGCTTGTTTTTGTCGTTGGAGGGTCTCCGGTGTGCGCGAGGAGATGGGGGGGGGACAATGAACGGTTGTTGTTTGGTGATGTGTGCGTGCGCTCAGTGTGCCCAAAACCCGCCGACATTCTGTGATCTGTGCGTCTGGAATCAATGGAAAATAGAAATATGGTCCGTTTGTGATCAGATAGCCCGGATCAATCAGATAGCCCGGATCAATGTCTCTCTTATGTCTTATTTGTGGGGTGTATGTGTTTTGTGCACCGTGTGTCTCGTGTTTTAGGGAGAAACCGGCGAATGTATTTGGCCCCAACATCGCCGTCATTTCCCTACAATATCCCTACAATATTCCCATGGGGACTTACAGTGTATCTGCGGTGCTCAATAGTGAGTTTATAGTGACTTTGAGGTTTTCTTTTGTATCTCCTGTGGAATAATCCTACAGTATTCCTATAGGGACGTATCGTTTTTCTATGATATTCCTATAGTATATATGCCACATAGAGGCGTTTAGTGCGCGTGCAATAGACCTATATATGGTCAAGTGTTTTGGGGTGTGATTTGCACAGAAATCTGCCCGTGTGCATCTCACGTGTGTGTGTGTGTGTGTGTGTGTGTGTGTGTGTGTGTGTGTGTTCATGTTCATGTGTCCGTGCGTGTTATGCATGGCGTGTGCAGTCTGGAGAACATGAAACATTGTGAGGTGCATACATGGTTCACGCGCCCCAGCCCCAAAACAACAACAACAACAACAACAATGCAATAAAAACCATAGAATATTCAATGCGCGCGCAGAGAGACAGACAGCGAGAGAGAGAGAGAGAGAGAGGGGCCTCTCAACCATTCGATGAAGCGCACGCACGCGCGCACGCACACGCAGGGCGACAGTCAGACAGACAGACAGACAGACAGACGGATAGACTGAATCACACCGTATAATTGCTGCCATCCATGTGTGAATCTAAACGAGGTCACGGTTACGAGCCGTTCATGTGACGTTTCATTCATTCCCGGTCTGTTTATTATCACTGTCGGTCTACAATATTATCGGCCGACATGCTCTGCTGTTGCAACACCATTTTCTTTAAGGAGAGGAGGAGGAGTATTCCAGAACAGCCCAGTCTGCTCCTCTTCTCTCCCTCTTCTGTCTGTCTCTTCTTCTTCTCCTCCTCTCTTCTTCTCTACAATAGACAAGGGCTGCTTGTTGGGAATTTGGCGCTTGACTTGTTTTGCTCAATGAGGAATTCACTCCCCCAGTGCTGCTGCTGTTGATGAAGCCATGAACTCCTTGCTGCTCTATAGGATTGATTATTGCCTTCGATTGATTGTGTGTGTGTGTGTGTGTGTGTGTGTGTGTGTCACAGATTTCTCAGTTGACCCGGCCGTCTATTGTTCGCTGCTATAAACGCGGTTTAACTTGGTAAAACGTTTTAATCATCGGGTAATTGGCATGTTTGAATCGCCTCACAACACACACACACACACACACACACTCCTAACGTGAACCGTCTTTAATATTCCTGTAGTATTCCTGTAGGGGCTTCGTGTGTGTGTGAGGTGCAGTGACCCTCCAGGCCTACTTCATGTGTTTTATCTCCTATACCATGTTCATATCCTGCCCTCCCGTCTGGAGGTATGTAGAGTGACTGTAGCTGCAGGGAGGAGGAACAGGAATAAAAACATCTCGCCATATTAGAAGATATTTTTTGGCCCCCAAAATGCAGAGGGAGGAGGGGTGGGGGGGGGGGGGCGAGGGGGAGGGGAGGAGGCTCCGCGGAGCTCATTAGCAATGCAAATGAGCTTCTTTTTTTTAAACGGGGGCTCGGGCACCTGCTGTCTCGAGCATGCGCGCGCTGGCTGCCTGACTGGCTTCTTCTTCTTCTCTCGCGCCCGAACCCCCCACCCCCACCCCTCATTCTCCTCCCCCCGTGCGCGCGCTCCCCTTCTCCTCCTCCTCCTCTTCATTAGAATTATGTTCTATTTCTGCGGCGCGCGCGATTGGAGCTTTGACGGATAAGCTCGAGCGCAGGGTTTCTTCTCCTTAAAACCCTCTCTGTCTGTCCGCCTTAGCATAACAAAGGAGAGGAGAAAGGAAGGGGGAAGAAAGGAGAGGAGGAGAGTGGATGGATGAAAGATAGAGGGGAAAGGAGGAGAGGAGAAATGTTAGGAAAGGAGTAGAGAAAACGAGTGGACAAATGAAAGATAGGGGAGAAGGAGGAGAGGAAACGGGGACAAATGAAAGAAAGGGAAAGAGGAGGGGTCAAAAATGGAGGAGGGGAGCAGAGTAGGCAAATGAAAAAAAGAAGAGGAGAGAAGAGTGGACAAGTGAAGGAAAGGAGTAGGGTATAAACTGAGGAGATAAGGATAGTGGACACATGGGGGACAGAATAAAGGGGGTTGAAAAAAGCGCGCGGTTATCCGTCTATCAGCCAGGCAAGAGGCGGGGGAGCGCGCACACGCGACGCCGCACAGCAGCGAACCGCGAAAATCAGATGAGATTATGGAGGAAAATGGTTGTATACATCAAACATGGCGTCCCGTCTGCTCGGTTAAAGAACAGGGAAGTTGTACGTGTGTGTTCACAGCACGTGCAGCCACAGTGATGTAATTCAGTTCAGTTTAATTCCAGATATATTTATTATTCCACTTTACAAGTTCACAGTAAAGAAAGGAAACTTTTTGGGAGTGTGATACATTATCTGAGTCTAAATCTGATCCAGTCGTTTTTATCATTATTCACTAATCCATTTGAAATCATATCAAATCATACATTTCATTTAACCTTTATTTAAGTCCTGAGGAATCGTTGAGGTTGCCCTCCTTTAAAACAACGTTGAGATAACTAAGGTAAAGAAAAGAGAAAGAAGGTAATAGTAATTATAATCATATTAGATAATATAATAATAATAAAATAAATCAGTCAAAACAATTACATGCTGATACAGAGTGGTTATTGGTCATTGATCCAAACTGTCCAAAGGTTGTGAGAGAATCAGATGGCAGAAAGCTAAATGATGACTTGCCGAGTTCAGAACAAATGTGGGGGAGCCCAACGGTCCAACCCAGCCTAGATGGATGGACCGTGGCTGCTGGGCATTCCCATACCAGACCCGGCCTCACCCTGCTTTGGGGGTCCAATAATTCGTTATTTCCTGTTTTTTTCCCCCAATCACTGATGTTGCAGTTTCTGCAGCTCAGGTGTCAAATAAACATCTCTTGAGCCTGGCTTTGGTATTGAATAACCTAAGAGACGAACAGAGACGAGACAGTAAAAAAATATTTTGTTCACCTGAAATATTGTGATTCTGTGCTGCAGCTAAATGAGAAATAGGCCTGTAAGATAATAAAAAAATGACTATGTTTCATCTAAATAGGCCTCATTCATGAATGTTTTCAATAAGTTTTTGTAAATTTGTCGTATTTATGTGGGATTCATGAAACGTGTTTCGTACAACAGGTGTATATTTGATGGATGCTGATCGTTGGTAAATTGGATGCTCGTTCCTGTTGAAGCCGGTTTGCAGGTAAACGCTGTTCAACACCGTAAAAGGCTGCAGACTGAAGGGTTGTGTTCAAGTAAACCAGGGGAAAGAGGAAAAGAGGAACTTGGCGGAGTCTGAAATGTTGTGTTGCTCTCATGAGAAAAAACAACAGAGTTTTCAGAAGCATCAGCAGTGGAGTCACAAGAACTGATAACAGTCAAGCATGGAAAGAAATTATTAACAATGCTGTTTTAGCAGAAACACACACTGAGCCGCTATCCGACATGATCAGAGGATCAATCAATAACAGGAGAGACCTCACTGTCGGTGTCCAGTCCAGTTGGAGTTGGACTCAGATCAGATCCAGGCTGCGTCTCCATCAGATGGTAGGACTATGTTATTGTGTTTGTAAGGCGTCCAGTCCATGGGATCAACCCTTTACAAGTTGGATCATCTTGTTGTTATGAATGAGGACAAGGCCGCTGAAACATCTTGTTGTTGTTGAGGTTTGGTGCTACTGTGATGGATGTTTCATAAAGAATAATCCTATCTCTATCTGTTTCCAAACACTCGTAGGATCTGATCGTACCAAACGAACAAAATGATGAATCCGACTATGTTCGTAGAAACCTTCGTACTAACGTTATATGATCAAATCTGATCGTACGCACGTTTCGTGAACGAGGCCCATTGTACTTCACCTAAACGTGTTCAGAAACGAAGGTAGCGAGGACCTCATTTTGTAATAAAAAGAACCAAGTGGTATCTGGAGCCCTGCATGATATCTTCTATATCTTCTATCTAAATATCTTGTCAGTCGACTAAATGCTCCACTTGTGTCCAGTACAAGGAAGCAGTATGAGGAGTATTTGGTGGCCGATGATATTAGATGTATCTGAGTTTAGCGATTTGATGCTCTGACGTCGAGTGGAGGATAAACCACCTCAACTCACTTTTCACGCCTTTCTTTGGGCAGGCGTTCGTTTCATGACCTTATTACAGCCCTGGCATCCAACTGAAATAAGTTGCGTAAAGACAGGGCGGTGAAGGGGGTGAAACCAAAAACAAATAGATGCCTTTCTGAAAATCTAATTGATTTGGTTTGCAGCGCCGGTTGTTTGCCTCATGATAATCAGCGGCTGGAGGTCGCGGTTCACCCAACTTTTTATTTACCACACCGCTGGCCTCGCTGCACAACAAGACAACACGGAGCAGAGTTTAGATGGTGCACGGCAGATACCGGGAGATTATTTCACCAGGAAGAAAAAAAAACCTCTGCTGGAAAGACTTTAGGAGATAACATCAAATCGGTATTAAGCTACACAGACAGATAGCGTGGCCGCGGATAAAATATTTAGCTGGCTTTCCAAATCGGCCTTTTCCCCCTCTGTCCCTCTGTGTCTCCCCCGATCCAACCCATGTCTGTTTGCTGTGGAAAACAGGGTCAGGGGAGAGACAGTGTGTGTGTGTGGAAGAGAGAGAGAGAGGGCGAGCGAGCACAAGCACATGATGGGCAGATAAAGGCTTGTCTGTGTCTGAGGGAGAGGAGAGAGGAGGATGAGAGGAGGAGGAGGGCAGCGTGATAAAGGGGCCTCTATGTTGAAAGAGGAGTCGGGGCTCTATAGAAGGTCCCATGGCGGACAGAAACAAGGCATTTAGTCTGCAGCGCCATAATAGGCTCTCATAATGATGCTACTATAGAGATGAAAAGCAGGGGACCGGCCCTTTAAACCAGGGGCCCGATGGGAGGAAGGCTATAGGAAGACAGGAGCACTGGTCGACAGTTTGGATGGGTCGGAGGTTTGAGGTTGTTGGGGGGAAATGTGTAAAGATTGAGCTGGATTGAGTTGGGATTATTGGGATTATTGGGAAAAGGTTGATTTAGGGCGGGTTTGGAGGAAATGTGCATAAAGTTTGAATTGGCTTGGAGGGGGAGGAGTCATGTAGAGGAAAAGGTCTGTGTGGTTGGGAACATCTACACGTTGAGTTAGGTCGAGTTAAAATGTTTAGTTTGAGTTGTTTGGATGCTTATGGTGGAAAATGGCCTGTAATCTGATATTGGGTGGTTAAAGTTGAAATCATGTTGAATGGTTCTGGGTTGCATGAGACTGAGGAGGATGTTTGTCCTGCAGGCTCAGTCACCTGAGTGAGCTTGGATGTATCTAGAAAAGGCTTTGCAAATTAAAACTGCTCTGAGGTTGGTTTTATTTTGCCTCCCATCACTTGCACTCGTCCAATCAAATTTAAACGACAAGTCCCGCCCCCAACCATGACACTACTAGGCCTGTTTAAAGGACCATTCTGCTGTTTTTCCTGTCTATAAGAGCCTAGTAGGGAATTTACTCCTGGACTAAATGGCCTGGCGTCGTTTGGTCCTCCAACACTTCATCCAATCCATCAATCTATATTTATTTCTATTTGAATTTAGTCACATGGGTGGAAAAAAGGCCCACAGCCTGAATCAAGTCGTTAAGTTGAGACAATATACAAGAATACACAGCCTCGTAAAATGACACTGACGTCAGACGTGTTTCTAAAGATGGTTGAAGAAGACGCCCGTCGTCTGAATCTGAACGGATTGAGATGGTTGGACAGATGAAATAGACTCTGGCCCGTAATGCTGCAGCTGCCTTCTTCACCCTGCACGTCATGGCTTCATGACAGAGTTAGGTTGTACATTTAATAAAGTCACATGACCAGAACACATGACACATGACTCATCCTAATAATCAAATCAGATAGAATTCAACTAGAGTTCGAATGGGAAAACAACAAGAGGAGGAAGACATGATCAGAGAGGACTGGTTTCTGTCATCACATGTAGAGAGACATGTAGAGAGAGACATGTAGAGAGAGACATGTAGAGAGAGACATGTAGAGAGACATGTAGAGAGAGACATGTAGAGACATGTAGAGAGACATGTAGAGAGAGACATGTAGAGAGACATGTAAAGAGAGACATGTAGAGAGAGACATGTATAGAGACATGTAGAGAGAGACATGTAGAGAGACATGTAGAGAGAGACATGTAGAGAGACATGTAAAGAGAGACATGTAGAGAGAGACATGTATAGAGACATGTAGAGAGACATGTAGAGAGACATGTAGAGAGAGAAATGTAGAGAGACATGTAGAGAGAGACATGTAGAGAGACATGTAGAGAGAGACATGTAGAGAGACATGTAGAGAGAGACATGTAGAGAGAGACATGTAGAGAGACATGTAGAGAGAGACATGTAGAAAGACATGTAGAGAGAGACATGTAGAGAGACATGTAGAGAGAGAAATGTAGAGAGAGACATGTAGAGAGAGACATGTAGAGAGACATGTAAAGAGAGACATGTAGAGAGAGACATGTAGAGAGAGACATGTAGAGAGAGACATGTAAAGAGACATGTAGAGAGAGACATGTAGAGAGACATGTAGAGAGAGACATGTAGAGAGACATGTAGAGAGAGACGTGTAGAGAGAGACGTGTAGAGAGACGTGTAGAGAGACGTGTAGAAAGACGTGTAGAGAGAGACGTGTAGAGAGACGTGTAGAGAGAGACATGTAGAGAGAGACATGTAGAGAGACATGTAGAGAGAGACATGTAGAGAGACATGTAAAGAGACATGTAGAGAGAGACATGTAGAGAGAGACATGTAGAGAGACATGTAGAGAGAGACATGTAGAGAGAGACATGTAGAGAGACATGTAGAGAGACATGTAGAGAGAGACATGTAGAGAGACATGTAGAGAGAGATATGTAGAGAGACATGTAGAGAGACATGTAGAGAGAGACATGTAAAGAGAGACATGTAGAGAGACATGTAGAGAGACATGTAAAGATAGACATGTAGAGAGAGACATGTAGAGAGAGACATGTAGAGAGACATGTAGAGAGAGAAATGTAGAGAGACATGTAGAGAGAGACATGTAGAGAGACATGTAGAGAGAGACATGTAGAAAGACATGTAGAGAGAGACATGTAGAGAGAGACATGTAGAGAGACATGTAGAGAGACATGTAGAGAGAGACATGTAAAGATAGACATGTAGAGAGAGACATGTAGAGAGACATGTAGAGAGACATGTAAGAGAGACATGTAGAGAGACATGTAGAGAGAGACATGTAGAGAGACATGTAAGAGAGACATGTAGAGAGACATGTAGAGAGAGACATGTAGAGAGACATGTAGAGAGACATGTAGAGAGACATGTAGAGAGACATGTAAGAGAGACATGTAGAGAGAGACATGTAGAGAGAGACATGTAGAGAGACATGTAGAGAGAGACATGTAGAGAGAGACATGTAGAGAGAGACATGTAGAGAGACATGTAGAGAGACATGTAGAGAGAGACATGTAGAGAGACATGTAAGAGAGACATGTAGAGAGAGACATGTAGAGAGACGTGTAGAGAGAGACATGTAGAGAGAGACATGTAGAGAGACATGTAGAGAGAGACATGTAGAGAGACATGTAGAGAGAGACATGTAGAGAGACATGTAGAGAGAGACATGTAGAGAGAGAGACATGTAGAGAGAGACATGTAGAGAGACATGTAGAGAGAGACATGTAGAGAGAGATATGTAGAGAGACATGTAAAGAGAGACATGTAGAGAGACATGTAGAAAGACATGTAGAGAGACGTAGAGAGACGTAGAGAGAGACGTAGAGAGACATGTAGAGAGAGACATGTAGAGAGAGACGTAGAGAGACGTAGAGAGAGACATGTAGAGAGAGACGTAGAGAGAGACATGTATAGAGAGACACGTAGAGACACAGAGAGAGACACGTAGAGAGAGACACGTATAGAGAGACACGTAGAGAGAGACACGTAGAGAGACATGTATAGAGAGACATGTATAGAGAGACATGTAGAGAGACACGTAGAGAGAGACACGTATAGAGAGACACGTAGAGAGACACGTAGAGAGAGACGTAGAGAGACATGTATAGAGAGACATGTAGAGAGACATGTAGAGAGAGACATGTAGAGAGAGACATGTAGAGAGACATGTAGAGAGAGACATGTAGAGAGACATGTAGAGAGAGACATGTAGAGAGACATATAGAGAGACATGTAGAGAGACATGTAGAGAGACATTTAGAGAGAGACATGTAGAGAGACATGTAGAGACATGTAGAGAGAGACGTGTAGAGAGAGACATGTAGAGAGACATGTAGAGAGACATGTAGAGAGAGACATGTAGAGAGACATGTAGAGAGAGACATGTAGAGAGACATGTAGAGAGACATGTAGAGAGACATTTAGAGAGAGACATGTAGAGAGACATGTAGAGAGACATGTAGAGAGAGACATGTAGAGAGAGACATGTAGAGAGACATGTAGAGAGAGACATGTAGAGAGAGACATGTAGAGACACATGTAGAGAGAGACATGTAGAAAGACATGTAGAGAGAGACATGTAGAGAGACATGTAGAGAGAGACATGTAGAGAGAGACATGTAGAGAGACATGTAGAGAGACATGTAGAGAGAGACATGTAGAGAGACATGTAGAGAGACATGTAGAGAGAGACATGTAGAGACACATGTAGAGAGAGACATGTAGAGAGACATGTAGAGAGACATGTAGAGAGACATGTAGAGAGAGACATGTAGAGAGACATGTAGAGAGACATGCATGTCTATAGGCTTGGGCGGTCGGGGGGCAGGGCTGTATAGGTTCAGGGTCCCGGCCTCCACAGGCTGCATTCACATTCAAAGCACTATTGGTGTGAAAATGGCGTCAGTCAAGAGGTGTTGTAGGTTGATGGGGGTCGTTGGCCTCTATCCTGTGGTGTTTCAATGGAGGGGCCCTCGGGGGTCACTGAAGGGGTCCCAGGGATCAGGCTCAGTGGGGTTTGAAGGAAAATACAGATGTTATTTTTTACTCAAATAACTTTAAATTTGACCATTTTCATTCATACATGAGAAGAAAACTAGATAGAAAAGAAATAAAACGGGTTTTCATTGTTTCTGTGGTCAGTAGAACCACATGATATTTAATAACAGGTCAATATCGGTCTAACCATCAACAGGAAGAATAGTGTTACAGTATGGACCCTTGCTTCAGCGTTTCATGGAGGAGAAGCCTTCAGAGCCGTGGATGTTTCCAGAACATCTCTTTCTTCAGAGTCTAGACGGAGATCCTGATTTTTAAGATCTGATTTGCTGGTTTCAGGTGGTTTAGTGATCGCTCCTCGTTTATTTGTGATAATCTATATGAAGATTGTAAAAACATCTCAAAACACACCCGCCTCCCTCCTTAGCTCTTAATTGTATTTCTCTTTCTTGTTGTCAGGTCACTGTGACCTCTGACCCCCTGGCCTCCTTGCTATTGGTTGGTTGTAATGTGGGGGATCTGGGAATTGAAGTTTATTCTGCTTAGTCTGGATTAGACCTTCAGCTAAATGCCCAAAATCTGAAGTGTGAAGAAATGAAGTGAAGTGGATTGAAAGTTGAAGATCTGATATACCAGCTGATGAACCGACAGGATGTGATGTCATGTGATGTGTCACCTCACCTCAGGCTGTATACAGTATAGGTACCTGTCCCTACAGTAGGGAACATGGCTATATACAGTATATGTACGTGTCCCCACAGTAGGGAACATGGCTATATACAGTATATGTACGTGTCCCCACAGTAGGGAACATGGCTATATACAGTATATGTACGTGTCCCTACAGTAGGGAACATGGCTATATACAGTATATGTACGTGTCCCCACAGTAGGGAACATGGCTATATACAGTATAGGTACGTGTCCCTACAGTAGGGAACATGGCTATATACAGTATATGTACGTGTCCCCACAGTAGGGAACATGGCTATATACAGTATAGGTACGTGTCCCTACAGTAGGGAACATGGCTATATACAGTATATGTACGTGTCCCCACAGTAGGGAACATGGCTATATACAGTATAGGTACGTGTCCCTACAGTAGGGAACATGGCTATATAAAGTATAGGTACGTGTCCCTACAGTAGGGAACATGGCTATACACAGTATAGGTACGTGTCCCTACAGTAGGGAACATGGGTATATACAGTATATGTATGTGTCCCTAGGGAACATGTTCATCAAGCCTTTCAGTTCAACCAATGGGAGTTCTTCTTTAAAATCCTGGAACCAAAAAGCTTCTTTTTCCTCAAACCTTCTACAAAACCTTCAATTCAGCTCAGACAAATGTGGTTTAAAGGAGAAATAACTATGGATTAAAAACAGATCTCACACACACACACACACACACACACACACACTACAAAGCATCCACAGTAATGACGGGAATAAAAGCAATGCAGTGAGTTTTGTTAGCTACTAATATTAGATCAGAGAGATGAATAAATGCTCCGTCTGATGTTCCCTTACTGAAGGAGGGTTAGGAGACAGACAGACAGACAGACAGACAGGCAGGCAGGCAGGCAGGCAGGCAGGCAGGCAGGCAGGCAGGCAGACAGAGAGAGTCCCGTGGTCTGAATCCAGTCTACCTTGGCTGGTCTCCTAGTCTGGATTAGACCTGGTCTTAATACCTTCACACTGAAAGACAAATCTGATAGAGGAACCAGGCTGTAATCCACAGCAGCAACAACAATAACAACAACGATAACAACAACAACAATAACAACACAGAGCAGATCTTAGTCTTTGTGTCTTAGCTGGTGGTGAACTAAAATAATAATAATAATAAACTAATAATAATAGTTTTTATTTAAAAACAATTAAATAATACTTTCTTCACAGAGATGTTGATGAGTTGATTGGTTGGTTGGTCGGTCGGTTGGTTGGTTGATTGGTTGGTTGGTTGGTTGGTTGATTGGTTGGTTGGTCGGTTGGTTGGTTGGTTGGTTGATTGGTTGGTTGGTTGGTTGGTTGGTTGGTTGGTTGGTTGATTGGTTGGTTGGTTGGTTGGTTGGTTGATTGGTTGGTTGGTTGGTTGGTTGATTGGTTGGTTGGTTGGTTGGTTGGTTGATTGGTTGGTTGGTTGGTTGATTGGTTGGTTGGTTGATTGGTTGGTTGGTTGGTTGGTTGATTGGTTGATTGGTTGGTTGGTCAGTTGATTGGACGTCTGGACGTCTGGATGGAACAAGGAAGCATCATCTGGTCTAGTACATATGAAGTTGTTCCTGATGTTTCCAGGTGTTTCTGTGGTGTTTCAATATGTAACGATACTTCTGAGGTCCTGCCTATGAGACAGCTCTTCTCTCAGTCGCAGCCAATCAGGAGCCTGTTTCATACAGAGCCGTTGTTTTGCTTTGATTTGATTGTCTCACGGTGAGAGTACGGTGGCCAGCAGGGACAAAGTTTATATAAAAGACTATAAAACTGAGGTGTTCACATTTGAACTGGCCGCTCACTCTAGAAGTGAGCGGCCAGTGTGGCGGTGACTCTTTACTTTTTATCTACCAAAGACTTTTACCGGCTTGTAGTTTGTATTTTGAAAAGACAATATTACAAAGATCACACTGACCAAAGCCTCATTGGACGGTAGCATCCCACCTGCTGTCAGACAGAAACGCGGCAATGCCAAAACATCAACTTTTGGTAGAAATGTTCTGGCGTCCGGCCACTAATAATAGATCAGACAGAGATCACATCGGGCGCTGATGCTCATTGGACGGATCAGACCGGTGGCTGATCCTCGCTGCTGGAGGAAAACGCTGCGTGGCCCGAAAGTCACTTTCAGTTTTCAGATGATGATGATTTATTTTTGGAAGAATATACAGGGATGTCTGCCTGCCTGTCTGTCTGCCTGTCTGTCTGTCTGTCTCTCTGCCTGCCTGCCTGTCTGTCTGCCTGTCTGTTTGTCTGTCTGTCTGTCTGCCTGCCTGCCTGTCTGTCTGCCTGTCTGTCTGCCTGTCTGTTCTGTTTGTCTGTCTGTCTGTGTCTGTCTGCCTGCCTGTCTGTCTGTCTGTCTGTCTGCCTGTCTGTTTGGGTCACATCATGCAGGTTTAGTGTCCAAATCAATTATTTTCAAAACAAGTCATAGAAAAGAAGCTCAACTAAACTAAATCACATTTAAACTGATCAGTGATCAGTTCTCATAAGGAACATAAATAATGTGTACAAATCAATGTTGCACCTTTTAAGATCTTCTGGTTCAGAAGTAAAGCAGAGTGTGTTCCAGTTTGATGGTGTTTTAAGGCACCGTGTCATGTGACTCGTACCGGATCGTCTTTAGTAACGATCAATACACCGAACGGGTTACCAACAGAATCACCGTCTCAAATATTTATACTTTATTCTTTATTTTAAATCCATTTTCCTCAGGATGTTTTTCCGTCTCTCCTCAAAACTTTATTTGTCATTGATCCATTTATTAGTTGTTGATCAGCTTAACTAACTGAACTATCCAGCCTCATATTTAGTGATCACGCAAATAAATCTTGGAAACATTACCTACCTCTCCTTGGATCTGACCTCTGACCTCTGACCCTTGACCTCCCCTGCTGATCTGGGAACTGAAGCTGATTCGATTAGCTGATCCAAAGACTAAATGGTTCATAGTGTCGAGGCTGAAACGAGCTACAAACGGGTTCAGAGTGAAAGTCCAGAAGACGTCATCTTGTCCACATGGACTCCTCTGGTTCTGATGTTGTTCTTAGTGCTGGTCTGAAAGGTCACAGGTTCGATCCCCACAGCAGCCAGGTCGTCTTGCTGCCGTGCCCTTGAGCAACACGCAGCATTGAAATGTAATGAAATGTAAAAGTGGACATGCGGCCCTGGTCCTGGTTCTGACCCGGTGGTGGTTCTGATTCGATGGTGGTTCTGATCTGGTCCTGGTTCTGATTCGATGGTGGTTCTTACCCGCTGGTGATTCTGACCCTGGTCCTGGTTCTGACCTGGTGGAGGACCTGATGTTCATGGCTCAACATTTCATCCTTGACACCGTCACTGAGGCTGGACGCTACAGGAAAACATTTTTACTGTTCTGTCTGTTGTCTGGTGAAGCTTCGGGCCCCCCCCCCCTCCCTCCCTCCCTCCCTCCCCCCTCCCTCCCTTCGTTAGCAGCAGATCTCAGAGGAAGCGTTGCTGTCGGACATGTTGCTCCTCTGGCTGACTGGCAGCTCAACCTCATTGGGGGTAATTCGGTCTGCAGGCAGGTTACAATTAGAAACACAAATGATGAATCAACACGAGGACCAGCGTCAGTGGGGGAGACCAGAGACAGTAGTTAATGTAATACTGGGGTCAGGGGTCAGGGGTCAGGTCTGGTAGGGTGCAGTGTTTTGCTTAAGGGCACGTCAGCAGGATGGAGGCGTGCCAGCGATGACTTTAGAGGTTGAACTGGGTTGCAGGACGGACTTGTACTCTGAAGGCCACAGTCAGGAAACGTGTGAAGGACGTCGTGGTGTGAACCGGCTGGTCTAGTCAGTTTAACATGTCACCACCGGTTGTGTTGCATTGTGGGAAAGTGTTGTTTCTTTCTCCATGTGGACGGTTTGGAGGAACTGGTGCCTTCAGGACCAGTCAGGTTGTTTCTAAATCCTCAGGTTGCCTCAGCTGCCTTGGTCGCTTCTTCACCGTAGCTGCTGCTACTGTTGTTGTTGTTGTTGTTGTTGTTGTTTCCTCTTTAACCTTTGTAAATAAACTAACCATACATCAGTGATGAGACACACGTTAGTTTGACTGTGTGTTTGACTGTGTTTCTGTTTCGGCTGTTTGACTTCACTGTAGCGCCACCTGTAGACTGCGTGTTGAAACACCACTGGACCTGATTGGTCACCGTTAAGACCACAGAACGGATCTGTTAGAAATATGACAATATGTTAAAGGTGTTTTAATGGCTGAATACGTTTAGAACCGTCATCCCTTCATGTCTCTGATCTCATTGGTTCTCTAAAAAGGGTTTTAACTCGACCGGTTAAACAGGAATGAAACTCGCCGTTCATCCATTTCCCCTGAAGCCATCCCATACCTGCACAGCACCAGTCCACCAGAGTCCTTGTCGACGGTGTGAAGAGGAGAGCTGTTGCTACGGCGTCAAGTGGACGCTGATAGGCCACTCTGCGTCGTTGACCCCCATCATACCGCCACTAACAGGCATGCTGGGATCGGAGAGTCAAAACCAAAATAAACCAAAACTAGACAAAGAACAGTCAAAGTGGAGATATCCGCCCTGCAGCTTCAAACACCACAGAAGGGAAAAGACCATCCAGTTATCAGAAACCAACTCCATGATGCTTATTGTCACATTTCTGTCATTTTCATTCCACGAATGATTTGATGTGAAACGACTTCAATAATCACACAGGTGGTCTTCATAACAAATATATATATTGATAAAGGTATTGATGAAAGAGAGACAGAATGACAGACAGGAGGAGAAACAGACAACGAGATAGTCAGAAAGAGAGACAGACAGAGAGATAGACAGACAGACAGACAGAGATAGAGACAGATAGAGACAGACAGATAAAAAGACATAGAGACAGAACCAGACAGACAGAAAGAGACAGGTGGTGAGACAGACAGATGAAGAAAGAGGCAGACAGAACCAGAGAGCTGGTTTGTGATCTGAACCCAGATCTGCTCCACCACTACTCCTCCTCCTCCTCCTCCTCCTCCTCCTCCTCCTCCTCTTTATCTCTCCCTCCATTTTGTCTTCCTCCTGTCTGCTGCTCAGCCCGTCGTCCTCCACGCCGACGCTCGCCAGCAGACAGAAACACCAAATCAAATCATCTTCCGTCTCCCTGCAGCTCGTCATCGCCCCGGGTTACCGGTAGACAGACAGGTAGACGAGCAGAATCCAGTAGAGTCCAGTCGCATCGACTCACGCCGTCGGGGCGTTTTAAAGGTGCTCTGTGTTGAATGAGTGATTCTGTCATCTCACAGTTTATTTCACTGCATCCTCTTTCCATTGTGATGATAACGGACATCGTTGTAGCTGAATACATTTCACCTGGTGGATTTCATGCTGGATTTCATGCTTTCATGCTGATTTCATGCTGCATGTTTTGCGTCTTCCTCTGTCAGACTCCCTTTGGCTGTCTTCCTCCTCTCGAGGCTTTTCCTTGTAAATACTTTTCAATGCACGGGAGAAAAGTCATTTTACACCTGTTGATGTTTGTTTACGTGACTTGTTGTCGAGTCGATATCAGGTTTTTGCCAGACAGCTTTTTGAGGTTCTTGTCTGTGTAGCAGGTGATGTCTGTCTGTCTGTCTGTCTGTCTGTCTGCCACAACGCCACATTATGAAAACAATAAATGACGGCACCCAACCATGAACGCTCACTGAGGACGAGGAACTCCCACAAAACCAATGAGACCACAGTGGAGATGACTGGTAGCCTCTATCTCACCAGTGGTATTGTTACTAGTGTTTCTCCACATTAAGACTACATTTCCCATCAGCCCCGTTGCTTCCTGTCCCCCCTCCCCCTCCTGAAGAGGATCAACATGTTGAAGTGATTTCTCCATCTTCCTTTCTCTCCTTCCTCCATCTGCCGTCTCCAGAAACTCTTTATCTTTAGCTCCGTTAGCGCTGGAAGAACAGCGCCCTCTTCCTGTTTGGTGCCGTAAAGCAATCCAGCAGATTTCCCTCCAAATCAACCCGGTGGACACAATGTAGAATGAGAGTAGAGGCTGGTAGAGGCTGGTAGAGGCTGACAGGCTGGTAGAGGCTGGTAGAGGCTGACAGGCTGGTACAGGCTGGTAGAGGCTGACAGGCTGGTAGAGGCTGGTAGAGGCTGACAGGCTGGTAGAGGCTGGTAGAGGCTGACAGGCTGGTAGAGACTGACAGGCTGGTAGAGGCTGGTAGAGGCTGACAGGCTGGTAGAGACTGACAGGCTGGTAGAGGCTGGTAGAGGCTGACAGGCTGGTAGAGACTGACAGGCTGGTAGAGGCTGACAGGCTGGTAGAGGCTGGTAGAGGCTGACAGGCTGGTACAGGCTGGTAGAGGCTGACAGGCTGGTAGAGGTTGGTAGAGGCTGACAGGCTGGTAGAGGCTGGTAGAGGCTGACAGGCTGGTAGTAGTGGAGTTATACTGATGACTCTGAGAACAAGTTAGAGTGGAAAAGAGTAAAATAGAGCAGAATAGTGAACAATAAAATGGAGTAGAGCAGAGTAGAAGATTAGATTAGATGATTGTCCCAGAGGAGGAATTGCAGTTATGCAGCAGCAGATGTAGAAGAAAGAAAAGCACACAGCGATATACCATATACAAAATATCAAAAATATCAAAAGTATACTGGTTGGTGCGTTGTGGCAAAAAATTAGCTAAGAGAGTGGAATAGAATAGAATAAAATAGAAAAGAGTAGAGGTGAGCATTGTAGGATAGAAAAGAGTAATAGAGCAGAGTAGAAGTGATTCTACTGTTTGTGAATACAGCCAGTAGAGTATCAGATCCTCCTAGTCTCTGCTAGTGCGTCGTGTTCAAACTGTCTGACTTCCTCTGGTCGGATGAAACCGAACACAAGCTCGTTCTTGTCTTTTATGACTGAAAACACAAACCAATCAGCCGCTCAAGGAAGTGAAGCTCCGCCTCCAGTCCACCGCTGACAGACTCGTTTCTACACCGATGAAATCCAACAAACTCATTCAGCAGCCTGGGTTTGTTCTCAAGCACCGACACTCAGTTTGTCGATAGTCTGTAGAAGACAGACTCCTGGAGGAGGAAGTCCTTCTGGTCCTGAAGCTGCCTGATGGGAGCAGTGTCAGTTGGTATTATGGATATTATGGGATGGTGCTGCTGTGTGGTTGCTACAGGCTACCAGAGAGAGAGTAGATCACTAGCTAGCATTCAGGCTGCTAACAGGCTAACAGTCATTCACTCTGATCGATTTAACAAGACACCTTACTCCACAGTAAAAGCACCAAGTCAGTCAGTCAACGAGTCAGTCAGTCAACCAGTCAGTCAGTCAATGAGTCAGTCAACGAGTCAGTTAGTCAACCAGTCAGTCAGTCAGTCAGTCAGTCAGTCAACGAGTCAGTCAACGAGTCAGTTAGTCAACCAGTCAGTAAGTAAACTAGCCAGTCAGCCAACAAGGCAATATGTAACTCAAGTCAACCCGTCAGTCAGCCAGGTGATCTAGAGCATGTTGTATCTGTGTGTGTGTGTTCTCTTACTCTGCTTTACTCTGAGTCACAGATTCATTGATCTGCTGATTCATTCATTCATACCAGTGAGGTCTGACGAGAGAGCAGGAAAAACATGATCTACTGAAAACTGTTTTCATCTCTCATCATGATCCAGGATCTGTTTCAGACCAAACACTAAATACATCAATACATATTTAATCAATACATTTACCGCTGTAAATATCAGAAATATGCACCAGAGAAGTCCATGTGTACAAGATGATGCTTTCATTTTCACAGACGTCAACTAAACTTTTTTAACCCCTAAACCTCATTTCAGCCTCGACGCCTTTTAACCGGCTAATCGATGTAAAATTACTCCGTCGTCAATTTGAAGCCGCCATCTTGGGAGGAGTTTTTGCCGATGATGCCAAAGCAGTGGGCGTCATCCACAATGAGTTACGCAATAACTGCGCTAATTGAGTCTTGGCTAATTGGCGGGTTGCTCTTCCACAATGAGAAATCCTGTTTTCTAGCGAATGCAAAACCCTGTTGAAAGGGACGGCGCCACATTCAGCCAGACGAGGCGTGAGTCTTGTGAGTGTGACTGATTAGGAAACATCATAATTGCCTTGCTTTCCCCACTGAGCTCTCTATTATGCTACACTCCATTCCCCATTCAATGCAGTCTAGACGGCTAATTGAGTGTCTATGGTGTTGATTCAGACTATTAACCATCTGTGCCTCTCTCTCCCTCCTCCTTCTCTCTCCCTCCCTCCTCCCCCTCTCCCCATCCCTTCCTCCTCCCTCTCTCCAGGAGTTGGGAGGACTAGTAGGATGCTGAGTATCTCTCCTCCCCACCGCCGTTCTCCACCCTGCTCTCCATGACCTGAGAGCCCGACCACAGCGGGAGGAACGAAACACCAGAGAGAGAGAGGAAGAGGAGGGACGAAGGCCAGGGAAGGAAGGAAGGAGCACATTCTTCTGTTGTTGTTTGTTTTCCCTTTCCGAGATGGCGGCGACAGAAGCCAGCGCGGCGCCAGTGGTCCAGGAAGACGGGAAAACCACGGAAACCAAGCCGGCGGAGGCGGAGCCAACGACGAAAAACGGCAACTCAGAGACTGTCAACAGCGAGGTTGTCGATAAAGACGGCACGGCCGTCAACAGCGAGGTTGTCGATAACAAAGAGACTGTCAACAACGACACAGCGGCGGCAGCAGGAGCCGAGGAGGAGGCAGGAGGAGAAGGAGGAGCAGCGAGCGGGGAGGCCTCGGCTCCTCAGAGCTCGGAAAACGCCTCCTCCGCCGAGCCCAAGACCTCCTTCCTGGACTCCTTCCTCAACAAGAGTGGCCTGGGGAAGGTGATGGGAGGGAGGAAGAAGAAGGAGCAGAGCACAGGAGGAGGAGAGGAGAATGCTGCAGATGGCGGCGAGAAGGAGGGGGAGAAAGGAGAGGAGGCTGCAGGTGCTGAGGGAGGAGCAGAGGGAGGTGCAGAGGGAGAAGCAGCGATAGAGAAAGCCCCGGAGAACGGAGAGAAGGAGGAGGAGAAGAAGGCCGAGAAGGGCAAACAGGCGGAGGCCAAATCCTCCGTCCGGGATCTGATCAGGAAGCCGGTGGCGAGGATCTTCTCCCACCGCAGCACCGACAAGAAGGACGGCGCCGAGCCCCAGAAACCAGTCAAGGTCCGGTCCAGGTCCCTGGACCGGCTGGAGGACCCCGAGGCCCTCAACGCTACTGCAGACTCCACCATAGAGGAAGAAGGGGGAGGAGGAGGAGAAGGAGAAGGAGAAGGAGAAGGAGAAGGAGAAGGAGAAGGGGAAGGAGAAGGAGGAGGAGCAGAGGGAGGCGCAGAGGGAGAGCAGAAAGCCTCGTCCTCCTCGGCGGCCACCAAACACATGAAGCGCTGGCACTCCTTCAAGAAGCTCATGGCCCAGAAGACGCACAAGAAGAGCGCAGGAGGAACAGAGGAGGGGAAGGAGGAGGGAGCAGAGGGAGAAGGAGGCGGCGGAGACTCCTCCACGCTGGACTCCAAGGACTCCGGGCAGAAGCGGTGGAAGCTGAAGCGCTCCTGGACCTTCCAAGGCCTGAAGAGGGACCCGTCCATGGTCGGCATCAGCGGCAAGGGCAAGACCTCCGACAAAGACTCCTCTGACAACGTGAAGACGGAGGAGGCAGCGGGAGGAGTAGAGGCAGGAGAGGAGGCTAAGGAGGAGGGAGGAGCAGAGGAGGCCAAGACGGAGGCAGGAGAGGAGAAGGAGAAGGCCGAGGGAGGCGAGGAGGAGAAAGCGGCGGCGGCGGCGGCGGCGGCGACAGGAGGCGGGACGGTCACGCAGCACGCCAACGAGATCTGGACTTCCTTCAAGAAGCGCGTCATCCACAAGTCCAAACGCTCCAACACAGAGTGCGCCCCCAGCGGGGAGGAGGACGCCACCGCAGCCCCGTCAGGTGAGGAGACGCAAAAACAGAATAATCAGAAAGGTAAACCCTCAGGCCTCAAAACATTATAACACGGAGGAAACGTTACAACGTCCAGATGTAAAGGCGGACTAGTGAGTAGATGGAGTTTCCGTGTTCGTGATGCGTTCAATGTCCCCGACAACCTATGTAGTCTCATTTAGCCACTTGTTAGCAACCACCTTTTTTAAGACACGTAAAAGCTTCAAAATTCACGAGTGGGGTATTTACTGACGTGTTTTATGTCGTAGAACAAAAACGTGAAAACCTCTTAAGCTTGTGTTAACCACAGACCTTATTTCAGGCATCTAACCAAAAACCCATTCAAAAAACCCATTGACTTTGAGACGAGGGAACAGGAAGTGCTAAAATGCTAACTCCCTTCCTGGTTTAAGACTCATTCCTGCACCACTCGATGCAGTAGTAGAAGAGGCAGGTTGAGGGAAAGTTAGTGCACCAAACAACTAAATTGCACTTTAACTCCTGAACATTGAACTTCAGATTGATGGTCTGACGGTGACGAGGATCTCTGGGTGGATTTTTCCTTTCAGTTTGTTTTCATCAGGTCGTTGTTCTGACAGGTGAGATGACGATGCAGAAATATCAAGCGCTTCATTCCAAAAACACTTAAAAATTCCCTTAATGTTCATTGTGCAATATTTCAACAGTACAATTGATTATCTCATTTAGGATATCACAGGCCCTCAGTAAGACATCAGTATCTATTCCTACAGACTCTTGATCTCCACGCCAGCAGCAGGTGTGAGATGGTTTTGGACTGATGAAGCATGCAGTGGATTCTGCAGATTCATAATGCAGTGATCGCACTGTGAGACGAGATGTTGGTGTTTTTGTCAGGTATCATAGTTTCAACATGGTTTAACACGGAGGCCAGTTAAGGTCCAGTCTGGTCTGCTGTCTGCTGGGGAGCCGATGGAATTAAAACACTTCCTGTTATATTAAGGCACATAAAAGATTCAACGTTTGATGTGAAATTCATATTGCAGCCCAGTTAACAGCCAAGACTACGCTCCGCTTACGATATCACTTCAACCCTCTGAACCCCAAAACACTTTCTGGGTGATTTCTGCTCCTTTCACCTTTCTACTCACTGTGGGCTAGTTTTCCACTGCAGTATATAAGTCCTGCAGCTACAAAACATATGACACTCCACAATGTCTTTTGTGCAGAATAAATAGATAGAAAGCCACAAATCAAAAATCAAAAATTGGGGCCTCCATATTCTTTATATACTAAGATATTTACACATTTACAGCTGCAGGCGTTTTCAAGGATCTCTTCAGGCACCAAGTCACCAAGTCACCAAGGCATTTATCTCTTGTCCAGATTCAAAGGAATTGTTGCGTCGTCTGTGTAAAAGTTCCTGTTTTTTTCAGGATCTCGCAGCACAAATGGTTTATTATTGGCCAATTTTGAAATGATGCATGGGGAATCAAATGATTTTGGATGAAATCTCAACATTTTATTTTTCCTGACGCGACCGATATCGGAACAGGAAGCATTCGGTGATCTCCGGTTGCGCGAAAATGTGCACAATTCTTTGCTTTTCACTGGATCTAGCTCTGGCAACTGTTTAATGTTGGTGATGTTTTTACATCAGGGTTCAGAAGGTAAATATCTGAAGTCAGTGAGGTGCATGATTCCTTCTGCATGTCTCTATGGAGTCAGACTCTCTGAATGTAGTTATTATTATGGTTCTTATTAAACTGATAAGCCTCCTCGTCATGAACCTGCTGTAATCTAGAGCTATCTATCATTCTGAGAGGACCATCATTTTGGAGCTAGCCTCTTCAGATGTAATGATAATAACTATCATCGTTCTTATTAAAGCGATAACCCAACCCTCTCGTTCTCCAGGAGAGGAGGCCACCACAGAGGACGGCAAAGACGGCAAAGACGGCAAAGACGGCAAAGACGGCAAAGACGGCAAGACGGTGAAGGCCAAGCGCACCCACTTTGGCCGGGCAGTTTCCCTGAAGAACTTCATCCTGCGCAAGGGCAAATCCACCAGCGTGGACCTGGGGGAGGGCACCAAGGAGGAGGAGGAGGAGGAGGGAGAAGGAGAAGGAGAGGGAGGAGGAGAGGGAGGAGGCACCGACGGTGAAGCCACCACGGCAACCGAGGAGACCAACGACAAAGCTGCAGCGGCTGAGGAGACGCCGGCGGAGAGCGGAGGAGAGTCGGCAAAGGAGGTGGAGAAGGAGGTGGTGAAGGAGGTGGTGAAGGAGGTGGCGAAGGCGGCGGAGAAGGAGGTGACGAAGGCGGCGGAGAAGGAGGTGGCGAAGGAGGCTGAGAAGGAGGCGGAGAAGACGCAGGCCGAGGCTCCGGTAACCAATGGGGAGAACGGCTGCTCCAATGGCACGGCGGAGGAGAACGCCACACACAATCACCAGGAGGAGGAGAAAACGACGGGGAGCAGCCCCGTGAAGAAGAGCAAGGAGGCGGGAGGAGGGAAAGAGGAGGCCAACGCCAAGATCATCAACGCCACGGCGGGCGTGACCAGCGGTGAGTTAGACCACGCTGACCGGGACTCTGACGAGGAAGGAGATACTAACAGACTAATAAACCGTAGCAGTAAAACCAGCTGGCCAGGAACTCAGTTAGCCATGTTAGCGCTAGCGGCTAGCAGGGAGGAGGAGGGAGGGGAGGGGCAGGGGGCGGAGTCTCCACAAAATGGAGGCTGTGAGGACGATGCAGAGTCATGTGACCAGGGAGAGAGGGAGGAGGAGGATGAGGAGATGAGGAAGAGGGACCTGCGAGAGGCCGCGGCAGCCATCGTTCAGAACGTGATGTCAGCGGCAACTGACCAATTAGAGAGGGAGCTGTGCGTGGTTGCCGTCGACAACGGTTTAAATGGGTGTTGTGACGGCCAGCAGCTCGATATGGACATTAGCTACTGAGAGCTACACACACACACACACACACACACACAAAGCTATATGCAGAAACACATATACATAGGCATGCCAAGTTCAGTGCTGCAGCATGGCAATAATAACGCAGCATTGATTCAACGTTCCTAAAGCCCTTTAAGGAAACTCTAGCGTAGGTTTGTGTGTGTGTGTGTGTGTGTGTGTGTGTGTGTGTGTGTGTGTTCTCCTGTAAATAGCCTGGGAGTGTGAGATAGAAAAAGAGAGGGCGGTAGAAAGGGAGAGCGATGGAGAGAGAGAAGCGTCCTCAGCTACTTCCTCTCAGTGGAATATTTTCATGTTGCATGAGTTCATGAACATTTAACAGGAACAGTAAAACCATACTGGACTCAGGTGGTGACTACGGATTCCCAGGGCAGCTAACGTTCATGAAGTTACATAAAGGAACAGAGTGAGGTATCAGTGTGGTCGAGAGGTGCTGACACCATGTTTTATACCAGCTTCATTTTGATGCTTTGGTTGTCGTTTTGGTGCAAAACCCCTGAAACCGTGTTCAGGTTCGGCTCATGGTCATGTATGTAATTGTGCACTTGGTTCTTGCACAAAGCTCTGAAAAAGCTGAGATTAGGAATACGATTTTTTAACCTTTATTAGGCGCAAAGGCCGAGCAAAGGCAGGAGGCGGGCTCTGGCGTCCGTTCGTTAAAGACGACGTGTTGCAGTTGCATTGTTGTGGGCGTGTCTAAAACCTTTTGACAAAGTCCGTTAGTGGATGACGTTTACCTATGCTCTGTCAAAAGTTCAACTAGTTTCAACTCTTCTGGATGGATCACTGAAACACAAGATTGGTGCGCGGTGCGTTCACAGACCAGGAAGTAGCTCAGTGATTTTCTAACTAGTGGCCAAGTCGATGCACTTTGGAGGTTTTCGCTCCTCGACCACCTCTGTTTGATCTGGCAGCTAAACGTTGCTCCTGCTGTTGCTCTGCAATTACTGAAAACCAGTTTGAAGCTAAATTGCTTTTGTGAAAAATGTAAACGTGATTAATTTGTAGCATTTGGCTCAGTAAGGCCTGAAAACATGCTAAGCTCTCACAGCATCTCCTTCCATCAAAACAAGCAGAACAGAAAGCTTCCTGTTGGACACGCAGGCTCATATCTGACTTTTCAGATGAGTTCATGTCTGTTCCAGGAAGTAAACACATCCCATACCAATATGAACTGACAGCGGTTTGGAAAAGACATGCCGAGGAACAGGAGCAAATCGGTATTTTAAGTAGCTCTATGTAGGTTGGTCTACTAGCTAAATGCTCCAACATTCAGGATTCTGTCCATCGTGTCTCGTCGTCCTCCATGCTAGCGGCGCTCAGACAAGCTGACCACGTGATAGCAACTGATGGAAGATTTACTTGTTCTCGTGGCAACGCTGACTAATTCTGATTGGAGCGTCCGTCTACGTCACATGGCTCAGGATCTGATGTTGCACCACAAACCCATGTGGTCCAGATGGGAGGTGATGAAATGCGACATCAGATCAGACTCGTGACTCTCTGACCTGCAGTGTGAACGGAGCCACAGGGAACCAAGTGCATCGTTATATTAAGGATCGAGCCCAGCGGCGTTGAAGCGCTAACTGCTAACTGCTAACCGCTAACCGCCCCGTCCTGCCAGTGTGCTCTAGCTCCCCCGCCCTACCAGCAGCAGCCTACCAGCTATAACTAGCTGTACATTAGGTAGTTAGCCCTGTTTGCTGTGGAAGAGGAAAGCTGGTTTAGCAGACATCAATAGAGTCGAGTCCATCAACGGATTAGCGGGAGAATCAAAGTGTCACAGAGCCTCTTCAACGAGCCAGATTAACTAGACTTCTCTCTCCCCATCTCACATAGATAGATAGATAGATAGATAGATAGATAGATAGATAGATAGATAGATAGATAGATAGACAAGGTAACTTCAAGGACAAAGTCAAACACCAAAAGCACAACAGGAACATTCCACTGAAGGACAGAAAGGAAATGTCCTTCAGACAGTCAGACAGGTAGGTTAGACAGGTTGTTGGGTACCATAGTCTTCCTCAAATCAGTCGTTTGTGATGATGATGATGATGTGATTATTTGTCATGAGACTGTCATGTGTCATTTGTTGTTTCTGACTCAACTAACACTGAAAATGCTAACTAAGCTAACAGATGTAGTCATTAGTCTCAACCAACATGTCTTGTACTAAACCACTAAACACATTATAACCCTTTTTATGTGAATGTTTATTATTATTATTATTATTATTATTATTATTATTACCCTTTTTCCAGGACATATTTTTTAATATATTTTTTCAATCTCTTCTGTTATCATTTACCAGACAAAAAGGCGGGAAACGTGTGAGGCCACACAAAGAGGATTAGAACTGCCGGAATTCGCTGAGCAAGGAGCTCTGAGCCCCGCCCCTAACTCCTCCCCTCCTCCTCCTCCTCCTCCTCCTCCTCTTCATCCCTCCTCCTTCCTCCCAAATAAACGGAGTAATCACGTGTTAACGCCACAGTTCACCATGGTGAGAGATGCAATCCATGTAGATGAGAGAAAAAAAGTGAAAAATAATAATTACTCAGAAAGCAATAATTCAAGTCATCTATCGTCCCCGGCACATTCTGTCCGTCCACCCCCTCCCCCCCTTCCCTCCACCCCTCCATACATACATACATGTACATCCAATGTTTTTTTTGTTTTTTTTGCTTGTCTTTGTGAGATTTTATATTGTCTAAGAGAAAAAAAAGAAAATGCAGAAATGTAAAAATGAAAAACGAGACATTCCACCCCCTTGTCCACCGTTACTCTACTTACTCTGCTCTCTGTCTCTACCGGTTTCTGATTGGTGGATTTAAGGAACAAAAAAAGACTGTTAGTTTTATATTGACGGCCATCTTGGTTTGTAGTCCCCCCACCCCCCAGTAGATACCAGGACCATGTTGCTACAGTATATATACTGCCCTGAGGACTGCCCAGCTCCCCATAGCCAACCACACTGCAATGTCTTCAGCTCTGTGTGTTTAATGTTTTTAGACTGTTATATCGTGTACATGGAAAAAAAACTCCATCAAATATTAAAGTCAAAATGACTTTTGTTCTGCTTTGGTTCTCTTTTCTTTTTAAACACATCTCCTCACTGTATCGCAGTCTGACGATATGCTGTAATTAAAAAAACAAATGTTTTGTTGGTCAAAGTTTTCACATGTCCGCTAGCAAATTGTCAAAATGATAGTACAATAAAGACTAAAATCTAACAACTAAACTGCAAGTCAATGTGGGGGTTTATTTTTATCTCTCTGATTGAAACGAGGCTTTACGCTGAAACGCCATTGGTGCTCATTAATCCGTATCGATAATCTCATCCCGTTACGTAACGGCGGAATAATACCAGATTTCTTTGTATTAAAGTAGATCTGCATGTATCATCTGGTACAGGCGCCCATATGGCGGCAACAGAACGTTTACATTGAGGCTTTTAGCTGACGCTGTGATCCGAAGGGACTCATAGGACCGAACCGGTTCAGGCCTTGCCTTGTGGGATTTGACCCTGCGACCTTCTGTCTACAGGACGCCTGCAGTCAACTTCATTCATGTTTCAAATTGAGTCAATTTTGTAACTTTCCAGAAACGTATTATAGAAATGTGTTTTATTTCTGTTATTATTGTTGAAGTCTTAAGGCAGCAACTGATAATAAAAAGCTTGATGAGTTGATACGACACTGATGATATTTTTGGGTGCGTTGGCTTGAAAGCATCGATCAAACCCAGATCAACAGAAAACATAAGCCTGTACACCAACTCAGCATCCACCCTCACAAAGAGACATTAGGAAGTTGAAATGGTGAAAAAAGTTATTTTAATATAAATTAACCTGGAACAGAAAGAAAGCAGGAGCTTAAAAAGTCTGGAAACCTTTTGAACTGAATGATCTAAATTCAGACCTTACAGGTCTTAAAGTGGTTAAGTCTTACCCATACGGAAATGTAATATATGACATATATGCCCCTATATCAGCGAGCGATATTGCCATATATGTTACATATAAGGCGATTTATTATTACCACATACATACATCCTCTGGATGTATGACGATATAGGTTTTTAACATATATGAAATATCCATAGTAAAATTTGTATATGTACATATATTAAAAAATTGTATTGTATGAATTTGTATATGGTATTATATGTTGCAACCATATATGTTAACAATATATGTTTAATTTATATATTTATATATGTTTATTAAAACAACATATATACAACATATATAACATAAACATATGCCTCTCCTCGTTAGTACGGAGACCGGGGTTCAATTCCCCGACAGGGAGGACGCTCTACTTATATGGGGTGGCTGTGGCTCAGGAGGTAGAGCAGGTAGGCCTCTAATCAGAAGATCAGAGGTTCGATCCCCGGCTCCTCCAGTCCACATGTCGAAGTGTCCTTGGGCAAGACACTGAACCCCACCTTGCATGGTAGCTCACTGCTGTGAGGGTGAATGGGTGAATGAGAGGCATATACTGTAAAGCGCTATATAAATGCAGTCCATTTACCATCCATTTGTATGGGCTAGACATATATGTCATATATGAAATTGTTCCAATTTCTAATAGGTTTCATATATAGTTTGTACATATATGTTTTTCCTTCATATGTACATATATTTCATATATGGAAATTTACTATATGTACATATATTACATTTCCGTATGGGTAAATATAGTAAGAAATCTCCCTGGTGTTTCTGCTGCTGTTTGTTTTAGTCTCCAGGCAGATTCTGGTGATTTCATTTGGCATTGAAAAGGTCTTTAAATCCAAGCTGCAGAAACCTGAAGTCGTATTAAAGGACCCGTTTTACTCTCTCAGCTTCTTAATGCCGATGTCCTTCTGGCTGGTGTTCTGCCTCCTTTTCCCTTTTGTTTCTGAGCCAAAACAATGAGCAGCGTTTCATAGTGCAGGATGGGAAGTCAACAGCTTAATTAGTGGATCTCAGAGCGTCTGAACTTCCTGTGTGGAGATGCTGGTTTGATTTGATTTACTCAGCATCTTTAAGATCCCATCAGTGTAGCTGAACGCCACAATAAGATCATTGTGGTGCTCATGATGTTGGGATGCAGGGCGGCAGGATGGCCAGGGGTCAAACTGAAGGTCACAGATTCAAGCTCCAGTGAAATTCAATGAAAGCTTTGTAGTTGAATTGCAGTAAAATAAAATGTGTGACTTTTCTTTTTCTATAGTTTATTCCTGCCAACAGTCGAAGCCTCTTGGGGGTGAATTCGACTACCTTTTGATGGGCAGTGTCAAAGTGTCCTTGAGCAAGGCACTGAACCGGCCACTCACTACGCAGGTTAAAATAACTCAACATCAGCAATAACGCAAGATGATCGATCACAATGCCTGACTGACAGATCACACAGTGTTACAGCGTTATTACATATTACACACAAAAAAGAAAGTTTCATCCTTCTTGTGGCACTAACGCTGCCGGGGTTGTGGGTTCGATTCCTTGTGACGACGCGCTCCGTGAAACCATCAGATGCAGCAAAATGAATGTATGGATCGAATCCCTCAAGTTACCTGATGATATCTGGTGACTGAAAACGGACAGCGCTGATTCCCGTGGACTTTAAATCGTTTGTGTAGTTTCCAAAAAGCGAATTCTTCATTTCACGGTGGAGTGAGTTACTGGTGTTCACTCGTAGCCGCCAAGTCAGAAAGGTGTCGAAATATTGTAGACAAACATCAGAAGCAGTCAAATGAAAGGGTGGATTGAATCTGTATCGACCCTCAGCTGGATCAATAACGGCCAGTGGCTCCGAGACAAATTCACTATTGATCTCCAAGATGAGAGCCTCCATTCACTTCCTTCATACTGAGGCGGGTGTCCGTGGTTCAACTGCTCACATTCATAACTACAGTATAGTTGTATTAAACAACCTGTAAAAGGTACATATGAGTTTGAACTCAAATATTGTAGAAAACAATCATCAGAAGCAACAACGTGATTGATTTGATTGATTATGCTTTAAGATGTTACTCAATTAAACTGGCAGCTTTGACAAATTCACTTGTATAACGTAGTGGAGTCCAAAAGTCTGTCCACTACCAAGAACTCATCATTTATCAAAAACTAATACACATTTTAATCTAATGATATTTTTAATTTAAAAAAAAAAAAAATGTAATTAACAATTACAAATATTATTTCAAAGTTAAAGCACTAGCAGTACTCAGAGGACCATATTCATTTAGCCAATATGTGGTATCAGTTGTTAAAAGACCAAAACTATTCACACTGTATTAGGAGCATTCATGTGTTCATATTTGAATTATATTGAAAGATATTGAGATATATTTCAGTTTCATACGAGCATTTCTCAAAGATCTAATCATGTTGATTTGTATCAGTTAAAAATAATTATTGAATAAGAAAGAGTAAAAATGTCTTAATAAGTTAAATGAATGAAGTGAAAACAAGTTCTTGGTAGTGGACTCAGACTGTTTCTACTGAACTGATCATTTCATCACTGATCCATCTTATTGATTTAGTGTTTAGATCATGTAGCTTGTTAGCTAGCTAACCATAGTATCTGGTCAGCTAACCATCACTGTCTTGTTGTTAACACATCTGGTTAGCACACTAGCTAACGTATCTAGTAGAAGCTAGCATTAGCAGTGGCTAGTAGTCCCATGTTACCAGTAACTAAACTAGCCTGCTGGCTAGTTAGCTAGCTAACGTATCTAGTAGAAGCTAGCGTTAGCAGTGGCTAGTAGTCCCATGTTAACAGTAACTAGTTAGCTAGCTACCAGTTAGTTCAGGTGAACTAGCTGACTCTTCTCCAGCTCCAACTCAGAGTGTTTTGGAGTAGAGACTAGGGCTAAAGACAAGACAGTTTACTGAGTCACAGTAACCTACATTTGGAGACAAATCTACCTGATCACACTGATCACTTTTACTGAGAACGTTACTGGATGATCTACAGACACACCACAACAACCTGGTTCAGACAGTCAACTGGTTCTACTGACACATTAACTAACAGACTCCAGATCAGATGGTTGGTAGCAGATTAATATTTCTATCCATAAAAACAGTGATGGAAATGTTTCATATCTTATTATTTTAGTACATTTCATTTGCACACTTTGTACTTGTTGATACACTAAGTACATTCTGCAATAAGGAGATTTTCAATAAGCACCTACACAGTATTATGTACTTCCAATACTCCATCAGTGAATACAGGTTCATAAACTGCAATAAGGCCATTGTAAAATGTCCCCATAAATTCCTCCCTGTGCTTCTTCCTAAGCAGACCTGAACAGATGACACTAAAATGTGTTGGTTTTACTGGGACCCTTCGGCGTCCTTCCAGGGGTCCCCAGACCTCACGTTGAGAACTACAGCAGCACTAACACATGTCTCTCCATCTGTAAAGTGCGTGGTGACGATAATTCCCTACTGTCGGTTGAAATCGGCAGCATACTGTCTTCCTGTCAGGCCAAATCTCTGGGATTATGTTATTACAGCGGTAATGCCAGTGTACGCTAGGAGCACCAGCACACACACACACACACACACACACACACACACACACACACACAGAAACAACCAACACTGACACAGGGAAATGGAAGCTTGTTGGTTTAAAGACATTTTAAATGGTAACGTGGGTCCTGACGTGTAGAAGGCTAAATGAACAGCACTGATTTAGAGTGGCAGATGATGATGATGATGATGTGTGGAGACGTCACTTGCTGCTGGGTAAATTACTGTTAATTAAAGACATGCAACGAGGCTGGAGAACGTATTAATATATATATAATATATAATATAATGGATTATGAGGACGTGTCGCAGGCCGATAACAAACCACCAACACCAGGAAGCTCAAGGTGTCTCTTCTGTCCAGTCTGGAGGGATTTCACCAACAAGGCGAACAAATAAAATCAGATAAAAACCAGACGAACAGACGAACAGACGAAGCTCATAATCAACGTTCCCTCTTTTATTATCAACTATTCATTTATTTACAAAGCAAACACAATATTTCACACCACCAAGCCTGTCTGGACGACGAGGCTCGATTCAGACCGGCTCACATCTCACCGGACAAACACCCGAATGAAAGAGTTTCCCTCCAGAGGGAGATCAACTTGGAGAATGATTACTAGCTCACAACAAAACAAAAAAACATTGGTTTTTAAATGGTAATAGGTAAATTAAGAACTGACACAACGATGACACTTATTGACTGGATTCTTGATTTGTAATGATTGGAAATGAATCGTTCATATCAAATGACCTCAAAGACTCAACCCAACATGCTGCTGATATATTGGAATAAGATAATTCGTCTGCTTAGTGCAGGTAAAGCTGCACGCTGGCGCCCCCAAATGGCAGCAGGAAGTAACTGTAATATTTGACTTCAATACCCAGAAGTCCTGGGAGGTGACGTGAGGAAACAGCAGCTCCTGATCTGATCTAACGTCGGCGAGCCCAGCTGTTAAAGTTTCGATTGGCCAGTGTTCACACCGACACCATTTGGTTCTGCCTGGTAAGACGGGAGTGTTTCACCGCCTGGCGAAGCTTCAAACCACGACGGAAACAGAAAAGACGTCCTGATAAATAAAACACAACGCGAGAGATCAGAGTCAGACGGGACGGAGTCAAGACGCTCGCCGTCGGCTGAACGGGAAGATAAATGGAGCGTTTAGTCCATTTGGACAAGACGCTGTCCCCCCCCACACACACACACACACACACACACACACACACACACACACACACACACACACAGCTGGCTGTTGGCTATATAGGGCACTCAGAGCTAATGGGAGCTTTCATAGAAAACACAATAGACATGAGTAGTGTGTGTGTGTGTGTGTGTGTGTGTGTGTGTGTGTGTGTGTGTGTGTGTGTGTGTGTGTGTGGGAGCAGATGAGCCGATATGTTCATGTGTGCTCAGGAGGAACAGAGCGAGTTGAAACGAACGAACATACAAACCAGAACAGAACTGTGTGGCCTCCTGCTGAGAATCAGACACAGTACGTGTGTGTGTGTGTGTGTGTGTGTGTGGTATAAAGTGTAAACTCAGAGGGATGCTCACCCTTTTTATCGCCCTTCATATCCGATATATTTGCATTTAGGTGGATTCTAACTGGGGTTCACACTGAGCAACACGATCACCAGATCACCAGATCACCAGAGGTCCTTTCATGTCCTACAGAGCTGATGGACCAGGGAGACTCAGTCGATGCCAGAAAAGTTGGGACATGGTTGAACTTTCCATGGTCATCGTCCGTCAACAACCAATCAGATTCCTTCCTTGTTTCTCTACTGATGTGATTTAGTGTCATGATCAATATTTCTGCCTGTCAACTGTAAAATGGACCAGAAGTTGATTCCAGCCAATCAAATCTTCCCAGTTCTGAAAGACAAACGTCTCAACGATGCTCGGAGAACGGTTGATCCATCGACGGTCGATGAAGATCAGATTTTGTTTCTTTTCAATGAATGTGACGTAACTAGTTAACCAGCTTCGTTAACTCATCCAATGATGCAACGTTATGAGAGACAAAACGATTTGCCTGTTAAAACGTTGTAGCTGCAGACGCTACATAGAGGCAATCCGAGCCTCTGGCCCCGCCCACAATCTGTCAGAATAGAGACCCATCAATCAAGTGGCTCAGTGTGAACGTGGTTAGTGTGTGTGGTTGTGTTTGGTGCTCCTGGTGTGTTTCAATAGAACCATTTAAGAAGCTGAACTTTAGTATGAAACCCTGTCAACATCTTAAAAGAGTTCCACCATGAGAGCTTTTATTTTGACATCTACTGTTTGATGTTGGTGGTCTAGGAGTCATTGGATAAGAGCGTCAGCTAAATGGATAGTCCTGTCTGGTTTTCAGTCACCAGAACCCTTAAAGACCCCTTAAGGTCCTTAAAGAACCCTTAAGGTCCTTAAAGGGATTTGGTTCTTTTTCTCCCCTTAACTCATGCAGCAGTGATCAATCCCTGTCAGAGAAAGTCTTTATCAATCAGCCCAGATTGCATAAAATATCTACAAATATGCAGTCAATGTTTAATATCAGCACTTTTATAAAAAAACAAAAACGCCAAAAATTAGTTTTAGTGCAACGACCTGGATTGGAACTAAACTGGATCCAAAACCTAAACTACCTTCAATGACCACGGCTAAAAAAACACTAAAAAAATACAAAAGCTAAGACTTGCAGACTTTAACGGGTTTAAACTGCTGGAACAGAAAAAAGACAAACTGATTGAATCACATTTCCACATGTAATGGATGAAAGGAAAACAGAGCGCCGTGCAGCAGAGACAGCAGGTCTTCTGTATATAATGGATATAAATACAAACAGGCGACAACAAGAACAAATAAAAGTTTGTTTTTTGCGATCGATTTGCCTCCCAGTGTCTGTACAAACAAGGCTTACAAAGCTCATAAGGTCAGGGGTCAAATCATCTACTCATCTCAACTCTGCTTCCCTCTATCATCCATCCCTCCGTCCTGCTCTACTCCACCTCATACACCTTCATTCATCCATGTTTCTTTTATCCGCTGCGTTCTTCTCATTTTGTGAAACATGTTCCTCCTTCCTCTCCTCCTCTACTCCATCTTGGACATCTCAAACTTGGTTGTTATGGTTTCCTGTGGACAGAAAACAAACCGTGATCAGAAGCGCCTCCATCTGAAGGAATGACAGCAGGTCTTTATTTCATACAGTGCATTTATAAAAATAGAGAAGAAAATCAACTTCAAATTCAGCGTAGTGCCAATTAAGATGTCATGAGGGTTTACTGGGTCTTTACAGCAGCAAAGAATACCACAGACAACATGGAAGCATCCTCATCATGCTAACATCAACTTCCTGCCGCCTAGAGAGACGTGCTTGACTGATATGGCGAGACGCCGCCAACCAACGATATGGCGAAGGTCGTTGTTGATGGTAAAATGGATGTGGGGGTGTTCCTGAAGAGGTTTCCTCAGAGCGGTCCAGGTACGAGGAATGTTCACCACCCACAAGGTGATTTCTTTCTAAAAATATTTCATATTTTTTCTCTTATTCCAAGAGCTTTCCTTGATATTTGAACCTTCTGTCCAGGTCAAGAGGTCATCGTATTCCTCCATTTATATATGACTAATAAAATAAAACAATAAAATGAGAAATAAGGCTGTGCTCAAAACGATATTATAATCAGGATATTCCTTGTACAAAAATAAAAGTAAATTCAGGTCAACTGTTGTAAAACTCTAACAGAGGGTCTTTTTAAATATATACGTCTATATATATATAAAAAGACATTTCCCAAAGTAAATACCTTTGGGTCGATACCCTGATGTGATTGAATTCATCAACAGACCCTCAGGTGCAGTTTCAGGTTTCATTCACATTAACCGGGAAATGTGAACATTTACCACATTCCCATTTACCGTGACGTAACTGAACAATCTGGTTGTTCATTCTTTCGGACCACCGGCATGTTTTGATCGTAGGCTTGCAGCCCAAAAGCAGGCGCTCGAGGGCCACTTGGGGGCCGCGGCCCAGTGGTTGAGAATCCCCGATGTACACAACGAGAAAGAAGCTGTTTAATTGATTAATATTGTTGTAATATCATATTTTTATGTGAAACGTGTTGTCATGATTCTATATTGTTTACATCCCAATAACATCTTTACTATGTTTACAGTTTAAACGTCATAAGAAGCACTTTGCTGACGGGGAGTGAACGCTCAATAAAAGGAAATAAAATAGAATCAAATAATAAATACACATTAAAGATAAAACATCTTGTCAGATATCTGAGTTTTGTCTGGACGATGTGGCGCTGAGATCGTTGTGAGGAAGAAAAACAAAATGCCCTCCAACACACACACACACACACACACACACACACACACCGCTGCTCCATTGTTCTGCTCACCATGACAACAGCGGGGGGTAAACAACAGTATGATGTAACCGTGGCAACAGCTGCTGCATGCTGATTGGCTGCCGCCCCCTGTTGTTCAGAGTCGGTACTACACCCTGTTGAACGACCTCTATGGTCCGTGTGTGTGTGTGTGTGTGTGTTGCTGAACCTGATCCACTTCCTGTCACGCTGCCCGGAGTGTCTCCTCATCAGAGTTTCAGTTGCTTTAGTTCACGTGATTCTACCGATTATTATTTGCTGATGCAACGACCCTGTTTCCCCCCAGAGATCAATAAAGTTTCATGTTCATGACCCAGCATGCATCTCACCTCGTCAGAGTCCAGCAGGGGAGGCAGGGCGCTGGGGGGTGAGAGAACAAAACACTGTCAGAATCCCAGATGAACTCAATAAAGTTTTGATCATTTTCAATATTAAATAACCAGCGTCGTCATAGTAACCGACTTACACGTCGACCATGGATGAGGGGATGTTCTCCTCCACCCATTTCAGATCTTCATCCTGCAATAAAACACAAGTGTTTTTTACTCCATGCTGACCAGGAACTCGTGCACAGAACGTTCATGTTGCATTCAGGATCTCCGGGTGAAAGTGGACGACCTCATAACTCAATTTATCTGTCCTCCATCTTTGTATTCTTTTGTTCTGGAATCGTACTTTAGATGATACATGAAAGCGTCATGGAGGACAGAACATCTCAGAAAAACTCGCTCCACCTGAACGCAACACCAACAGCTGGATGCAACAAGTTCATACACGTTCTCTGGGAGTTGGCAAAAGGCATTCTGGGAAATGTAGGAAATCACTAACTGAAGTAGAAGCAGACCAAGCAAACACATGGTTATAAAACGTTGAACATCACAGATCACTGGTTGAGTTTGAACTCACCACTTTGTGAGGTTTGACCGTCCCGTTGGTCTCGGCCTTCCCCCCCCTCATCTTCATCCCCTCTGGAGACACACAGGAGTTAAAAACAAACATGGAGGACTTCATGTTGATATTTCACTAAGACTAGTGATGTACTGAGGAGGACTAGCCACGCTGCTGGGAGCAAGAACAACCTGGTAGGAGGGAGGGAGGAAGGGAGGGAGGAAGGAGGGCAGGAAAGGAGGGAAGGGAGGGAGGTAGAGGGAGGAAAGAGGTAGGGAGGAGGAAGGTGAAAGGAGGGGAGGAAAGGAGGGAAGGGAGGAGGTGGAGGGAGGTTCTCACCGAAGGCCTCGTTCATCATGGGTTCCTTCTCCTCTTCGTCGCTCTCTTCGTCCACCAGGGGGCTGAAGGCGTATCTGACAGGAGGACAAACACGTATCTACATTCATGTATGATCGAACGCATCACAGCTGGACTGGGTCCTGATTGGCTCCCTCACTAAAGACTTCCTGAAATCCGTCCAATCAGGGTCCAGGATTGAGACGACTTAGTCTTCACATTCATCCATTCATTCTTTTAACTAAACTACATTCATGAAGCACGTTAATCTGATCCTGGGTCAGAATCTGAAGACCTGAAGAAATCAAGGTGGTCTCCCATGATGCATCTCTTTCCTCTGTAACCCAAGAAAGCAGAAAAGCCGTGAAAGTACTAAATACGCCACCGTGACCCCTGACCCCCACCTCTGGTTATTGGCCGACGGTCGCCATAGGAACATGATG
This sequence comes from Hoplostethus atlanticus, assembly GCA_034670405.1. Taxonomy (NCBI): domain Eukaryota; kingdom Metazoa; phylum Chordata; class Actinopteri; order Trachichthyiformes; family Trachichthyidae; genus Hoplostethus; species Hoplostethus atlanticus. The sequence goes on from JAXDDX010000195.1 coordinate 395,580, forward strand.
ACCAACAGGATGGTGGAGAACAGGAAGCGCCAGAAGGCGTCGTCGATCCACAGCTCCCTCCAGTCCTGAAACAAAAAGTACCAGTCAATGGAGACCGGAGACGAGAGGAACCTCCTTCACGCTGCTTTAGAGACCGAGACGTTGAGGAGACGCAACTCAACAGTTCATCTGTCTGGTGCCTTCAGTCGACAGGAGGATGGAGGAGAGGAAGGAGGAGAGGAAGGAGGAGAGGAAGGAGGACTAAACACACAGCGGTTCTCAGGAGACGTACTGGAGGTGACGATGACTAAATCACGCCACGCCGAGGAGGACGGCGTCGTACCGCCACCTTCTGGCAGCGCCACAATCCACAAAACCAGTGGAGCAGATGTAGTCCAGGACCACAACATCTACAATAATGACAGTATGGGAACATCATGGAACAGTCTGGAACACCAGGGAGACGTTCAGGGATCTGTCACAACGTATTGCCCAACTTGTTTCTCACGCTTCAGCTGGTTTCAGCCTGGACAACAAGACCACCAGACCAGCAGGGAGGTCTTGGTTCAGCATGGACCCCCAAACCCTGAAACTACTTACCGACTGGCATTTAGACATCTTGAAGGTCTTGGTGGTCCAGATGATGAAGATGACTGATGCTGGAAAACACATGATATATAATGTTAAACCCAGAGAGACAGACAGACAGACAGACAGACAGACAGACAGAGAGACAGGTAGCCAGAGAGACAGACAGACAGACAGGTAGCCAGACAGACAGGCAGACAGACATACAAACAGACATACAAACAGACAGGCAGGCAGGCAGACAGACAGACAGGTAGCCAGAGAGACATCCAGACAGACAGGCAGACAGACAGACAGACAGAGAGCCATACAAACAGACAGACAGACAGACAGGCAGGCAGGCAGACAGACAGGTAGCCAGAGAGACAGACAGACAGACAGGTAGCCAGACAGACAGGCACAGACATACAAACAGACATACAAACAGACAGGCAGGCAGGCAGACAGACAGACAGGTAGCCAGAGAGACATACAGACAGACAGGTAGCCAGACAGACAGGCAGACAGACAGACAGACAGAGAGACATACAAACAGACAGACAGACAGACAGGCAGGCAGGCAGACAGACAGACAGGTAGCCAGAGAGACAGACAGACAGACAGACAGACAGACAGACAGGTTCTCCTACCTATGACAGCGAAGATCAGTGTGTTGGTGAAGTGGCGGTAGAGGGAGAGCTTCACGGCGTTCCTCCTCAGCCTCAGCAGCTTCATGGTCTGAGCCAGACTCACAAAGATGTGATGTCACAGTCAAGGAATACCAACTCCAGGACACACACACACACACACACACACACACACACACACACACACACACACACACACACACACAGTATGTATGTCGATGGAAACAACTAAAAGTTCCTCCCACAAACTTCCTCAAACTTCAGACGGCGTGTGATTGGCCGTTTAACCAGCCAATTACATTCACCGCCATCTTCCCCTTTACGTTCTCCTCCATTGAATCCACATTCATTTGCTCCCATTGGTTGATTCGTCTCTCCTCAGTGATACAAGATGGACAGAATGTCTGCTGGTCGACCACAGTGATGTCTGGGAAACGAGGAGGGAGGAGGAGGAAGAGGAAATGAGGAGGAGGAAATGAGGAGGGAGGTAGAGGACACATGAAGGGAGGACGAGGAAGACGAGGAGACCAAGGAAGGGTTTGGTTCCAAACTGAGATATCCACTTTTTGAAAACAAGGTGCCCAGTGGAGGAAACGTCCCTCTGAACCCACCAGACTGAACAAACTGGACAAACTGGACAAACTGAACAAACTGGACAAACTGGACAAACTGAACAAACTGGACAAACTGGACAAACTGGACAAACTGAACAAACTGAACAAACTGGA
>JAXDDX010000195.1:412500-452500 GCA_034670405.1 Hoplostethus atlanticus
GGTCAACTAGGCTAACTAGCTAACCTAGATAACATAGTATGGCTAGATTGCTAGCCTGTTAGCTAGCTTCTTAGCTAGCCTGTTGAACTTCCAGCATCCTGAATGTAATGGTGATGAATGGAGGGAAACATAAGTCATATTTTGAGTTCCTTCTTTGCCATGCAAGTTTGCCAGCTAGCTAACTTGTGGTTGTTTGGCTCCGCCCACTGAGGTTTAACTCAACTAATGAGGTTATTTCTGCCTCCAGAGCAGCTCAGAGATGTTGGGAGAACTGAAACTCCAACTCATAAGAACAAGGACGTACATCTCCATGTTATCCAGACTCTTAACTCTTTTCAATTGGTTGATTTTAACCGGAGGAACGGGACGGCCTTTCTTACTCTCTTACCCTCCAAGACCTTCCCAGACGGTCTGGGGATTCAAACCGGCAACCTTCCGGTCACAAGCCAGTACCCAGCTGCTGTTCCCTCCAGGCTGAGCAGATGATACGAGTGTAACTGGTACAGTCAGTGTTGTAACCGCATTTGGATCTGCTGTTGGTTACCACACACACACACACACACACACACACACACAACCATGCCCATATTGTTCTCTTCTATAATTATTGTATGACTGGGACAGTATTTGGTCTCAGCTTGGAATTCAGTGAGAGCCAATCAGAGAGCTCAGATGTGTGGTGTTATCTTTCAGGTGGTCTGTAGTAATAACTGGCTGTACGTCCCTCAACGTTTACAACCTCCAGACCTCCATGACTTCAGTTTTGATCGATTCAGATGAGCCCGTCTGGCTGTCTGTTTGCTCGTCCACCTCCCCGTCTGTCAGCCTGTCTTACTCTCTACTTGTCTGTCAGCCTGTCTTACTCTCTACTTGTCTATCAATCCTTCAACATTACACTCTTCTGTGGTTTGCATTCCAAACTCCTCCCTCCACCCTTCCTGTAGCCTGTACCAGTCTAGATGCTCTTCATCATTATCGTCTGATGAAGAGCACGTAGTTCAAAATGTCGCTTTTTATCATTGGTGCCTCAATAAGCATCAACAGGAGTCTATCAGTGTGTGGACTGTTTGACTCAGCCCTGCCCCACTAAAGTAACAGCGGAGAGAGACAGGAAGGATGCGTTCATATCAAATGGGAGTTCCCGTAAATATGAGTTTCCTGAGGATGTCATCCTCCTAGTGGTAATTGCAATTACTTTCTGGAGGCTCCGATATCTCCCAGCTGACGGTACAAATACTGCAAGTCACTCACTGCTAGAACCACGTCGCCTTACTTGGTCAGGAAGTACTTCCATGATAACGCCTTGACCAGTAATGACATTTTCAGCCTCGTCAAATTAGATCAAGCAGAGTGGAAGCTGAGCAGTTCAGAGCATCTTGAATAGAAGTGGCACCGCTATGAATGATGGGAGGACTCACACAAAATCACTCAATAATACAAAACAATGAAAACAGAAAGCTCAATAAAATGCATCAAATGAGTATTTTGAAGAATCAGTTCAGTTCAGTTCATTTGTAGTTCAGGGGTAAGACGACGTCATTTCCTGTCTAAATGAATCAATCTGTACAATTTCAGTCTAATTGTTTGAGTGTGGAGAGAAAATCTACTAGTCTGAATGGAAACCTGCATTAGTCCTCGATGATATAGAGTATTATCTATCACTAGTTTAGTGTTAACTAGTTAACTAGTGTTCAGTGTTAAATATAAACCAGTAGTAGATTATCTATCACTAGTTTAGTGTTAACTAGTTAACTAGTGTTCAGTGTTAAATATAAACCAGTAGTAGATTATCTAGCAGTAGTTTAGTTGAGCAGTAAACCACCATTAGTCTTAAAGTACATTCCCTGGTCTGGTTAGATGACACACGTTTTCTACTGTTTTCTATTCTTAGTCTTCATGTGTGTTGGGTCCCTGAACGCCTCACTGCTGCTAACCCTGCTAACCCCCAGAGATAAAGATGTGTGTTGTTTCCCTCAGACCAGAGACTTGGAAACACTGGAGTCGACTTCAGGGGGTGTGTTAGAGAGAGAGAGAGAGAGAGAGAGAGAGGGAGGGAGGGAGGGAGAGAGAGAGAGAGAGAGAGAGGGAGAGAACCAGTCTTTCATCCCACTAAACCACTAGGGCATGGTCTCTCTTTCTTTCTCTGCATTCCTACCATTGTCTGGCAGGGCGGCACTCATGCCAGAGGGGCGTTGTATGTGTGTGTGTGTGTGTGTGAGTGTGAGTGTGTGTGTGAGTGTGTGTGTGTGAGTGTGTGTGTGAGTCATGTGAGGGGTGTGTATACCAGTTGCATACCAGGGTGGAATTAGTCTAAATCAACAGCGCTAATGATGATGATGATGATGAAGATGGTTGTAGTGTAATATGGGGCTTTACTCCAGGTGGGCGGAGTCAAGTGACTGTCTGGAGAGGCAGTTGAAGGCGGAGTCTGTGGTAATCTGTGTGTGTGTTTGATTTGGACAACATCAGAAATAATCTCATTGGTTGAGTTAAACCTCAGTGGGCGGAGCCACAGAGACAGACATTTAGGGGGTTGAACTTTCACCCCTTTCACATTTCTAAACCTCTTGCATTTGAACCAGTGATGTCTGAATCACGTTAATATGATCACCACCATCTGAACCGTTCTCACATCCAGGAGCTGAAGAAGGACATTTATTATTACCCATCATGAGTAGATGAATGTCATGTCTAACCTGCTAACCATATCATATCATATGGAGGATGATGGCGTCGTAGTAACTCACATCAGAACGTGGCGGCAGAATGAAAGTTGTTTCTGTTATGAAATCTAAAAATCTCATCAGTGGAGGAACGGGAGAGAAAAGGGTTTCTGTTTGGGTTCCTTCAGTCAGAAGCTGGGAAAGAAATAAAGGGAAACGACTCACTGGTGTGTGTGTGTGTGTGTGTGTGTGTGTGTGTGTGTGTGTGTGTGTGTGTGTGTGTGTGTACAGGACATGGAGGTGAGCTCCGATGAGTTGATGGGCATCCTCAACAAGATTCTGACTAAACGTGAGTCCTGACTTGTTTCAACTGTCATTTGAGTTGAAAAATCAACTGAATCAACTTTGGTTTTCTACTATTTTCCATCCTGGTGTCGTTTAGATTCTGTCTCTGTGTTTTTCCAGATGGAGACCTGACGACTGACGGCTTCAGCATTGAGTCGTGCAGGAGCATGGTTGCCGTCATGGATGTATCCTTCCACATAATATAGTCCTGAGGGAGTGAAGCGTCAGACGTGCACGTTTTCAAACTAGAAAACACCAGAAGAAGTCTTCCCAGTGCCTTGCTCAGGGGTACAGGGGCAGGGAATCGATGTGCCACAGACTATCCTGAGTTTGACCCTTGACCCTTGACCCTTCAGAGTGACAGCACGGGGAAACTGGGCTTCCACGAGTTCAAATACCTGTGGAACAACATCAAGAGGTGGCAGGTCAGTTGAGTTCCTCCCCCTCCTGGTCTCATCACCTCCCGGTCAGCTGGACATACAGTAGAGGTGTAGACCAGCCAGCCAACACATCACCACATTAAACCACATCATTAGTCCATGTGTACAAGATGGCGTCGACTAGACCGTCACCTCTTCAGCCTGCTAACCAACAGACCCCAGTCAGGTCTAACGTTGAGTGTTGAGTGTTGAGGGAGCGTCGTCCTGGTTATTCAGACTGGAGCATCTGATCATCAATGTTTCTGAGTTTTGATCTGTCTGTTGTCTGTCTGTTGTCTGTGTGTTGTCTGTCTGTTGTCTGTCTGTTGTTGTCTGTCTGTTGTCTGTCTGTGTGTTGTCTGTTGTCTGTGTTGTCTGTGTGTTGTCTGTCTGTTGTCTGTCTGTTGTCTGTCTGTGTGTTTCAGGGCATCTATAAGTCTCATGATGCCGACCATTCTGGTGTGATCTCCTCTAGCGAGCTGCCTCGCGCCTTCAAGGCTGCTGGTGAGAAACACTGTGTGTGTGTGTGTGTGTGTGTGTGTGTGTGTGTGTGTGTGTCTGTGTGTGTTTCATTGCTCCAGTGTGTGTTTGCAGTGACAATCTCTCTGAAGTCTCTCTTCTTTCAACTCAGAAACATTGTAAAAAAAAGGTTAATGTGTGTCTGTGTGCAGTAGAGTGGAAACAAATGTAGTAGTGTGAATAAAGCGTCCAAACTCAAACTCTGTGTGTGTGTGTGTGTGTGTGTGTGTGTGTGTGTGTGTGTGTGTGTATGTGTGTGTGTCCAGGTTTCCCTCTGAACGACCAGCTCTTCCAGTTGATTATCCGTCGCTATAGCGATGAGCATGGCAACATGGACTTTGATAATTACGTTGGTTGCCTGGTGCGACTGGACGCCATGTGCCGTGAGTGTCCATCCTGTCTCTCTCTCTCTCTCTCTCTCTCTACCAGTCTCTACCTCTCTCTCTCTACCTGTGTTAATTGTGTATTAAGTGTGTGTGTGTGTGTGTGTGTGTGTGTGTGTGTGTGTGGTCCCCCAGGAGCCTTCAAGACTCTGGATAAGGACAACAACGGCTCCATCAACCTGGACATCAAGGAGGTAAAATAATATTGATGCATTTAGTGGATAGGAGATGAAATCAATCAATCCATTAGATAACTAAACATCTCTCTCTCTCTCTCTCTCTCTCTCTCTCTCTCTCTCTCTCTCTCTCTCTCTCTCTCTCTCCCCACAGTGGCTTCAGTTGACGATGTATTCATGAAGCGATGGAGGGAAGCTGCACGACAGCAACTCTTCTCCTTCATCTCATCCCTCCATCCTTCTCTCTCTCCATATCATATTTGTGTATGTTTACAGATGTGCGTTAGTATTTCAGGCCCTGGGGTCGCCACGGTAACGGGACCACGGTGCAATACTAAACTAACTACAGGACCAAATCAAGATAGATGCTGCTGTTGCTCTGTGCTACCAGGCGGTGGCGCTGCATCACCTCTGTTACGTCTCCAACTTTCTTCTGTTTCTGATTCCTGATTTTTATTAGGCTGAAACAGTTTATTGAACCGAAATGTTTAAACTCTCAATAAAGTGACAGTTCTGACAGTTGGCTCATTTGTTTCTGCTTATTTCAGAATAATATTTTTCAGAATATTTTTTCAGAATAATGTTTTTTTCAGAATAATATTCCCAGCACTTCTTATCATCTATAGTGTGGGTGCTGTGACCCTTGACCTCCTTACTATTGGTTTCCAAACTGAGTGAAACCCTCCATTAAATCACAGTTACATGATTTTGTTGTATGTGGAGACTAGAAATAACAAATAGTTGCTTTATTGAATAAGTGGTGGACTTATCATAGTTGCTTGTTCATTTCCAGTGGTAACCAGTAACTATCACACTGATTTCTAGTTTCCCTCCAAACTGAGATCTCAACAAAATGACTCCTGCTCTTGCAGAATAATTGCTGGCATGAAAATAAATCACGTTCTGGATTATTAATAAAGTTATGAGTGTATTATTCTCCCAGCTGTAACGACCCAGGTTCATTCAGCTCTTCTATTAGAATAATCAACATTTTGGAATGAAAAGCTCCAAAAGTTAAAACAACTTTCCATCGACACCAAAAACTAAATCTGGAAAATATAACACACATGAGGACCAACTGCTTAAAATGTTCTAGAATATAAAATCTCTATATTATTATATTATTATCATTATAGTGTGTTGTACTGAATACATGATCATATTTATCTGTATATACTATAACATCCCTATAATATTCATATAGGAGCTTAGGAGTGTGTGTAGTGACCCTGTTGTAATTGATGGTAGTTGTATTTCCTATGGTATCTTTATAATATCTCTATAATATCTCTGTAATATCTCTATAATATTTCTGTAATATCTCTATAATATCTCTGTAATATCTCTGTAATATCTCTATAATATCACTGTAATATCTCTATAATATCTCTGTAATATCTTTATAATATCTCTATAATATCTCCATAATATCTCTGTAATATCTCTGTAATATCTCTATAGGGACTTTTATCTTTGCTGTGATGTTTGTATATTATCTTTCTAAAGTTACTATAGGATTACTATAGGTTGTTTTTCGTTCGGGGTGCTTGTCATATCTAGGCGTGTCGTTTGATTAGTGACCGGGGCGGGGCCGGTGTCGAGGAGAGGGGCGAGGCGTCTGGAGAACGGAGGAGAGGAGGAGGAAGAGAGAGAGATGCTGAGGGAAGGATAACGGAGGGACGACAGGTTGTTTCTCCGGGTGTCTTAATGCGGAAAATCTGGACGAGAAGAAGAGAAGATTCATACGAGTTGAACGGTAGGAGGCTCGGTGTCCTTCAGTCAACAGATTAACACTTAAGGTCTTTAACCGTCGGCGTACAGTTAGTAAAGTTCTAGTTAGTAAAGGTGTAGTTAAGACGGGACTATAGTTTAGTAAAGTTATAGTTTAGTAAAGTTATAATTTAGTAAAGTTATAGTTTAGTAAAGTTATGGTTTAGTAAAGGTATAGTTTAGTAAAGTTATAGTTTAGTAAAGTTATAGTTTAGTAAAGTTATGGTTTAGTAAAGGCATAGTTTAGTAAAGGTATAGTTTAGTAAAGGTATAGTTTAGTAAAGTTATAATTTAGTAAAGTTATAGTTTAGTAAAGTTATGGTTTAGTAAAGGTATAGTTTAGTAAACTTATAGTTTAGTAAAGGTATAGTTTAGTAAACTTATAGTTTAGTAAAGGTATAGTTTAGTAAAGGTATAATTTAGTAAAGTTATAATTTAGTAAAGTTATAGTTTAGTAAAGTTATAGTTTAGTAAACTTATAGTTTAGTAAAGGTATAGTTTAGTAAAGGTATAGTTTAGTAAAGTTCTAGTTTAGTAAAGTTATAATTTAGTAAAGTTCTAGTTTAGTAAACTTATAGTTTAGTAAACTTATAGTTTAGTAAAGGTATAGTTTAGTAAAGGTATAGTTTAGTAAAGGTATAATTTAGTAAAGTTATAATTTAGTAAAGTTATAGTTTAGTAAAGTTATAATTTAGTAAAGTTATAGTTTAGTAAACTTATAGTTTAGTAAACGTATAGTTTAGTAAAGGTATAGTTTAGTAAAGTTCTAGTTTAGTAAAGTTATAATTTAGTAAAGTTCTAGTTTAGTAAACTTATAGTTTAGTAAAGTTATAGTTTAGTAAAGTTATAGTTTACTAAAGTTATAGTTTAGTAAAGTTGTGTTGGTGTTTTATAATAAAGTGGAAATGAACAGCAGCAGGTAGAAAAGTGAAGCTTTCTAACCAAACGAGTCCCGTCTCGTTCAGGAGCTTTACAAGTCGGTCTGAGTTTCTGTCTGTCTGTCTGTCTGTCTGTCTGTCTGTCTATCAGCCTGTCTGTCTGTCTGTCTGTCAGCCTGTCTGTCTGTCTGTCTGTCTGTCTGTCTGTCTATCAGCCTGTTAGCCAGTCTGTCTGTCTGTCTGTATTCTAACTGTAATCACAAGTGTTCAACTACATAATCCGGTTGTCATTAATTTAAATTATGTTTATATTCTCTCTGTTTCACAGCCCTCTTTCTTTCTTTCAGTCTCTCTCGTGTATCAAATGTACTAAAGACCATAGGTTTACAGGTTTAGCCTGTATTGAATGCCAAACTCCAACAGAACCATCACACAGATCTGCCTTCATCCTCCACCAGTTCAACTGAGTAAAGCTCCTTGTCTGTCAGGTGTCCCAGTCTCATGGTGGTGAATCCATTCTGGTGTTAGCATGCTACAGGACAGAGCTAGCTCTCATCCACAGAGACCTCCAGTAAAGTCAACATGACAAGCAACATTACTAGCAGTAAAGAGGTCAAAGGTCAGAGGTCACAGCACCCAGACGCTAGATGGAAGAAATGTCGACCCTTGATATAATAGAATGATCATGGATGGTGGAGAAGGGGAAGAAATAAGAGCCAGAGAGGAAAGGTAGGAAAGATATGAGAGAGGAGGAGGTGATGTAGGGAGGAAGAGGAAGGTACTGAAGAGGAGGAGGTGATGTTGGTAGGAAGATTAAGGTAGAGGAGAGGAGGAGGTGATGTATGGAGGAAGAGGAAGGTACTGAAGAGGAGGAGGTGATGTATGAAGAGGAAGGTAGAGGAGGAGCTCTTCACTTCCTCCATAAACACTTTCTTCTTTATTCCTTCCTGTTGTTTGTTTTTCATTTCAATTGTGATTTCTGTTCTTTCTGTTCTTTCTTTCTCTTTCTTCTTTTTCTCCACCTTTTATGTTGTTTGCTTGTTTGATTTTTTCTTATTTCTCTCTTTCTTTCTGTCTCCTTCCTCGTCTTTATTCCAGCAGGTGGTGATTAGTGGGTAATTATGATGCTGCAGCCTGGTTACACTGTTTAAAAAGAAAAGAGAGAGAGACACACACACACACACACACACACGTGTTATATAGCATGATGGGTGGTCGTGGCGTTGGTCTTATTGTTCCAGAAATTCCTAGTGAACCATCCAACCATAGTCTGTAATTATGAGAGAGAGAGAAGAGATCCATGTTTCATAATGAGTTCTAGTTGTCTAGTTAATATAGAGGCTTTGTAGTCGCAGCACAAATCTCCCAGCAACCATCTGATCTGGAGTCTGTTAGTTAGTAATGTGTCAGTAGAACCAGTTGACTGTCTGAACCAGGTTGTTGTGGTGTGTCTGTAGATCATCCAGTAACGTTCTCAGTAAAAGTGATCAGTGTGATCAGGTAGATTTGTCTCCAAATGTAGGTTACTGTGACTCAGTAAACTGTCTTGTCTTTAGCCCTAGTCTCTACTCCAAAACACTCTGAGTTGGAGCTGGAGAAGAGTCAGCTAGTTCACCTGAACAAACTGGTAGCTAGCTAACTAGTTACTGTTAACATGGGACTACTAGCCACTGCTAACGCTAGCTTCTACTAGATACGTTAGCTAGCTAACTAGTTACTATTAACATGGGACTACTAGACACTGCTAATGCTAGCTTCTACTAGATACGTTAGCTAGTGTGCTAATCAGATGTGTTAACAACAAGACAGGATCTCCAATATGGCTGCCAGATGGTGTTACCATGGTGGTATATACTATTATGGTGTTCTATACTATTCATGCAAAAACACATACTGAATGGTAAACCAGTAATCACCTAGCAACTGCCGGGTAACACCCTAGTAACCATTAGTAATCACCTAGCAACCACCAGTAATCACCTAGCAACATCCTAGCAACCACTAGTAATCGCCTAACAACCACCTAGTGACACCATAGAAACCACAAGTAATCGCCTAGCAACCACCTAGTGACATGTTAGCAACCACAAGCAATCACCCAGAGAAAAAGGAAGAAAAAAAGAGATAAGGAGGAAGAAGGGAAACGAGGAGAGAGAAGCATAGCCATGGTTCAGCTGAGATAACACAGAGAGAGAGACTAAGACAATGACACACAGAAAGAGAGAGAGAGGGTTAGGGGGGGTAGGGAGCATGACAGTTCAACAAGTATGGTTGAGGTGAAAGGCTAACAACAATGAGAGAGAGACAGAGGGAAAAGAGAGAGAGAGCATGCTGGTTCAATAAGTCTAGTTGAGGTGAGAAACCAAAACAGACGAACAGAGAAAAACTGCAAAAAGACTCATTAGCAGGTGGATTAGTCCAGACTGGAGTCTAGACATCTCATTTATCGGAGAATCTGCCGGTCAGATGAGATGATTCAACCTGTTTCCACACGTCGATCTGCCTGGTTCTGCCTAGTTCTGCCTGGTTCTGCCTGGTTCTGCCTGGTTCCGCCTGGTTCCGCCTGGTTCCCGCCTGGTTCCGCCTCGTTCTGCCTCGTTCTGCCTCGTTTCGAGATGCTGGCGCCTATTTCTAGTAAATTCCTGAAACAGGTGAAACTGACTAACAAGATCTAACTAACAAGCCTGGTGTCAATTTGTTGGTTGCTATGGGAACCAGCGCCTGGCAACCAGCCTACATTTCCTCTGCTGTACTGTCATTGTTTCCCCAAGTGTGTACTGGAGATGTGAGGAAACCAACGCAGAAAACATTTATCGTTCTCAGGGAAATCAACCTCCAGAACAACCTGGAAAGCTTTATTACATATATTGTGTTGCTTCATCATTTGTAGTTGAAGCTGCGCTAGGCAAGATGTTCACATGAAAACAAACCACCACAAAGTGAAAACCTGCAGGCTGTTATAAGCTGCATCTAGCTATGAGACCTAGTGGTGAACATCCCATAGCTGAAATATCACAGGTTTGATCCCAACAGCAGCCAATGAGCTGAATGACTAACATGCCAATGAAGCGTGCAGTCACGTGTTTGTCCAATCACACAGGAAATGGGCGTCGGCTAGAAGCAGAATGAGCCGTCCTCCACACACACTTGGATGTGAATGGGAGATGCGAGGCGGCGATGTGTTCGGTTGGAAGAAGGAAAACGAGTTACAAATAATGTGTGTGCAGAAAAACAAGCAAACAGAAAACGTAGATGAAGATGACGTAGAAACATGAAAGATGTTCCTGTACACCAAACACCAGTTAGTGGGCAGCAACACTGGAGCAGCTGGGGGTTTAATGCCTTGCTCAGTGGCACCGTGACACTGGGGTTAGAGCCTGTTAAGGTCCATGTTATAGGAATTCAGATGTTTAATGAAGACCTTGTTACAGTTTGACTTCCTGAAATCCGTCCAATCAGACCAGTCTGCAGCATCTGAACTGAAAGCCTCCAATCAGCAGGTTGACCTCATTTGAAGTAGAGCAGCTGGTGCTGTCGGCCAATCAGAGTCCAGGATTGTGACGACTTAGTCTTCACATTCATTCAGTTTAACTTTTAACTAAACTACATTTATTAGTAAAACACCATGAAGAGCTTTCTGATCCTGAACCTGTTCCCAGCTGAAAATGGGATTCAAACCAGCGTCTTTGTGTACGGGACAGGAACACACTCCTGGATTTACATTGAAACTAGGTTGTCAGTGAACCGTCTGTCTGTCTGTCTGTCTGTCTGTAATACTTATGGTGTCATTGTCCTCCAGGTGCCAAAACCACCTGATGCTGAAGCCTAATCTGGTCACCAGGGACTGAACACACACACACACACACACACACACACACACACACACACACAGGGCTGGCCTTGTCCTCAGCCAAGATGGCGTCAGACCCGCCCATCAGGACAGAACAGGAGGAGCTACAGAGGAGAGCCAATCAGGTCACAGATGAGGTAAGAGTTTTTTTTTTCTGTTTTGTGTTGCTGGGCGGATTATGAAGTTACCTCGTCTACCAAACCTGAAAATGTAGACCACCACTCTCCGCAGAGTTTGATTTAACCCACTTTAACCCACTTAACCCACTGGGCGGGGCTTACCACACCTGGCCAACTCAGATAGTGTCAATCACAGAAATGTATTCAACCAAACCCTACAGCACTGATTGGTTTCCTCGAAGACGTGCTAATCAGTGAAATCCTAATATTTAATAGTCTAAACTTCTGGCACATGATATGGTCCTACATGGCTAACCCCACCCGCCTGGGGTCCCAAGGAGAGTCCAACAAACACTACGGATTACTGCAGTTTTGGAAGCAGGTTGGCTGTACTCAGGTCAAGTCTTATTTTACCACATTTAGTCTTGAGGAGAAACCCTGGTGAACAGGTGATACCCAGTTCAATACCCAGTTCATGTAGTGCAGTCTGATGGCTGCCTGGTCTCTGTTGGTCTGAACTGGTCACAATATTACCGATTCCCTCCAAATATTTCAGGTATCTGTTTGGTCTGTTTACACTTCAATAGTAATAATCTACGACATTTCCATCTAAATGGAAGCAGCGATAGCCACCGTGGCTGATCAGACCAAGAAAAGAGCGCCACCTACAGAAACTCAAACTCCATCGGCAGAACATCCAAGGAGAAAGAACAAAAAAACCAAAACAAGAATCACTTTAAATCCCTTAAAAATGAAAGAAGAGAGGAAAATAGAAATGATGCACCAAACGTTCTGAGCCCAGGATATCCCTTTAAGGATACCTGGCTTACCTGGTCGCCATAGAGATGGCTGGTCTCCAGGGCAACCGTCTGCAGAGAGAGGCCAGGCACGGATGAGCTCATACACTCACTGTGGGGTGGTGCCCACACACACACACACACACACACAGTGGTGTAAAGGTTACTGCAGGTCAAAGGCATTTGTCACCTCATCATTGTCTCAGTGGGGAAGACCCCAGGGACTGGCATGATATTTACACACACACACACACACACACACACACACACACACACACACACACAAATTCTCTGTCAGTCTTTCCGTCCCTTGCTGTGTGTGTGTGTGTGTGTGTCTACCATGTGGTGTTTTTGTAGGTCCAGGTCAGTGTTTGAACGGTACCAGACAGCTTTCTATTGGCTGTCTGTTCCACCTGCCTCATTCTGACATCAATAAATCATCGTGCTGATGATTTATTGATTATGAGACATCAGTATGATTACTGTAAACAAACCAGAAGGCTGTCAGCCTCTACTGGCCTCTACTGGCCTCTACCGGCCCTTACCGGCCCTTACCGGCCCCTACCGGCCTCTACCGGCCCCTACCGGCCCCTACCGGCCCCTACCGGCCTCTACCAGCCTCTACTCTGCATCTTACATGGTGGGACATGTTGTGTTAAAAAGAAGAAGTGTGTCGGCTCATTGGACGGAGCGGAGTCCAACCAGACAGATTCAGTTCTGCTGATTCGTCTCCATCACTTTAAAATGTCGTTCAAATAAACGAGGGATTTGTGAATCCACCGTGACATCAGGGAATCTTCTTGATCGCTTTACGGCACAAAACTGGAACGTTTTACTTCCCAGATAATCCACATCTTTATTCCAGTTCCAGTTTCAACTTCCTGGTCTGAACCGGTAACTAATCTAATGTTGGTTCTCTGTCTGTCAGTCCCTGGAGAGCACAAGGAGGATGATGCAGCTGGTTGAGGAGGTATGGACACACACACACACACACACACCCTTCATTACAAAGAGACAGATGGTGAGACAGACAGATAGACAGACAGACAGACAGACAGAGAGAGGAAAGACAGCGAACCTCATCATGAATGTCATCATCATCATCATCATCATCATCATCATGTACTTTAGCCTCCTGAACAGCCACAGTACGGTCTAAATTGAATAGAATGGTATAGATAATTACCCATAATGCATTTCTCTTGTGCAGATTTCTACACCAGGGTCCTCGTTTATACGTTTAACGTTATTGGATTTCATCTTTAACTCGATGTTAACCATTACAGCGTGCTGGATGTTAACTCTGACGACACCAGGAAGCAGCAGTCACTGAAAGCAACACTTTCAAGTGTTTTGGTTTTTAAACGTGATCTCCGGGTTAGGTCAACAAAGGAAAGACAGTTAGTGGAGCTGGTTGGGTGACTAAAACTAGTACTAGTAAAAGATCTCAGGTGTGTAGGTTCAGAAATCATAGCAAGAACTCACACTGATGAAAACAGGACAAATCTAAGAGACCATTCGATGCAGAAAGTGACCTAAACCTAAAACATAATCAAGAGAGTGTAAAGCCACGGCCATGTGCTGTCATTCAGTTAATATGCTGATATAACCTGTGTGTGTGTGTGTGTGTGTTCCCTCCAGAGTAAAGATGCTGGGATCAGAGCTCTGGTGATGTTGGATGAACAAGGAGGTAATCAGTTGTACTTGATGACTCGATGACTCGATGACTCGATGACTCGATGACTCAAATGAGTCACCAGGCAACATGTTGACTGTAAAGCTGTAATTAAAGCACCAACATGAAATGTGGAGGGTTATTATAGTTTTTCATTTATATATATATATATATTCATTTATTATAGATTTTCCTTTGTTTTTATTTTTGTATAGTTTTCCATTTTCATTTCAATTTCAGTTTAGTTTTAGTTTGTGTTCAGACTGGGTTTCTATTTTTCACAAATGTTTAGTTTTGTTTTAATTTAGTTTCAGTTCTTATGATAGAAGTTCAGAGTTTTAATAGATATTTCTGCTGTACCATGTTGTGCTTGTTTGGTTGATGTTAACTTAACTAGTAGTACTCTGTCCTCCCAGTGGGTTCGGGCCTCATTTGGAGGTTCTACTCTCTACTCGGCTGGTAAAAACAGTGAATTTGTGGATTTTCTGGACACTGTAGCCTGTTAGCAGCTAGCAGTGGCTAGTAGTCCCATGTTAACAGTAACTAGTTAGCTAGCTAACGTATCTAGTAGAAGCTAGCGTTAGCAGTGGCTAGTAGTCCCATGTTAACAGTAACTAGTTAGCTAGCTACCAGTTAGTTCAGGTGAACTAGCTGACTCTTCTCCAGCTCCAACTCAGAGTGTTTTGGAGTAGAGACTAGGGCTAAAGACAAGACAGTTTACTGAGTCACAGTAACCTACATTTGGAGACAAATCTACCTGATCACACTGATCACTTTTACTGAGAACGTTACTGGATGATCTACATATTATATATTTAACCAGTATTTGTGGACCTCCATGATGGCACCAGCTGGGGCTGCTGGGAGATTTGTGATGCAACTGCAAAGCCTCTGCTAGCACGAACACCATGAACCCTGTTCCTAACAGAGCAGTTGGAGCGTATTGAGGAAGGCATGGACTCCATCAACAGAGACATGAGAGAGGCAGAGAAGAACCTGACAGACATGGCCCAGTGCTGTGGTCTGTGTGTCTGGCCAATCAGGAAGTACGTCTGGCCGGCAGCATCCACCTTCACCCAACGGCTTCCCTGAGCAACACCTGAGAACACCTGAGAAACACCTGAGAACACCTGAGAAACACCTGAGAAACACCTGAGAACACCTGAGAAACACCTGAGAAACACCTGAGAACACCTGAGAAACACCTGAGAAACACCTGAGAAACACCTGAGAAACACCCTGGTGCCCAGTTCCATTCAAGGAGCTTGGAAAAAAAGCTTAATGCAACTGGGCACTGAGGCACAACTCAGCCCAGTTCTCCCCGGTTTGGCCTGATTCAGAGCGGTTCAGACCGGTTCAGCCTAGTTCAGCCTCATTTGGACTGGTTGGGCAGAGCTGAGCTGGACCCCTCCCGTCAGCAGAGTGTCTGGTTGTGGTTTGGTTCTGGTTCTTGGTTCTGGTTTCTGGTGGCTGCTTGGTCCGTTTTGGGTTCTGCTGAAATACTTTCTGGTGAATTCTTGTTTTCTTTGTGTTTCGTTTTGCCTCCCTCCTCTGTCCTCCTCCTCCTCCTCTCCCTCCATCCTTCCCATCCCATCCTCCCTTTGTATTATTTCCTTCCCTACTGGTTCTCCCCTCCTTCGCCTCCACCTCTTCCCACCTCCCTCCTCTTTCCCACTTCACCTCCACCACTCCTTCTTCCTCCTCCTCTGCTTCACCCACTCCTCCTTACCTCTCCCCCTTCATCCTTCTCCCCATACTTGTCCTCCTCCTCTCCATCCATCTTCTCTTACCTACTCCTTCTACCATTTTTCCCATCCCACTCCTCCCCTGCTTTCCTCCTCTCTCCATCTATCTCCCTCTCCCATCTCCCTCCTCTTTCCCACTTCACCACTTCTCCCTCCCCCTTCCTCCTTTTCTCCATCCATCTCCTCCTCCCTCCTCCTTCTACCTCCCCCCCCCCCCCCCATAGAGCAGTTGGAGCGTATAGAGGAGGGCTTGGATCAGATCAACTCTGACATGAAGGAGGCTGAGAAAAACCTGACTGACCTGGGCAAGTGCTGTGGCCTCTGCTCCTGTGATAAGTAGGTGGAGGTGTGTGTGTGTGTGTGTGTGTGTGTGTGTGTGTGGGTAGACTGGGATAATACACACTAATAATGAACAGTTTTATAAAGGTGTCAGAGTTAGACAGAGCAGGGTTCCTACGGTCATGGAGAACCTGGACGAGTCACTATTGATTTCCAGGCCTGAAAACGAGGAACATGCAGGTGTAGTTCTCCAGGAATCATGGGAATTTGTTGCTTCCTCCGACCAGTGAAGTGTTGAATGTTTCTTGGCTGCTTGTTGATCCACTTCAGATCAGAAATGTCCTGATAGTTTCGGTCCTGAGAGATAGTTGGAGCAGAAATAAGACCTGGACAGAGAACAGAGACTCTGATGGATCCTGGTCCTGGAGATGCTGCTGGAGGTCCTGGAGTAGTCCTGGACTAGTCCTGGGATTTGATGTGTAGGAACCCTGCATGATCCAGGTCTTACTCTGTCCACTGCGTCAGCTTCCATGTGTCGCCTGCTTGCTTCTGTAGATAGCAGCTTGGTGTTACTGCTAACCCAATGTACCCATACTGGCAATGTACAGTAGTTTTCCCATAATGCTTTGGGCACAGTTCAGTTCAGTACAGGTCAACTAGAAGTGTGCTGGTGAATTATCCATGTATATTTGGTACTGGCTCACTTTCACTTCCAAGTTACTTAACCCCGCCCCCTCTGGCGGCCATGTTGGAGGTCCTCAGCTCTGATCAGCTGATTGTGTTTCTGTCTCAACAGAATTGAATCTTCATGGATCATTTCTGTCTGTTTCTACTGAACTGATCATTTCATCACTGATCCATCTGATTGATTTAGTGTTTAGACCATGTAGCTTGTTAGCTAGCTAACCATAGTATCTGGTCAGCTAACCATCACTGTCTTGTTGTTAACACATCTGGTTAGCACACTAGCTAACGTATCTAGTAGAAGCTAGCGTTAGCAGTGGCTAGTAGTCCCATGTTAACAGTAACTAAACTAGCCTGCTGGCTAGTTAGCTAGCTAACGTATCTAGTAGAAGCTAGCGTTAGCAGTGGCTAGTAGTCCCATGTTAACAGTAACTAGTTAGCTAGCTACCAGTTAGTTCAGGTTAACTAGCTGACTCTTCTGCAGCTCCAACTCAGAGTGTTTTGGAGTAGAGACTAGGGCTAAAGACAAGACAGTTTACTGAGTCACAGTAACCTACATTTGGAGACAAATCTACCTGATCACACTGATCACTTTTACTGAGAACGTTACTGGATGATCTACAGACACACCACAACAACCTGGTTCAGACAGTCAACTGGTTCTACTGACACATTAACTAACAGACTCCAGATCAGATGGTTGGTAGCAGATTAATATTTCTATCCATAAAAACACAGTGATGGAAATGTTTCATATCTTATTATTTTAGTACATTTCATTTGCACACTTTGTACTTGTTAATACACTAAGTACATTCTACATACTGTATCATAGTAATAGCAGGTCCAGTATGGGTACAACACTGGTCAGTGGAATAACATTTAACTGGCTCAACACAACATGGAAACAAGACATCCATGACAAAGCTCGCTCTCTCTCTCTCTCTCTCTCTCGCTCTCTCTCTCTCGCCCTCTCTCTCTCTCTCTCTCTCTCTCTCTCTCTCCCAGGCTGAAGGCCTTTGAGGAGAGCGGGGCGTATAAGGCGGTTTGGGGCGGAGCCTCCGGTCAGGACGGTGTGGTGTCCAATCAGCCGCCTTCGTCTCGCGTTGTGGACGAGAGGGAGCAAATGATCATGAGTGGAGGATACATACGGAGGTAGAGAGAGAGAGAGAGAGAGAGAGAGAGAGAGAGAGAACTGAATGAACTTTGTTAGGTTGGGTGGGTTGTTGTCTGAGAGAGAGAGACAGCTGTGCAGCTGTGTGTGTGTGTGTGTGTGTGTGTGTGTGTGTGTGTGTGTGTGTGTGTGTGTGTGTGTGTGCATCATAATATCCTGTGTTTGGCCAGCTGCTCGTGTGACTGGTGAATGGTCAGTCTATTCTAAAGGAGAGCAAACAAACACACCACACACACACACACACACACACACACACACTCACACACACACACACAAAACATGACTTCCCATGTTAAAATAAGACTTCAGCCCCATATTGTTATATACATCTTGTGTATCTGTCTATCCTCTTCCTCCCTCCTCTCTCCCTTTAATCCCTTCCTCCCTCCTGTCTCTCTGCCTCATCCCTCCCTCTTCCATCCTTCTCTCATCCCTCCCCTTTACTCTTCCTCCCTTTCCCTTTCTTTCCTAATCATCCGCCCTTCCTCCCCCGTCCTTTTGTTTCTCTCTATTTACTTTCCTGCTGCTGTCCATCCTCTTCCTCCCTTCCCCACCCTTTCCCCCTGTCCCTCTATCCATCCTTCTCTCCCCCTCTTCCTCCCTCCCCCTATCTCTCTTCCTCCTCATCATCTCCCTGCCTTCCTGTCTTTCTCTCTCCCTCTCATTTCCTTTCTTTCTCTCAATCTCTCCCATCTTTCCTAACCGCCCCCCCCCCCCCCCCCCCCCCCCCTCTCTCTCAGGGTGACTCACGATGCTCATGAGGAGGAGATGGAGGAGAACCTGTCTCATGTTGGCAGCATCATTGGTAACCTGAAGAGCATGGCTCTGGACATGGGCAACGAGATCGACACGCAGAACGACCAGATCGACCGCATCCAGGGCAAGGTGCTGCTGCAGCTGCAGACACCACAGCTTCATTAAAGATGGTTTCACCACCCACAGCTAGCGCTATCTAGACGTGGTATTGTCCCGGTTCCCACTAACTGTAGGTGATGTTCATGAAGCTTCAACAACGACGCATCAGGTGTTTTTACCGTTAACTTAAAGCTGCATTATCTAACTTTATGTGACTACCACCTCGGCTGTGGCTGTCAGAAACCACCCAGGTTTCCTCAGCTGGTCTGAGGATTTGATCTGGAAAGCCCCGGGACTTTCAGCTATTAAGAAACAGCCATTTTTTTGTATTTGTGCGAAGGGTTTTGAGTCTGTTTCACCAAATGATCTCAACCACCTGAGGACCCTCGAGTCCTTTAACTCAAGGAACAACGTGAAAATCACTAAAACTGTAGTTCAAGTTTTCACCTGACCAAAGCAGCATACCATCTGCCTTATGGTGGCAGTTTTCATCCAAACCACATCATGTTGAGCAACACACACACACACACACACACACACACACACACGCCTTCTTGTCTGTCTCTGGACCAATATGTTGTTTTTCTGTCTTTCTGCAGGCGATTCTCAACGTGTCCCGGATCGATGCTGCCAACCAGAAAGCCAACAACCTCATGAAGCGATAGAGCGCTCTTCTACTCTACTCTACTCTATTTTTACTGTTGTTTTTCTAATGCATTCTAGAAATGAATACGCTATTGTAGGCTGTGCCAATGTGTGCCACTGTCACTACCCCCCTGCCTTACACAACAGACTGAAAAGTATGAAAAATCCCTATAATATTCCTATAAAATCCCTATAATATCTCTATAATATTCCTATCATATCTCTATAATATTCCTATAATATCTCTATAAAATCCCTATAATATTCCTATAATATCTCTATAATATTCCTATAATATCTCTATAATATTCCTATAAAAGTCCTATGATATTCCTATAAAATCCCTATAATATTCCTATAATAGTCCTATAATATCCCTATAACATTCCTATGATATTCCTATAGGAACTTCTAGTGCGTCTGTGGAACTCAATAGTGAGTTTATAGTGACCTTATTGTACTTTAGGGTATTAGTGGTAGTGGTAGTAGTGGTATCACTATCAAATATTACTATAGGGACTTTTGCTGTGATATTTGGATACTATCCTTCTCAAATGCATTATAGGATTACTGTAGCTGTTATGACTCTACATTTTACGTTCCATATTTGCCCTCGATGTGGCTTCTGAGGTCATTCCAGAAAGTGCTTTAAATAAACCTTTGATTTGAGATTACATCAGATTAGATTACATCAGATTAGATTAGATGAAACTTTAATGATCCTTTGGGACGCTGGGTCGTTACAGCAGCAGAGACGATATGCTGCAGACACAATCAGAGAGTATTGAATAAAATAAATAATTAAAAATAAAAAAGCAACATATTGAGAATCATACAATAAATTAATAAATTCTCTTCGTTGACAGACTTACAGGTTTGAAGCGGATGTCCAGGTATACACCTTTAGCGATCATTATCCTTCTTCCATGACAGAGATGGAAGAACATACATGATCAGAACATGTGGTCAGAGCTCTGGAAGAACATACAAGGAACAGGAACCAGAATACTTCCAAATGTCAACATGGTTCAGGTCAATCCCCCCATTCTGAAATGTCCCATAGTGGATGAAACACTTGTGTGGCGGCGCCCTCTACAGGTCGACATGGGTATTGCACAGTGGGAAGAAACACGTATTTGCCCTCAAAGGAAGAGCTCTGGCGACACCAAGCGGACAAACGTGGAACCTGCGCGTCTCTTCCTGGCCTTTTCTCTCCATCTTCCCCTCCTCTCCTCACTTCTTTCTCCCAATGTTGATGTAAAATGGAGGTGAAATGGTGTTTTTCATCAGGCCAGGGGGGAGGGGAGCAATGAAAGTCTGATGTCAATTCTCAGTTTTCGCTGACAGTCAACAATTATTTGAGTTACAATTCTGAAAATGAAATGCACTTTATTTGGATTTGTTTGCATGTTAGTGCCTATGACATGTTCACTGTAAATTGTGGCCCTAGCTGTTGAGAGTGTGTCGGCTCTCTCGGCATTATTATTGCTCTGATGTGGCTGACGTAGCCTAGAGTCAGCCTGTTACATCCTGTAGGGTGTAGTGGGAAGTGTGGTATAAATCAAACATATGGTAGTGAGATTAACCTGATGGCCTTTGTTGACCTAAACAGGCCGCCATACTTGTCACATGCCAGTTAGAATACATGCATGTTGGTGTTTGTTGTGATGAATAAAAAATGTGCATCAGAAATACTATATATGTTTATGGCCTTGACCGATTAATGACGTCACGACTGTGGGGGGGGGGGGGGGTGGCAGTTTGAGGGGTTTGTGCGCGTGCTGACCAGGTTAATCACCAGTCTGATGTTTGAAATACCAAAATTATGGGGTAATTCTGCAGAATTCGTGACTTTGGTGTTTGTTTGTGTTTTAATGGGACTGATTGGCGCACACTGTAACTGGGGCATCTGGGGGCGCGCCGCGGGCTGATTCTGGAAAATGTTGCGCGTTCAAGGTAAAAAAATAAATCTCGCGCAGCAGAGTCTGCGCAGTTCCGTTCTTCTCGTCACTCCGAAGTTTCGGGAGAACCACGGAGGAAGGAGGGGAGAGAGAAAACAACGTCATTTATATCGGTAATTATTTCCTCCATATTTAGTTTCTACACAACACCTCGCGACACATTTCGGATTACAGGTTGTACACGTGCTGTTTGCGCGTCAAACCGAGTTACGGGGTTGTGTTAAAACGCATTTATCGCGACAGTACGAAGAAAGCGTAGCAGGGAGCTCGCCGACATTTCGTCCTCTATCTGCCACCAACAGTCGCGTAGCAACAGCTGTTATCTGGCGCAGCCGAGCGGTGCGGAAACACGGCGGCTCCGAAACGAGCTTTCCACCAACAGTAAACATCCAGGTCGGCTCGTGCGTCTCCAAAAACCGAGTCTGCGTCCACAAAGACAACCGCGTTGTTGTTGTTGCGAAGCTGACAGCAGCTAGACATGCTAACCGAGATGGCGGAATTCGTGGGCTGTTCCCAGAGCTCTGCGCGAGCCACCGGGCACGAGCGGCAGGGGGAGAAGCAGGCACGCCGCTCAACAAAGACACAGGAAGTCCGCAGCTGATTCGCTCGGCGGGGTCACGTGTTCGTGGCTAAAGCAACGTTAATGTAAATCGGTGGTCTCCAACCGTGAAGCGGTGGAGGACCAACAAGATCCAACAGGATCCACCAGGATCCACCAGCAGCTCACTGCACCAAGCAGCACACTTTCCTTTTAGTTGTAGTATCTTCTCCTACATCCGGATCTGACGCAGTTCGTCCAGTGGGTCTTTTAACACCAGAACTAAGTGGTGAAATGAGCTGCTGTGGTTCTCCTGTGGACTCTGGTTGGAGACCACGAACACAGACCGGGGTTTATAGTAATATCAGTGTTTCTGTCTACATTCACTCATACTGCATGTCCAATTAATCCAATTAATCTTGTTATCTTGTTGTTTTGGATCTAGATAAGAATAGAATAGAGTAGATTCAAGATTCAAGATTCAAGAACTTTATTTGTCACATACACACACGGGGTGTGCAGTGAAATGAAGAAGTGGCAATGCTCAACGGGAATGTGCAAAGGGCAACAGTACACAGTATTTACAATAAAAGAACAACACAATATTTACAGTATTACAGTAAGAGCTCTTATATAAAAAAAACAACACAATATTTACAGTAAGAGCACTACAAAATTATAGTAATATGAGAAATATGAGAAATTGTATATATGTATATAAATTATGTGTAGTCATTACCTAAGTGTGTGTGTGTGTGTGTGTGTGTGTCCATAAGAGGGGCAGTGTGTGTGTCTTGGTGGGGGCCCTGATAGAGTATTGAAGATAACACAACAAAAGGATGTCATGACAGCAGCCAGTTGTATCGGTTAGCAGATATTTGAGGTTACAGATCTACAGGTAGGTAAACGCAGTGTTTAGTTAGTGAGGTGGGAAGGACCATGTGACACTAAAACCCTCCAATGAAACAAGTCAGGTAAGGACACCACCGTACACGCTCTCTGACCGCGAGCCAATCAAATCAAAACAGCGGCTCAACCAGGCTGCTGATTGGCTGCCTGTTACGCCTGTTTAGACTAACATTGGTTAGCTAGTTGACAATATCAAAATGTGAAACATCAAACTTTTAGAGGCTCTTATAATTTGAATTCTGTTGCACGTCCTCATGGGTGATCCTGATCCTGATCCTGATCCTGTTTCAGTCAGCTGGTCCTCAGTCAGTTTCAAATTAAGACCCAGACTGATTCTGGTCAGGAAGCAGCACTGAAAACGGTCCAACCGTCTGAGTCCAACAACTGTTTGTTTCCATCATTTATAGAAACTAATTCTGTTTTACATGTGTTCCCAACTAACAGCAGATAGACGAGATGTCTGGTCCTACACTGCTCATATTAAATGATGAAACTAAAGAGTTCTTGTTAGTGACTCAGACTTTTGGACCATTGCATTTCTATGAAAATGTACATTAATAATGTTGGCTGGTAAAAATGATTCTTGGCCGCTAATAGTTTTTAGTTTGGTGAGCCAGAACGTTACTTTCGGACTTTGCCAAAGCGAATCAGCTGCTTAGTGTTGAGTTGGAGTGAAAAGCTGGACAACGTTGAGAACATTACATCACAGTCATTTAGCAGACGCTTTAAGCCAAAGGTGACAGTTGAGACTATGCAGGGATCGAACCCACGGCTCTGAGACGGAGCTGTCCGGGCCAGAAAACCTCCGATATACAATAATATAACGTTGGTCATTGAACCAGAGGACCGAGGACCCGGGTTCAAACCAGCTGACCTCTGACCTCTGACCTCCCAGTGGAGAGGCAGGGAAAGTGGGATCAGTAAAGCATCACTACTACTGTGTCTTCTACTGTTGCTATGCAACCATTGACGCCTCATGTGGATCTGGGATCTGTTCCACTGAAAGACTGAAGGTTTAAATATCTACCTTCATGTCGTCGGGTCGTCCTTCCTGTTGAGGATGACAAGAACAAGGCAGCTTCGTTCCTCTGTTGATCTCTCTCTCTCTCTCTCTCTCTCTCTCTCTCTCTCTCTCTCTCTCTCTCTCTCTCTCTCTCTCTCTCTCTCTCTCTCTCTCTCTCTCTCTCTCTCTCTCTCTCTCTCTCTCTCTCTCGTTGACCTTGTACAGTCAGACAGGTGTTTGTAGTCCAGACTGGACTGAACTGGATTTGCCTGGACCAGACAGTCCTGGAGGGACAACCAAACTCTGCGCTGGACTGAACCGTAGCAGGCCAGAGGGAGGAGGAGGAGGAGGAGGAGGAGGAGGCGGAGTCATGTCGGGCCAGTGGCGTGAGGAGGATGACAGGGAGTACAAGGTGGGAGGAGGAAAAGGAGGGTCGAGGTCCAAACCCAGGTTCTCCTTTACCGAGATGAAACTTCTCCTGGAGGAGGTGAAGAGGAACAGATACATCATCCTCAGTGAGTAGGTGTGAGAGAGAGAGAGAGAGAGAGAGAGAGAGAGAGAGAGAGAGAGAGAGAGAGAGAGAGAGAGAGAGAGAGAGAGAGAGAGAGAGAGAGAGAGAGAGAGAGAGAGAGAGAGAGAGAGAGAGAGAGAGAGAGAGAGAGAGAGAGAGAGAGTCTTAAGGTCAGATGGATCTTAATTGGATCATTGCAGCAGCAACAAAAGGATTCAGCAGGGAAGAAGAATAGAATATAAATATCATCCTGTCTAAAACATTTACAAATAATATCTGTCTGTCTGTCTGTCTGTCTGTCTGTCTGTAGAGAAATTTAACCACGGTGTTTCTGCTGAGGCCAAGAAACAGACCTGGGCTGAAATCACAGATCAGATCAATGACCTGGGAGAGAATCGTAGAGAGGTTTGTTGTTGTTGTTGTTATTATTATCAGTAGTAGTGGTAGTATTACTAGTAGTAGTAGTAGTGGTAGTATTAATAGTAGTAGTAGTAGTGGTAGGAACAGAGGTGTTTCTGGTGGGGCTAAAAGCTGAAGGTGTTTCTACTTTTTGTCAGGTGCGTCAGATCATGAAGAAGTGGGCGGACCTGAAGTGTGACGGGAAGCGCCGCATGGTGGCCCTCAGGGGCCCCAACGGCACCACGCTGAGGAAGAAGAACCTGGGCCCTGTGGAGAGGATGGTCCATAAGATACTACTGCTGAGTCCTGGAGGAGGTAGGGTCAGACGATGTCATGTGTTCAGTTACATTGACAGTTGTACGTCCAAACATTAAGCCCCTCCCACACAGCCAATGAAGAGACTCTGCTGCTGGAGCTTCTGCTTAGCCAGTGACGCGCCCTCTGCTGGTGGGATGTCAAACCATCTGAAGTGATTTTCTTTTTCCAGTTTGTTTTTTTACTTTGGCACTAAAGGAAAAGGTTTTGGTGGCCACCAAGAATTTCCCCATGCAGGAAAACTGTGAAGAGGAAGGTGCACAAAATATTACTGACGAGTGGATGAGATGAAAACAATCACAGCTTCATGCAATAGAGAATAATTGAAACCAGCTTCATCCCTCCTGCATTACATGACTGGTTTCATGTTTTGTCTCCCAGAAGGCGACAGTGATCTCGACTTTGACGAAGACTGTGAAGATTTGACCAAGCGTCGCTGTAAAGGCCCGCCTCCCCCGCCCTTCTCCTACCTCAGCATGACGGACACTAACCCCCTCCCTCTACCAGGAGGAGCCTCCTTCGACCTCTCTCCTCTCTCCTCGCCTGAGAAAGACCTCAGCAGTAAGTGGAGCCAGACAGATGAGATGATTCCTCTGTACCGTTCTCTGTGGTTAGAATAGGATAGGACCCAGTGAGGCCCAGTAGGTGGCTAGCTAGCTCACAGCCACGTCCTGGTGCTGCACCAGGCTTTGGTAGTAAAAGTTTCAAGGTCAGATTCTGAAGAATCTGCTGCATGATAAAAGATGCTTTCACTCAGCAAGTAAAGGTCAGGACTGATTCAGGATCTGACGAGGCCTCGCTGTGTGTTACAGCGGATCCTTTCCACTCTTCTCCTGACTTTGAGTTCGACCTGGCTGAAGAGGCAGGTAAGAAGGTAGCTGCAGCCGAGCAATCTGATTGGTCAAAGATGTTTCCTAGCCATCATGAAAGTCTGCATGAAACTAAATAAAGATGTACCTCTACTGAGATTCTCCTGAACTAGTCCTGTGATCATCATTGTTTATATGGCGCAGCGTCCCCTGACTGGAACAGGTCCGGAGAAGAAACGTTCAGAAATGTAAATGTATAAAAGTATTGTTAAAGAAACTTGCCGAGTATTGCAGAGCAGCGGTGTTGCAGCCTGACTGACTGTCTTGTGTCTCCTCCAGAGCGCGCCATGGATTTTGATGATGATGATGACGCCGACTCCATGTTCTCCTATCGCTCCTCCTTCCCGCCGCCCTCCTCCGCCCCCCTGGACTCCCTCCCTGACGACGCCCTGCTGAGGTCCAGGCCCGTGCACACCTACTCTCGAAACAACAGCAACCACGTCTCCTCCTCCAGACCTCCCCCCGGGCCCTCCTGCTCCTCGTCTTCGGCCTCCAACTCCTCCATTTTCCCCTCCACCTCTGAGTCAGACCCCCCCTCGTCCTCCGCCGTGCCTCCGCAGTCGTCTTCCAACGCCAACTCCTCCTCCGTTCTGGCCGCCTCTCTCGCCGCTCCCCCCTCCGCCACCAACGGTCCTACTTCTCACCCGGTGGCGGCCTCCTCTTCCTCCATCCCTCCTCCTCCTCCTCTCTACTCTGCTGCTGCCTCATCCTCCTCTGTTGCCTCTCCCCCTACCTCTAGTTCCTCCTCTTCCTTCCCACCTCCTCCTCTTCCTCCCCCCCCACCCATCCTCCACCTCTCACCGACCGCTCCCCTCCTTTTCCTCCTCCTCTCACCTCCCCCCGAATCGTCCCTCCTCCTCCGACCCCCTCCCGGCCGGCGCGTCCTCCGGCAGGACCCAGCACCACGTGGCCCAGCTGGCCTCCCAGAGCCTCCAGCAGCAGCAGGCCAGCCGGATGCTCCTGGCGTCGGTGTCCCAGTCTCTGGAGGTGCTGGCCCAGTCCGTCCAGCTCCTGGTGGAGAGCCAGCAGGAGTTTGTGCAGGAGTCTCTGTTGCTGCAGAGGGAGACGGTGGACATACTGAGGGATTTCTCCAGCACCGCCTTGGCCATGCTGAGGGAGAAATCCAACAGCGGAGCGCCGCCGGCCGCCCTGCATTTCTGAGGGTCGGAGGAGGACGAACTCGTAGCTTTTTAAAAGACAAGAGGGGCCGGATGGAAAATGGCCACAAGCCAAATGCAGGTAAAGTTTGGTAGTAGCTGGTAAGCTAGCTAACCACCATGTTGTAAACACCTAGCAGGCTGGTTAAGTAGTGAAAGACTTTTACCAGTTGCTATGGCGATGGACTGGATACGGGACTCAGTTGTAAGGCCGTGATCACACAGGACTCCTGACGTGTCTGCTCCTCTTCTCCGGTTGGTTGTGGCAGGCGATGTGGGCGGAGCTCCTGGACCAGACGTTAAACCTTGGTGCTCTCAGATCGGATCCTGATGCTAGCAGAGCAATGCTAACTTCATCTAGTCTGTCCCCTCTGTTACCGCTGCTTGGCTAGCTAATGCTACTTACATAGCAAGTTGTCAAACGATGTAACGCTGCTGTGACCTTTCACCTCTCGAGCTTCGACTCTGAGCAGGAGAAAAAAGATCCTATCTGATCACGGCTTCACACACACACACACACACACACACACACTGCTCTCTTTGCATCCACTGAATTGTAATTTCCCCAGAGTTGAAATAAGAGTTCCTGGTTTGAGGTTTGAGGTCTTGTAGGACAACATAGTGAAACTACTGCGTTGGTTGATGGGAGAAGTGAGTTATATTGCTGCTGAAGTCACGTCATCCCCTGAACGCCACACAGACTGACTGACTGTGTGTGGATGATGAAGATGATGAAGACCAGATGATGAGCTCTGGGACACTTGAGACTGAGGGAAGCTGGAACATGTTAACATATAGAAATGTCCTAACCGACATGCTGTCAGTGTTTTAACCTGGCTGAGTCACTGGGAGCTGCCCAGTACCACCAGTCTCCTACTGGTGGTACTGGGCAGTAGGGGGTTGAGTCTGTTGCTCAAGGGCACCTCGGCAGTAGCTGTTGAAGGAGAGACTTGTTCTCCTTCCTCACCCAGATTCTCCCAGGCAGGATTTGGCTGCTATTTGTCCAACAACCACTCTGACACGTTAACTTTATTATTTTAAATCTGTGTTTTTGCTTTTGACAACGTTAGTTGTAGATTTACTGCTGATTTTTTTTTTTTTTTGATCTACTAGCTACATGTGATGAAAACGTATTTTGCTTTCTTTCCTGAAGGCTAGTTCATGAAGCAGGAGTTATAATAAAGTCAGAGTTAACATTAAGTTGTATTATACTTTCCAAAGTGCTAACCATAACCACCACTGTCTTGTTGTTAACACATCTGGTTAGCACACTAGCTAACGTAGCTAGTAGAAGCTAGCGTTAGCAGTGGCTAGTAGTCCCATGTTAACAGTAACTAGTTAGCTAGCTAACGTATCTAGTAGCAGCTAGCGTTAGCAGTGGCTAGTAGTCCCATGTTAACAGTAACTAGTTAGCTAGCTACCAGTTAGTTCAGGTTAACTAGCTGACTCTTCTCCAGCTCCAACTCAGAGTGTTTTGGAGTAGAGACTAGGGCTAAAGACTAGACAGTTTACTGAGTCACAGTAACCTACATTTGGAGACAAACCTACCTGATCACACTGATCACTTTTACTGAGAACGTTACTGGATGATCTCCAGACACACCACAACAACCTGGTTCAGACAGTCAACTGGTTCTACTGACACATTAACTAACAGACTGATCCTGGATCAGATGGTTGGTAGGTTGGTGAAGCCTCTTAAGAATCTGTCAGACTGTCCAAGTTTACTTTGATCAATTAATCAAAGAATGAAGAAGTAGAAGATACTCTTTCTTCATTCCTTTCACTTAAATGAGAATCTCTTAACCCTGCAAACATCCCTTTAGGAATCAGGTCGGTCTGTCTGTCTGTCTGTCTGTCTGTCTGTCGGTCGGTCTGTCTGTCTCATAGTTAAAACACAAGACTCTAACAGCAGAATTCCCAGACCACGATCACCATTGAAATCTAGTCAGTTCTTCAAGGTCTGTCACCAAATTTCATGGAAATCTGTTGATGACTGACAGGCAAACCAACCGTGGTGGAGGCTGACTGGTTAGTTCAGGTGCACCAGGTCTTCTCAGTCACATGGATATGAGCTGGGATGTTTCTTTCCTCTCCGTTTTTTATTCTTTTGGACCCGACTGAAACGACTCTTTACCCAGTTCAGTTTAGAGACTGAAGTGACTGAGAGGTAGAGGGGGGGTGTGTGTGTGTGTGTGTGTGTGTGTGTGTGTGTGTGTGTGTGTGTGTGTGTGTGTGTGTGTGTGTGTGTGTGTGTGTGTGTGTGTGTGTGTGTGTGTGTGTGTGTGTTAGAGGAACCATCCCATCACTGAAACGTCCCAGGTCTGAGTCCTGTCGAAGTGTCCTTGAGCAAGGCCCTAAACGCCCCGCCTGCTGTCTGAACTGGAATGTGTTTTATGTGATCGTCTCGTTGGTCAGGGTTCGGTTTGTTACCGTCCCTCACCGGGTCGTACTCCGGTTAAGTCCATCAGGTTAAACTGTTCAGAACCAGATTAAAACGGTCCACCAAGAGTATGAAAAGGTTCCCAATACTAAGTCCTGCCCTACCACGTCTTCTGTTGATCAAAATGTACCCATAATGCAGTTGGTGCAGACCACATGCCACAGTAATCTGGTTCCTATGGCAGGAGGCCTGACGGTTACGGTGACCGCCGCACCGCGGAGAGCTGACAGTTTGGGGTTTACCAGCCAACCAACCAGTCTGAAAGTAATGTACAATAAGCTTGAGCAATCCCACAATCCTTTACTTACCTGATGTCCTGGCGGCCATTTTGTGTCACTCAGCAAGCCTAGTTTCATTCACAGGGTTCCTACACACTCCTGGAAATACACGGAGAAAGAATCTGCTCATGTTTGGATCATTTAGAAAACTACAGGTTCTGTCTGGTGTCTACAGGACGACGTGGCAGCTCGTAGAGGCTAGTTGGATATCACCAATTACACAACGCCAACATCCAATCAGATGATGACGATGATGACGATGTGGGAAAGGAACCTGCAGTCAGTCGTGTACATAACCTGGCATGGGTGGAAACAACCTGTTGACCTGGGCACAAATGTACTTTATTATATTTAACATGTTTTGGTGCTTATAATGGACATGAGATGCATTTTAAACTGGTGCCCCCCCCCCCAACCCCCCCGCTGTGTCCCAGCTCTGTCTGACCAAATGACCTTTAACTCCCTTCAAGTATCTGCTGTAACGCCGGGCCATGTGACGTGTTTCCTACAACCAGATCCTGGGAATAAAACATCTTTATTAAAAACTGTCAGAGTCTTTACTGGAGCGGGGACTAGGGGGGGGGGGGGGTACTGATGCTCATATCCAGATCTTTGTTCTTAACTGGTATGAAAAGCTGCGATCTCACCTTGGAGTTTGTAGCATCCA
Source organism: Hoplostethus atlanticus (assembly GCA_034670405.1). Taxonomy (NCBI): domain Eukaryota; kingdom Metazoa; phylum Chordata; class Actinopteri; order Trachichthyiformes; family Trachichthyidae; genus Hoplostethus; species Hoplostethus atlanticus. The sequence continues at coordinate 442,527 of JAXDDX010000195.1, forward strand.
GTCCACTGGTCCTGCAGCATCAGCACCACAGTCGGGTGTGTGATGTTGAAGCGACCCTGTTGGACCCAGGTCTGGTCTGGTGAGTTAGTGTTTGATCATTTCATCACGTCCAGCCAAGTGTCCTGTAGCAGAACGTCGGTCCGCTCTGGGTAAGAGGATAAATGGCTGGGATGTTGTTCTGGTGCTCCGCTCTGATTGGTTGTAAAACACTGATAAACACACTGGCGACCACGTATTGATGAGCAACCACCATGTTCAGCCACTGAATCATATGATTACTAGAGAGCAGGATTCAGGCTGAGTCTCTACTAAATGACTAAACACCGTCATCACTCGTCATCACTTATTATTACTGTAAAAATACTATCAATTAAAAGTCAAACGAGATTTGCTGACTGTTTGCATTCTTTCTACCACCGTGTTTAAAGGGAATCAGACACCTGACACTGTTTTACACGACCTGGTGGAAAACTAAAACATTTTAACTCTGATCTTCCTTGAGTTCCTGTAGGTGGCGCTCTTTTCTTTGTCTGTTCATCCATGGTGGCTATCGCTGCTCATGCTAACTACCCAGTTCTTCTTCTGTTGATTCTAAATAAACCAGAAACGTAAACGCATCACTTCCTGTCATCACTGTTGTGTTACAGCAATCAGATAGAGAGGAAATGTAACTGCAGCCTATATGGTGGTTCAACCCGGATGAGATGCCTTCAGTGTGTGTGTGTGTGTGTGTGTGTGTGTGTATTCTAGCCTGTTGTGTATGTGCACGTGTGTGTCGCAAAACAGCTGAAACCGAAGCAGCCAGGGACCCTGAACGCCACCGACCACTAGATGGCAGCAGCCGGTGAAGAGCCGGTGGACAGCGGAGGGCGCTGCTGAGCTACATGGACCTCTACTACTACACATGAGGTCAAGTCAGTTCTTCTGGTCGTAGTTTGGAGTTTGTTGTGATCTACTCTTCCAGTGTTCCCACTTCCCCTCAACCTGCCTCCTCTTCTACTTCAGTTACTGATTTCCTACGTTTCCCAGAATCACTTGCAAGAACCGTGTGTGTGGGTGGAGAGCGCGATAGCGATAGCAGAAGCGAAGTTTTTCCAGTCAAGAAGAAGTGAGAATCGTGCCCCTTATTCAAACCACAGCATGTCTGGTAGCTGCATTGCATTCTGGTCTATTGAGGCTGCTGTCGTACGCCGCCACGTCACCACAGAACATCAGCAGATGTTTCCAGATGAGTTCAAGTGTTTCAGGCTGGACTGGGCCCTCCACCCATTTCAAGTCCTGTCTCAAACTTGAACAGACACTCACTTGGGGTCTGTTTGGGGGAAATGAAGGGGTTGGATGAACAACCCGTTGACTGGTCAGGCAGCCGCCAAGTCGCTGACCTGCTCCAGGCTCCGACTCTAAAATGAATTAGTGCAAAAACTAACCTCAGATAACCTCAGACAGAAATGAACACTTCCTGTAATGGTATTCTACCTGCTGGCCATGTCACGTTCTGTATGCACACACACACACACACACACACACACACACACACACACTCTGACACTGCCCCAGTTGCCAAAACACACAGTAATTAATGACCAATTAGCGAAAGCAGCTTCTAATAGACGTTCTGCTGCAGGCGCCTGGAGAAACAATGGGAACGTGTGAGAGAGAGAGAGAGAGAGAGAGAGAGAGAGAGAGAGAAAGTTGGAGATAGAAAACTACAAAATATAGAAAAGATGGAAGGTGAAATGTGTATTAGGGGTCTACCTGGTTTTCTGTCTCTCCATCTGTAAGTCTCTCTCTCTCTCTCTCTCTCTCTCTCTCTCTCTCCTGTTTTCTCCTCTCCTCTCCCTCCATCGTTCTCTTCTCTCCACTCTTTCTCTGCTCACTGCTGAGTGTTGCTTTCCCCCATTTCTTGTCAAAGTTGTCACTTCCAAATCCAACACTAAAGGCCTTCTGTGTGTGTGTGTGTTGTTGGTACCTGCTATCAGACAAACCCCTGGGCTTTTCTTCTCTCTACTTCCTGGATCACAGTTTTCTTTTCCCCAAGTCTAAATACAGACAGATCACTTCAGCTGTCAATCATCCGCCGTGGCTGGATGCCACCACCCAGTTACCCCCTACCACCCGGTTACCCCCTCGCCACCTGGTTACACCCCCCTACCACCCGGTTACCCCCTCGCCACCTGGTTACACCCCGCTACCACCTGGTTACACCCCCCTACCACCCGGTTACCCCCTCGCCACCTGGTTACACCCCCCCTACCACCTGGTTACACCCCCCTACCACCCGGTTACCCCCTCGCCACCTGGTTACACCCCCCTACCACCTGGTTACACCCCCCTACCACCTGGTTACCCCCTCGCCACCTGGTTACACCCCCCTACCACCTGGTTACACCCCCTCTACCACCTTGGTTACACCCCTCGCCACCTGGTTACACCCCCCTACCACCTGGTTACACCCCCCTACCACCTGGTTACCCCCCTCGCCACCTGGTTACACCCCCCCCTACCACCTGGTTACACCCCCCTACCACCTGGTTACCCCCCTCGCCACCTGGTTACACCCCCCCTACCACCTGGTTACACCCCTCTACCACCTGGTTACACCCCCCTACCACCTGGTTACACCCCTCTACCACCTGGTTACACCCCCCTACCACCTGGTTACCCCCTCGCCACCTGGTTACACCCCCCTACCACCTGGTTACCCCCTCCGCCACCTGGTTACACCCCTCCTACCACCTGGTTACCCCCTCGCCACCTGGTTACACCCCCCCTACCACCTGGTTACCCCCCCCCTACCACCTGGTTACCCCCTCGCCACCTGGTTACACCCCCCTACCCCTGGTTACCCCCTCACCACCTGGTTACCCCCCCTCACCACCTGGTTACACCCCCCCTACCACCTGGTTACACCCCCCTACCACCTGGTTACCCCCTCGCCACCTGGTTACACCCCCCTACCACCTGGTTACCCCCTCACCACCTGGTTACACCCCCCTACCACCTGGTTACACCCCCCTACCACCTGGTTACCCCCCCTCATAACTAACTCCTCCTATCAGGTCAGATGAACTTCATCGGTCCCTGAAGCAACCTGGTGAAATGAGCACCATGTCTTCAAATAAGACAGGCTGTTGCAGGAAAAGGGAGAGACGCCATGAGGGCCACTTCAAGGGCCACGCCATGACACCACCTCCTCATCCTGCTGTGTCACATGGAGAGAGGAACCCAGCGAGAGGTTGACTGACAGCTGGTAGATGTGAGCACACGTCCCTGTCGCCGGGTAAATATAAACCTCTGTCGTTTCACTTCCCATCTCTCTGGTTGACTGACAGACACCAACGCCTGTCTGCCTCAGTTTCAGCTGGAACTATGTCACACACACACTCACACACACACACACACACACACACACACTCTTATGTGCACACACTGTCTTACCTGTATTGTGCGACGCCTACACACACACAGTCGCTGTCACAAACACTGTGTTGCAACCCAAGAAGCCTTGCTGTCACTGTGCTGTCTAATGTGGATGCTGATGGGACCAGACTATCGTCTGGATCCTCGGTAGGAGCTGCTGGATGAGAGCGTCAGCTAATCGGCAGTTGATATTGTTTCCCCACGCAGAGAAAGTGCTTTATTACCCCGGGACCACGCCATGCCAGTGATAACCCATGGTACAGCAGGAGAAAACCCTCAAGTGGAAGATGAGGTTTTCTTATTCCTGACAGCTTGACGTTGTGGAGCTGATCTGCAGTCTGTCTCCACTAGAAGTTCTCTGCAGCGACACCAGACATCTGAACACATTACATTACATTATCACTGTCTCTCCACGACACACTTTATCTACACGACTGGACGGATCGGTTGAAACACGCCTGTACAAATCAGCTGCTCAGTTCAAACACGACGCGGCTGACTCCAGTTACAGACCCGGGATCTGATGTTTACATGTCCATCTGAGCACATGGAGTCATGCTACCTGTTAGCTGAGGGTTATAAACCAGGTGATCTGGTCCTGAATGCAGCCATGCAGCCTCCTGAGGCTACAGGAACCAGATCTGCTCACGTTGCTTTCACAGACACAAACATCTGATTTCCTGACCTGTAGCAGCGACCTGAACTCCTCCTTGCTGCCTGAACAGATGAAATCAATTGTTTTCAGGATCAGACTTGTATGGATTTCAAATCAATTTGTATGTGGGTGATTCTTATGATCCTAAACAGTGAAAAAGGAAAATCCACTGAAACAGTTAAAGAAGCTGTGGGGCGTCATGGTGGCTCAGCTGGTGTGAACCATGTCACTGTGACGTCCTGGGTTCAAATCCAGCCTGGGACCCTTTTCATTCCCATCATCCCTCTCCTCGTTGATCACTAAATTAAAAAGATGTTGCTTGTACAGATGTGACTCTTATACATCTTAATCACCCGAACGAGAGGAAGGAAGAGGCCAAACTGTGTGGGATCTTTATGTCAGTGTGAACCTGCCTTATTCCAAGATGGTTCTTCTTCTGACCTTTCCAGACCTCAGAGCTGACGTAGAAACACTGCAGCAGCAACTTTCAAGATTTCCACGTCGTCCAGCCATGGATGGTGCTAGATGACTGACCCCCTTACTGCTGCCCCCCCCCACAGATGCAGCTTGAACTGTGTGAACTCCAGTCTGATCCCTTTTTTCAGGCAAAGTCAAAGAGAGGGGAATTTCATTTTGCAGGCTGCTACCGAGCTCGGCTTCCCACTCGGGGATTTTGCTGTCAGTGGCCGGCATGTTCAGCAGCTATTAAATCTGAGAGAGCAACAACACATCAAGTCCAAAGAGAAACGAGCTGATGGATGAACCTGGTCCAGCTCATGCAGATCAGATGACATTCAGACTATTGTGCAGCAGCAGGAGGCCAGACTAAGACTATTGGTCTTTACTGTTACCGTCCTAATGCTCACGTCACTGAAGGATGAACACTAATGACCTGAAATGCTTTGGTGTTTGTGTTAAGCAGAACCTTAATGGAAGAGAAGCAGTAGTGAATGCAGTGAAATCACAATGTTGTTCTTCCTTTCATTACAGTTTTTCTCAGTCGCTTTGGTCGCTTTCTCAGATCAGAATTGAAATTCTCAAAACTACTTGTTCAACCTCCACATCATCTAGTCACTTGTTCAACCTCCACATCATCTAGTCACTTGTTCACATTATAAAAGCTGCTTCTCATTCTTTTGAACAAATTGCAAATTATTTGACACATTCATTCAAATGATTATGTCCAACTGTCTGCTGTTTCCTACATTATCAATAGTTTATGTCATGTTGATCAAAATGTATTATATTGGTTCTCTGTTGAATAGTCTCACCCCCCAGAACATCTAGGCACTAGTTCATTGAATAAGTCATTACATGCAAAATGGTTGAACCAGTTGTCATAATCTGTCAAGCATATTTTCTATTTTCTACATTTCTATTAGACTTTTTTTTGTAAATGTGTCCTGAATTGATGAATCTTGACTTTCACTACAGTTTTTCTCAGTTGCTTTGGCTCAATTCTCCAATGACAGTTGAAGTCGTCAAACCAATCTGTGAAATTCTGAGCACAACAGAAAGAGCATTTCTCTTTGTTACCATTTGCAAATGTTTTAGCACATTTAGGCAAATGACAATTATGACTTATTGGTTGTAAATGTCTTTTGAAATTGATATATGCCAATAATGCCATACAGAAAAAGTGCAGCCTTGTGTATTTTCAGTCATTGTCATCAAACCCTTCACCATAGTTTCCATCAGAGTAACTGTTATATTGACAACATGGCTAAGCATTCTGACTCTCTTGTTTGTACTCAATGACACAAGGACTTGTCATTCTGATGGACTGACATGTTCACTGACATAAAGATTTACTTTTGAGAGATGAACTAAGGATTTTGAGTTACGGGCTTTTGCAGGTAATCCATTGTGTGGTGCTGTTGGTACCAATTGTTTCGAGAAATGCGCTTACTGATTTACAAATCTTAAGGATGATTCGAGAAATGTGGTGGAGAGGGTAAGAATCACACCCAACATTCAACCATCGTTTCTGTTTCTCCTCACACTTCCTCCTCACTTCTCTCGCTCTCTCCACCTACACCTATATAGCACAGACTCTCTGGGGGTTGTCGAAAGGCATTCTGGGAAACGTAGGAAAACACTAACTGAAATAGAAGGCAGGTTGAGGGAAAGTGGGTTCACCAATAGAGTAAATTACAACCCTTCATCACTAAATAACTCCTGGAGTGCTTGAACATCACAGATTGATGTGGAGCACCGTGACACCGCCAACCCTACTACAGGACTAGAAGACAATAAATCTCTATTTTAAGATGGAACGTTATGGAACCTGTTTGACTACTGATGGTGATCATGATCCTTTCACTATCGTGACTGTAGGGTAGTATGTCATGAGGCGGATACATTCAGGTCCTCTGGTACAGTGGAGTCGCCAGCGGGGATGGGAACCGCCGATGAAGCTTCCAGATGATTTAACACAGAAAACCTGTTCAGATCTGATTGATGAAGATTTACAATCTGACATGCTCTTCCTAAGCAAACACCTAAAAATCATCTTGAAAAAATAAAAACGATGGTTCTGTCCAAAGGAAAAGAAGAGGGTTAGTGAATAACACCACCCACATTTCTTCAAGAAAAATACCTTTTTATTTCATTAGAAATCCACATAGTCGTATCTATGAAAGCATAAAATTCCCATTTCGTGTGTTGTTGTAATTTTTTCCTTATTGTGGTTTGTTTCGTTATATTCAAAGTAAATCATGGGTATCAAACCATCGAAGACTGTAAGGTGTATGTCACATACAAACACAGACACTGTCAAACGGCAAAGGGGAGGGGGGGGGCGGGACAGCGCAAGTTCTGCTGGCCATCTTTTAAAACCGCTTAATACTTACTACAACGATCTTGAACGCCAGCTTTTAGTAGTAGGAACACTTTTTATGATCCAGTTCACAAGTGTTTCATACAGGAACAGCCGTGTTGCATTCGAGTGTCAAACAAAACATCAGAAATCACCATCAAACGTAGGACCGGAACTGTGTGCTTCAAGTTCAGTGTTTAACAGAATTCCCCGGCGGTGTTCCTCAAGGCTCCATCCTGGGGACCCCAACGTTTTTGTTATAATCGGACACAGAGAGAACCAGTCCACCATGGACGCAAACACACTGATTATTTCAACATCATCTAAGTCATCCGCAGCCGGAAGAGTTAGATTGGTAATACTGGAGAGTATACTATTCAGTTGTCCATGAAGATGAGAGGGGCAGAGAGGAAGAGATAGAGAAAGAGAGAGAGGGAGGAGAGAGATGAGATAGAAACAGACGATTAAAGTGCCTGAAGAGTTCGCTGTTCAGTTCAACAGTTTGTTATTAGTGCTGAGACAAGACTTCGCCAATGTGCTCATATTTTCAATCCAAGGCCCAACATGTATATTCTCTTCAACTGCTAGGAGACACTGGAAGGCTGAGTATTCTTCCAATACTGTAATAATGCTGTAGTAATACTGTAGTAATCCTTTGGCATATGACTGTATGCTAGGGAGAGAGAAGAGCGGTGCCACCAACCAGCAAACGCAAAACCACAACCAAGAACATCCGGTCACAAACTGGGTAATCCTTAATCCAGAGTAATCCGTACGGTGTTTCCACCCAGGGTCAATCCATATGAAGCAGGATAGGATTCAAACCTGTGTCCTCCAGAGCCACGCCTCCTACACCCCAGATGATTTACTACTTCCATCAGAGTCAGGGAAAGATTCAGACCAAATGTTCCCTCAGATTCTCAGCTCCACAGATCCCAGGGTTCAAACCCCAGTCAGGGCCCAAACGTCCCCAGGGTTCAAAGCCCAGACCCCAACTGGTCCAGTCCCACCACCAGCGCTGTATGGGCTCCATCCCAGGAGACTGTTGTCAGGCAGGCAGGTGGGCTGGTTCCCCTGCCTGTTAGACCACATCCCATCTGGCTCGGGGGGGCGGGGGTTGTTCACTGGGTCAAATCCCATCTAACCCTTTATCTTCTGGGACAACGGAGTTCACCTGGGAGAGAGGGGGAGGGGGATTCACCGATTGGTTGAGTTATTGATTGATTACTGTACTTAGTAAATTAAAGGTGCAGTAAGTAAGATTTTACTGCCCCTACAAACTGACCATAACATGTGGCGGTTGATGAGGTTGCTGATCAAGCTGCTGAGATTTCTGGATTTAAAACTCACAGTTTGGGAAATAGCGCAATTTGTTTTGAGAGGAGGTGAGGGGAGAAGAAAGGAAGAGGAGGTGAGAGGAGAAGAAAGGAGAAGAAAGGAAGAGGAGGTGAGAGGAGAAGAAAGGAGAAGAAAGGAAGAGGAGGCGAGAGGAGAAGAAAGGAGAAGGCTTACATAAGTCAGGAAGAGAAGCTTACATAATGTAGCGACAGCGATCTGTGGGGGATCAGTTATATAAAGACCAACGAAGAAGAAGGATGTTGTTTACTAAGGCAAGGACATGTTTACAGACTCTCTTCCTCTCTTTCCTTTCTTCCTTTCTTTCTTCCTCCCAACCTTTTTCTCATCTCTCTCTCTCTCTCTGTCTGTCTCTCTGTCTCTCTCTCTCTCTCTCTCCATGTTAACGTAAGCATGGCTTGTCTAAGGTGGAACAGTGAGTGGTTATCCTCTCACCTGTGAGTGTGTGTGTGTGTGTGTGTGTGTGTGTGATCTCTCACCTTTCCCTCCTCTCTCACTCCTGTGAAGCTCAATGTAAGTAAATCTGAAACACACACAGAACCAGAAGAACAGGATAGAAACCATTAGACAGACAGACAGACAGAGAGACAGAGAGAGGGACAGACAGACAGACAGACAGACAGACAGATAACCACTGCTTCCCTGAAAACTCTCACTCTCTCCACCTCCACCTCCACCTCCACCACACAGCCATCACTCTCTCCACCTCCACCTCCACCACACAGCCATCACTCTCTCCACCTCCACCTCCACCTCCACTACACAGCCATCACTCTCTCCACCTCCACCTCCACCACACAGCCCTTCTCTGGGCTGAAAGGCAGCGTGACTTCCCCTGGACAAGGACCGGTAACAATAAGACGTGTGTTCATGTGTCTGACCACTAGGTGTCACTGTTACATCGTGGCAGATCACTGTGGTGGCTAACTGTTGTCTAGTCACCGTGCCATTGTGCCGTATGGTGCCATGCTGGATAATAAAAGCGCAGTGGATAATAATGCTATCTCCCAGTCTCTGTTAATGTCTCTCTACCCCCCCGCTCTCTCTCTATCTCAGGTTGGTACATTGACTTGGGTAATCGGTGAAGTGGGATGGAGGGATTATATGGGAGCCAGCGTGTGTGGGATCAATTTGTGTGTGTGTGTATCTGTGTGTATATGTGTCGGTATGTGTGTGTGTGTGTGTGTGTGTGTGTGTGTGTGTGTGCATCAGCGTCAGTGTGTATCAATGTCTGTATCTGTATGTGTGTATTTGGCTGTATGCATGTGTACATATGTGTGTCTTTGTGTTTACATGTGTGCATGTGCCTGTATGTGTGTGTGTGTGTGTGTGTGTGTGTGTGTCTACAGAGAGAGGCTACTGATGGTCTTTCGGGGAGTGGTGAGTCAAGCCAACCAGCAGACACCAGTTCAGTTAATTTGGATTGGAGGCAGCAGGTGCGCTCAGATTGCTATGTTGTGTGTGTGTGTGTGTGTGTGTGTGTGTGTGTGTGCGTGTGTGCGTGTGTGTGTGTGCGTGCATGTGTGTGCGCGTGTGTGTTTGTGTAGTAGATATTAAACCCAGAACAAATGGCCTGAGGGCCAGCGGGGGTCGGTGAGATTGCTTTCATGGAAAAAAAATACATGTGTGTTTTTGTATTTGTGTGTACATATATGTGTGTGTGTGTGTGTGTGTGTGAGTAAATGTGTGTGTTTTGGGGTGGAGAGTGTATTATTAGAGGGAGGG
>JAXDDX010000195.1:457500-460000 GCA_034670405.1 Hoplostethus atlanticus
GAAACTAGCTACCAAACTGACAGACAGGAAACTAGCTACCAAACTGACAGACAAGAAACTAGCTACCAAACTGACAGACAGGAAACTAGCTACCAAACTGGCAGACAAGAAACTAGCTACCAAACTGACAGACAGGAAACTAGCTACCAAACTGGCAGACAAGAAACTAGCTACCAAACTGCCAGACAAGAAACTAGCTACCAAACTGACAGACAGGAAACTAGCTACCAAACTGCCAGACAAGAAACTAGCTACCAAACTGCCAGACAGGAAACTAGCTACCAAACTGCCAGACAAGAAACTAGCTACCAAACTGCCAGACAAGAAACTAGCTACCAAACTGCCAGACAGGAAACTAGCTACCAAACTGACAGACAGGAAACTAGCTACCAAACTGCCAGACAAGAAACTAGCTACCAAACTGACAGACAGGAAACTAGCTACCAAACTGACAGACAAGAAACTAGCTACCAAACTGACAGACAGGAAACTAGCTACCAAACTGGCAGACAAGAAACTAGCTACCAAACTGACAGACAGGAAACTAGCTACCAAACTGACAGACAGGAAACTAGCTACCAAACTGACAGACAAGAAACAAGCTACCAAACTGACAGACAGGAAACTAGCTACCAAACTGCCAGACAAGAAACTAGCTACCAAACTGCCAGACAAGAAACTAGCTACCAAACTGACAGACAGGAAACTAGCTACCAAACTGACAGACAAGAAACTAGCAACCAAACTGCCAGACAGGAAACTAGCTACCATACTGACAGACAAGAAACTAGCTACCAAACTGCCAGACAAGAAACTAGCTACCATACTGACAGACAAGAAACTAGCTACCAAACTGACAGACAGGAAACTAGCTACCACACTGACAGACAGGAAACTAGCTACCAAACTGACAGACAAGAAACTAGCTACCATACTGACAGACAAGAAACTAGCTACCAAACTGACAGACAAGAAACTAGCTACCAAACTGACAGACAGGAAACTAGCTACCAAACTAACAGACAAGAAACTAGCTACCAAACTGACAGACAGAAAACTAGCTACCAAACTGACAGACAAGAAACTAGCTACCAAACTGACAGACAGGAAACTAGCTACCAAACTGACAGACAGGAAACTAGCTACCATACTGCTAGACAAGAAACTAGCTACCAAACTGACAGACAGGAAACTAGCTACCAAACTGACAGACAAGAAACTAGCTACCAAACTGACAGACAGGAAACTAGCTACCAAACTGACAGACAAGAAACTAGCTACCATACTGCTAGACAAGAAACTAGCTACCAAACTGACAGACAGGAAACTAGCTACCAAACTGACAGACAAGAAACTAGCTACCAAACTGACAGACAGGAAACTAGCTACCAAACTGCCAGACAAGAAACTAGCTACCAAACTGACAGACAGGAAACTAGCTACCAAACTGCCAGACAAGAAACTAGCTACCAAACTGACAGACAGGAAACTAGCTACCAAACTGACAGACAGGAAACTAGCTACCATACTGACAGACAGGAAACTAGCTACCAAACTGCCAGACAAGAAACTAGCTACCAAACTGACAGACAGGAAACTAGCTACCAAACTGACAGACAGGAAACTAGCTACCAAACTGCCAGACAAGAAACTAGCTACCAAACTGACAGACAGGAAACTAGCTACCAAACTGACAGACAGGAAACTAGCTACCAAACTGACAGACAAGAAACTAGCTAGCTTTGATGGAAGGGCTTTAAGCTTTAACATGTACAAAATGTACACACATGTGCACGAGCGTGCACGTACACACACACTAACCTGGTCTCGTATGGAGTGGCAGCGTCCATACTCCGTCTCCGTGGTGAAGGACACGCAGCCCACCAGCTTGGTGCCCGTCAGGGTGGTGACGCCATCGTCGTAGACCGCCAACACACACAGCTCGTAGTCCCGGGACGACGCCAGGTCGCTCAGCAGGAAGTACTTGTGACTGGCTGGGATCATCCTGGACGAGGAGGGAGAGGGGGGGAGGGAGAAGGGAGGAGGGGGAGGGAAAAAGAGAGAGCTGGTTAGTTGGTTAGTGGATTACCTGGTTAGTCGGTTAGTTGGTTAGTTGGAATGGAATATTCTCACGTGGCCAAACCAACTGAACTAGAGGAGGAAATGCTGCAGAGTCTAATAAACCCACCAGAACATGGCTGCTGTGAACGCTGAATACCATGAGTACCTAGAGGCAGGGTCAGGAATCAACACCACAACCTATTCTATTCTATTCTATTCTATTCTATTCTCTTTCAGTATCTATGGCAGACAGTTCCATGTTTTGTGTTCTTGTCTGATATTTGTTCTCTGTCACTTCTTCAGTCTGTAATCTGATTATTATGTTTTTAACAGATTTCTTGTCATGTAGTTTCTATTGTGATTTCAGTTCTGTGACCAATGCCTTGTTGTGCTGATGGTCATCTGAGGTGTTTTTAATGTTTATAATCTCCCCTTCATA
>JAXDDX010000195.1:465000-480000 GCA_034670405.1 Hoplostethus atlanticus
ACTCCCAGGTATTTATACCTGCTCACCCTCTCCACAGTATTCCCATTAATCCCCAGTGGTGAGTACGTCCTCTGTTGTTGTGTCCTCCTAAAGTCCACAATCAGCTCCTTAGTTTTGGTGACATTCAGGAGGAGGCTGTTGTCCTGGCACCAGAGTGACAGATCAGCAACTTCCTCCAGGTAGGCCTTCTCGTCGTTGTTGGAGATCAGGCCCACCACCACTGTGTCATCCGCAAACTTAATGATGGTGTTGGAGCTGAACCTGGCCACACAGTCATGTGTGTACAGGGAGTACAGTAGGGGGCTGAGGACGCAACCCTGGGGGGATCCTGTGTTCAGGGTGAGGGGGTTGGAGGTGTGTCTACCCACCCTGACCACCTGGGGCCTGGCGGTCAGGAAGTCCAGGATCCAGGCACACAGGGGGGTGTTCAGTCCCAGCTCCATCAACTTGCCAGCCAGTCTGGTGGGGACTATGGTGTTGAAAGCTGAACTATAGTCAATGAACAGCAGTCTCACATAGCCCGACTGTGGCTGTGTGTGTGTGTGTGTGTGTGCTCACTTGTATGTATGAAAATGGAAGTGAACAAGTGAGTGCACGAATGTGTGTGTGTGTGTGTGTGTGGCAGCAGTCCTGCTGTGTGTGGTAAAGGGTGGGTGAATGAGTGATTGAGCATGGTGTATATGTGTGTGTGTGTGTAGCCAAGATAGACCAGAATGCAATGCAGCCACAAAACATGTTGAAGCGTCTTGAGTAAGGACCGTTGTTTGCCTCGCTCTATCGCTCTCTCTCTCTCTCCAGCTACACATGCGACCCACAGACACGTCTCTAGGGGTCGTCTAAAGGAATTCTGGGAAATGTAGAAAACCACTAACTGCAGTAGAAGTAGACGAGACGGTTCAGAGACAAGGAACAAAGTAAATTACAACACTTCATCAAAAAGGAACTCCTGGAACGTCCTGAACATGATCCATCACGTCAGTTCAACAACTCCCTGATCGGTTCCTGTCTTCTATTCTGCTAAACTACAATAAGATCAGTTTATTATTGAGAGGAAAGGAGGGGGGAGGAGAGGGGGAGAGAAAGTATGGAGGTAATATGACGGAGGGGAGAGAATGTGATGGAGGGAAGGAGAGAGGGAGAGAGAAAGACTGATAGGCAGAGAAAGAGACAGACAAACAGACAAATGCAGCGACAGAGAGAGCTAGAGAGAGAGAGAGAGAGAGAGAGAGAGAGAGAGAGAGAGACAGAGAGAGAGAGATGTAATGAGAGAGGGAGGCTGAGGCCTCATCATCTCAGCAGAATATGATAGGTCATCATTTCCCTGACCCTTCCTCTCCTCCTTCCTTCCTTCCCTTCATCCTTCTCTCCATCGTTCTGCCTTAATAGATTCAGAAAAACACATTTCCATTCCTCTCCCCTCTCTAATCCCTCCTTCCCACACCTCCATCCACCCCCCTCTCCGTCTCTACCGCTCTTTTGGCTGATTCAAAGACACCTTTTCACTCTCCCACTGTGGCATGACCTCTCCTCTCCTCCCTCTGACCCTCCATCCCTCCCTCCCTTTTCTGCTCTATTGCCTCTCTCTCTCTCTCTCTCTCTCTCTCTTTCCCTCTTCTCCAGTCTCTCCTTCGGGAGTCAGGCAGAATGGTAGGAGAGGGGGAGGGAGAAGGAGAGGTGAATATTAAAGGAAGTAGAATCAATAGATTCATTTCCTGGTGCTGACAGAGGGTTGATCCCCCTGGACCCATAATCCTTAGAGAGAGAGAGGGAGGGAGAGGGAGAGGAGGAGGACGAGGATGGGAAGAAGAGAGAATGAAGAGAAAGAAGGAGAGAAGGAGGATGGGTAAGAAACAGAAGGAGCGAGTGAGCATGATGAGAATGGAGAGAGAGAGAGAGAGAGAGAGGTGAAGGGTAGAACTGGGTGGGTTATTCTAGCCCTGGGGCAGAATCTCACTCTGTTCAGTCCAACAGACAGAAACAGAAACAGAAAAATAAAGTTTAGGAAGTTCTTGAGAGTTCTCTTACAAACTTGTTGGCCTCAACCAACACAGGAAGAGGCCTGCCTCACTCCGTCCTCTGACTAGCTGCTCCAACAATCACCATTAAAGCTCCATATGTAGATGGTATGAGCCTCCATCTTTCTTATGAAGCAGTCACATTATCGTAGCAGCTCCCGTCACATCACCGACCTCCCAGCCATAGCTGTCGTAAAGTGATGGATGCTAATCGCTGGCCTCCTCATAACCTTTCCTTCTCTACATGTCACTGCTAAAGCTATTACAGTTAATAGCTCAGAGCTAAATAGTACTGCCAGGGGCTGGGCTAGGCTAGGCAAGGATCAGCTGATAGATGACTAACGTAGACGAAGTGGAAGCTCCATTTAAAACCATAGAAATGAAAAAACCAGAAGAGCCGAAGAGACTCCTGACAATTCATTCAGTCAGATCTGTAACTTTGCTCCCTGGTGGCATGAGCGGCAAAGATAACTGAGATGACGGTCACTGAACTTCACTGAGCTACTAAAATGTTCATTGCTCCATTTGTCATGCCATTATGATAGGGCAGTGCTAGCCTGAAGGGCCCCGCCGGGGGCTTGTGACTGGGAGATCAACGTCTGGGGAAGTGAAACAACTACCATGAGGTCCCCCTCGGCTGGCCTCATTGGAGAGGCTCCACTGCCAACAGAAGACGGTTCTGCAACTCAACAGAACTGGACGGCTCCCAAATGTGAATGTGAATGTGAACCAGGCCAGCAGGCTCATCAAGTCCCTGGATACATGAAGGTTACATGAAGGGCAAGTATTACAATGTGGAAGATGGCTGCAATGCTAGAGTCTCTCTTTATCATGGAAGGTGACAAAGAGAAAGGTTCTTCTCAACACGTCCACTGATGCCTACCTGCCTACCTACCTGATGCTGCAGTTGAGACGTGTTTGGAGGTGCCTACCTACCTGCCTACCTACCTACCTGATGCTGCAGTTGAGACGTGTTTGGAGGTGCCTACCTACCTGATGCTGCAGTTGAGATGTGTTTGGAGGTGCCTACCTACCTGCCTACCTACCTGCCTACCTACCTGATGCTGCAGTTGAGACGTGTTTGGAGGTGCCTACCTACCTGCCTACCTACCTGATGCTGCAATTGAGACGAGTTTGGAGGTGCCTACCTACCTGCCTACCTACCTGATGCTGCAGTTGAGACGTGTTTGGAGGTCTAATTCAGCAACACGTTTGATGGGAGCTGCCCACTTGACCTTGACGTGCTTGTTCGCCCCACCACATCCATGCCAGGCTTCTCACCCTAATACATTACCTACCTACGTACCTAGGTACCTACCTACCTACCCGCCTGCCTACCTACCTACGTACCTGCCTGCCTGCCTACCTACCTACGTACCTACCTACCTGCCTGCCTACCTACTCACCTACCTACTCACCTACCTACCTGCCTACCTACCAACCTGCCTACATACCTACCTTCCTTCCTTCCTACATACCTACCTGCCTGCCTGCCTGCCTACATACCTACCTACCTACCTACCGACCTACCTACTTTCTGACCTACCTACCTACCTACCTACCTACCTACCTGCCTGCCTTCCTACCTGCCTATCTACCTGCCTACATACATACCTACCCATACGGAAATGTAATATATGTATATATAGTAAATTTCCATATATGAAATATATGTACTGTACATATGAAGGAAAAACATATATGTACATGTATGTACAAACTATATATGAAACCTATTAGAAATTGGAACAATTTCATATATGACATATATGTCTAGCCCATACAAATATATATGTTTATGTATGTATAATGCATTTTGTGACATATATGTCACATATATAATTATTTATACATATAACATATATGTATTTGTATAAATGTATATGTGGCGGACTGGGGGGAGGGAGGGTGGTAGGTTCGGCTGGACTCAGCGGCTGCGGCCAATTAAAGCTGAGTGCAGCCGGGCCTTTTTAACCTGGGTGTGTGAATGTGTGAGTGGAAGGGACGCGCCAGTGTGAGAGGCTGGCGGCGTGTATGCGGGAGCCGGCGGCGATCGGGAGGATCGAGGGCCGGCAGACCGGAGGAGCGGAGAGCGAGCCAGCAGCAGCCGCGTCTGAGCGGGGTCCGCGGCTGGAGTGCCGGGACGGAGGCGAGGGCGCGAGCTGCGGGACGGAGTGGGAGAGCGGCGTCTCCCTCCGCGGCGACGACCGACGGAGGTCCCCGGGGGTGCAGTCGGGAGCCGCCTGGAAGAGCTGGTGACAGTCGGGGTTGGGGCGGGATGCCCCTGCAAGCCTGGCAGGCTGGCCGGCTTTGGGGTTCCGCGGCTGACCCGCCGGGGAGGACTGAGGTGCGTCGGCGGAGGGAGACGGCGCTACCAACTGCCGTCAACACCGGGGCCGGGTTTATTGGTGTTGGTGAATAAAACGGCCCTGCTGGCCAATTAACCCTCCTCATGCCTTGTGTCTCTGTCTGTCCGGACCCCGGTAATGTGGCACGTTGCCACAGTATAATATACAAATTACACATATATGCATAGCATATTATGTACATATACTATGTCTAGGCCATACAAATGGACTGCATTTATATAGCGCTTTTATCCAAAGCGCTTTACAGTATATGCCTCTCATTCACACTGGAGGAGCCGGGGATCGAACCTCTGATCTTCTGATTAGAGGCCTACCTGCTCTACCTCCTGAGCCACAGCCGCCCCATATAAGTAGAGAGTCCTCCCTGTCGGGGAATTGAACCCCGGTCTCCGTACTAACGAGGAGAGGCATATGTTTATGTTATATATGTTGTATATATGTTGTTTTAATAAACATATATAAATATATAAATTAAACATATATTGTTAACATATATGGTTGCAACATATAATACCATATGCAAATTCATACAATACAAATTTTTAATATATGTACATATACAAATTGTACTATGGATATTTCATATATGTTAAAAACCTATATCGTCATACATCCAGAGGATGTATGTATGTGGTAATAATAAATCGCCTTATATGTAACATATATGGCAATATCGCTTGCTGATATAGGGGCATATATGTCATATATTACATTTCCGTATGGGTACGTGCCTACCTACCTACCGCTACCTTCCTACCTACCTTCCTACCTAGCTACCTACCTACCTGCCTGCCTACCTACGTACCTACCCACCTACCTACCTTCCTTCCTTCCTTACTACTCACCCACCCACCTACCCTCCTACCTACCTACCTACCCACCTATCTACCTACCAACCTACCTACCCACCTATCTACTTACCTACCCACCCACCCACCTACCTACCTACCTACCCTCCAACCTACCTATCTACCCACCTATCCACCTTCCTACCTACCTACCTACCTACCCACCCACCCACCCATCTACCTACCTACCTACCCACCTACCTACCTACCTACCTACCCACCTATCTACCTACCTTCCTACCTACCTACCTACCCACCCACCCACCCATCTACCTACCTACCTACCCACCTACCTACCTACCTACTTACGTACCTACCCACCCACCTACCTACCTTCCTTCCTTCCTTACTACTCACCCACCCACCTACCTACCCACCTACCTACCTATCTACCCACCTATCTACCTACCTACCTACCCACCTATCTACCTACCTACCTTCCTACCTACCTACCCACCCACCTACCCACCTACCTACCTACCTACCTACCTACCTACCCACCTATCTACCTACCTACCTACCTACCTACCTTCTTACCTACCTACCTAAATAGCAGGAGGGATAACACCAGATCCTGTGTGCTGGTAAATGTCAACACTATTCCTGCTGCAGTGGGTTTGTGTGTTTTGCTCGTCAGTCGGCCTGGCGGTGCCAGCATGGCTGGAAGGCCTCGGTCTAGACTGCAGAGGCGGGGCGGAGAGGGGAGCGTGGGCGATGGAGCCTCTTATGTTACAGTGGAGAGGCCAATACTGCAAAGCTTCTGCTAAAGAGTCATACCAACACACTTTTTATTTCTGTTATGAAACATAACAATAGAAATTGTGTGTTGTGCAGAACAAAGATTTCCTGCAGTAATTTTGCCATTTTGGCGAAGCAGATCGACATATCCACCCAAAGCATGATGTCTATGATGACACGGTAGGTACTGAAATGTTGATGATCTTGAAAGGTTTTCAACACTTTGACTAACACAGCTGATTTCCTCTTTTGGTTTTTGCATTGTAAAGTTGGACAACTGAGGTAAGACAGGAGTTGACACACACAAAGCAAAACGAGATGAAAACAACAGGAAGTGACAATAATGAAACAGTGGACATACAGTAGAGTCTAAATAACAACCTCAATATCTGATGATGAACTCGAAGGCCTCGGTCTAGACTGCAGAGGGGGCGGAGAGGGGGAGTGGGCGATGGAGCCTCTTGTATTACAGTGTTACAGTGGAGGGCGAGACCGTCACAGCTCTGCTAGTGCTTTAAAGTCAAACCCATCTACAGTCAAAAGCATAATCATGATAAGTAAATCAGTATTGGGATTATGTATTATGGATATGTCAGTTTTGGGATTATGTATTATGGATTATGTCAGTATTGGGATTATGTATTATGGATATGTCAGTATTGGGATTATGGGCTGATATTGGTGTTTTGATTGTGTCGCACATTATAATAAACACCCAGAAAAAAGATGACAGTCTGTTTTTTTTTTACATTTGACATCGTTCAATGAATATCAGAAATCATATTTCAGTCTATTATTTCTATTTTGTGACTCACTTGCCAAGGGCTGGTAAACAAACACAAATATATATGACTATCTGATCAGCCAAAATGATACATTTCAACTTTACTGTGAAAAATAAATAGAATGCCTGCCTCTTTACTCTTCACCATTTAGAGTAAAAACACATTTATTTAGCCGCCATGGTAGAAAACATACAGGAGAATCACTGAGCAGCAGCATCCTGCTTCACATGGAGAGCTGCCCAGCTCAAGGGAACACCAACCAATTTGGTTTCTCTTCTCATACCCAGATGTTCTCAGCTGAACCGGGGATTCGAACTGTCGACCTTTGGATCACAGGCCTGCATCTCTAGGCTTCAGGCTGCAGCAGGAACAACTCTTGGCTTGATGTCAGTACGGAGCGAAGGGCTAAAAACAGACAATTCTCTCTCTCTCTCTCCCTGTCTCTCTGTCTCCCTCTCTCCTCTCTCCCCTCTCTCTCTCTCTCTCTCTCTCTCTCCCTCTCTCCAACCCACGGTGTTGTATGTTAGCCCTCTGACACCAGGCTGCCTCACACCTCTTCTCTCATCGAACCTCCATGGTTCAATCTGAAACGATCCATTTGGACACTCTACTCTGACCAAGTCCTCTCTTAGTCTTTCAGTTAAAATGAGTATCGAGGCTGCAGTCACATTTCCAACTGTCATCTGTCAACCGTCCAAAATGGTCAGTAATAACACTCAATTATGCATTGTAAATGGCGTTGCTAGGTTACAGCGCTGGCTAAGTGGCTGATGAGACCATCCAGTGGTCACTCGGTACCGTGGGCTGATAGAGAGCATCATCTGCTCATTAGGATGTTCAAATCAAGTCAAGTGGCTACATGGGCCGATTCGGTTTGGGATGGCAGCAGGTTTCAGCTTGGCGTCCGTCCGTCCGTTTTAGGGGATTTCATTTAAAAGGCCAATGAAGTTGATTAGTTATAAATATATTCTAAATATATTTTATAATAATAATGATAATATTTTTTTGGTGCCATGTTTTTCAAAGACTTTTGTGAGCTAAACAAACAACAACAATAATCACAGATGACCTGAAACCTGCTGCCTGAAGCCAAACCACAGTAGCTGCTGTGTTCCTACAGGAAGACCTTGGTGATAACTACCCACACAGGGACACACACACACACACACTAAAAGTGACTAGTGAGTGAGACGGACAGAAACACAACCAGCTGTTCACAGAGCTGAAGACCTCCAACATGGCCGCCAGACGGGGTTACGTCACTTCTGAGATCTCTACTCAATCACAATGCGAGCCTGACCAGTTCCATGTAGAAGAGGTTTCTGTTATACAGTCCTGTTACTAGCAGCCTGGCGTGAACACACACACCCTCTTACCTGTATATGAGTATATCGTCTGTGGAGCTGTTGTATTGGATCTGGTACATGCGGACCCCTGGTATGTGGTTCTGCGGGGGCCATCTGATGGTAGCAGAACTGGACGTGAGGTCCGACACGCTGACCTTCTGCTGGTCGGACCGGGCCTGGCCCCCGCTCACGTTGGACTTGATGGATGTGGGGATGTCCGAGGGGCCAGGGTCAGGGTCCAATTTGGGGTCGAAGTGTGGCGAAGGGTTGACGACTAACTCGACGGGAGCGGTGGCTTCCCCCGCCGCATTGGACGCTATGCAGGTGAACTTTCCAGAATCCTAGAAAGAGATTCAACTTTTATTTTTCATCAGTGGAAAATGTCTTTGTGCATGTCAATCAATCAGTCAATCAGTCAAAAACACATTTTATTGAACTATGAAATAAAACATTTGCATTACATATTGTCAAATAAACACTTGCTGTGTCAAAATCAAAACCATCAGCAGCATAATAAATGATGGCGTTTTAACGTAGGACAGCGTCAGTAACAGTACAAACTATTTTCTTCACGTTACATTTGTCTCAACTCATTCATTGGTAGTGTTATTTTGTGTTGATGCAGTGATTTGTGTGAGGTCGATGTTTTCTACAACACACTGGACACTGGCTCCCAGGAACATGTACGGTGGCCCACAGTGGACAGTAGCATAACATGTCAACAGGGTAAAATGCAGGTACTCCTTAGGTACTCCTTCATACTCCTTACATAACTCAACCCCCCCTACCTTGACGGAGGCCTTGAGGATATCCAGGGAGCCGTTCTCATAGCAGACCGTTCTGGAGGTGTTGCCGATCAGCTTCCCGTCTGGGCTGACCCAGTGGGTGGAAGGTTCTGGATCTCCGATGGACTTACAGCGCAGGCTGACCTCCTGGCCCTCCATCACAAACATCTTGGAGGTGTGCCGAGTTATCATAGGGGGTTCGCAAACAAACTCCTCCTATGATGGGACAGAAGAACAGACAGAAAGGTGTGACACACTGTGAAACAAACTAATACAATATAGGGACAGTTAAAGTATCGCTTATAGTAATGGTTATCATAGCTATACACATCCATCCATCCATCCATCCATCTAATTTCTATACTCGCTTAATTCCTGGTCAGGGTCATGGGGGGTGTTGCAGCCTATCCCAGCATGCACTGGGCAGGGATACACACCAATTCACCTGCATGTGTTCTGACTGTGGGAGGAAACCCATGTGAACATGCAACCTCACAGAAAGATACAGTATTGGCGAAATATTAACTACAGGAGAGGCTAAAACAATAGATAGAATAAAGCCCAATAGAAACAAATACATTTTAACTCCATGTTGTCATGCAAACTGTTTTGTACATTCTCCTTTCATACGATTTCTGATTCACTTCCAGTCGTGTATTTTCCTCTTACAGGGTTTCACAATAGACTCCAATAATCTTGTTTGCACATGGAGCTTGTTATGGATCTCTGAGAGTCTTCAGCCCCTGCATCTCCATGCAGAACCCCCCCACCGGCCCCTAAGCCTGTATAAAGCCAAGTCAAACTCTGGTGGAGTAGCACTGCAGGGCCCAACAGGCCCAACCATGGCTTACCAGGGCTTACTCATCATCTGTGCCACTCAGTGTCCTCTGAACCTATTTTGGCTCTTATTACCAGTAGGGATGATTGCTCTCCTGGGCTATAGCTTAAAATAAACCTCAAGTGCTTTCAATCTTGGTTCCATTCTGACCCTAAATTGCTCTGCAAGAGTGAAAGATTGTGGTTGAACTTGGAAGCTCCCAGGTGTGAATGTGAGGAAAAGAGCCTGTAGCCTCAGTAGGTTGTCCCTGGATAAATACGCATTTGGTTTGTCCTTAGCCCTGCCAACACTCAGATTCCATTAAATGCACTGCATTGTGTCACTGTCAGCATGGTGTCACTGTGTGGGCGTCTGGACCATATTCATCACTATGCATGTATGCCTATTGCTATATGCACAAATGTAAACAAAAGCTGAGCTGAAATAAACTGCAAGCCAGCTACGAACTAAAGCCAGACAGTGTTCGTCACATTGAACAATGTATAGGCCTTCATCAACTGAACATCACTGCCTTTGTGGGTTGGCCTTAATGTGACTCAGTTCACCAGAAAACAACAAATATCAACTTCATTCCCCCTTATTTCTTCAATGCACTATATGAGGAACAACTTGTGTGTCAGCCATCTAGAATTCAACCTTGGTGATTTGTGAGCTTGGACGCATATGCTGGACAAGACGCAATGCCTACGCAATGTCTACGCAACTCCTACGCAATGTCTACGCAACGCCTACACAATGCCTACGCAACACCTACAATGCCTACGCAGCGCAGGCAGTGTAGCAGCTTTCTCTGATTTCAAAGGAGGCATTCCCTCAATAGCTGATGGCTGATGGCTGCAGTGGAGCTGGAGGCTAGCTGGAGGCTAGCTGGAGGCTAGCTGGAGGCTAGCTCCACTTGGCCCTGCAGTGGAAAAGGAGCTACTGTGTTATCTTATAGTGCCTCTCTAAGTATTAATATACTAAGACAAGTCTTTATGACACAAAGGTCTCTAGATCGACCTCTTTAGAAGGTTAATCCTCTTACAGTGATGCTACAGCATCTGAAGGAGGTCCAAAACTATTACCCAGCCAGATCTTGAGGTGAGGCAAAGCGCTCTACGTCCTCCTCCAAGATGATGCCAATTAATCCCATCATAGTGAACCTCTGCTTATACTGCTAGCGCTCCGATGGCCCAGAGGTATTAGCTGCATTTCTTGAGGTGAGACAAAGCTCTAGATCGTCCTCCTTAAGGTAACAAGTTGAACTGCACCACTTAATTCTGTTGCTCTCCAGGTATCAATATTGCTGTTGTTGTGGTCCAGCAGTATTATCCACGCAGGTCTTCAGATGGAGTGCAGGTCTCTCAGCGGCCCCCTCAAGGTTAACCTCCTGGCCCACACCACCTAGCTGTAGCGTTCAGCAACAAACCACTTGAGGCTGTTCTGTGTCTAACAACAAGCTGCTGTAAACCCTGTGAAGAACAGCCTCCTGCGGCGTTTTCATTTCATAAAATTACAGTTACACACATTGTAATTAAAAAGAGCATTCACATTCAATAAAACTTTATTAAGTAATAATAATAACAATGATGCAGCCATTATAGAATACTCTCAAACTACTTGAAGAGCCAGAGTCAACTTTACTCAACAGTTCATCAAGCTGAGGACTCCCCCCTCCCTCATACAGCCTCCTCATGGACAAACTAATTGGGTAGGTTGACACTCCACACGCTACAAAACCAACCAGCCTGATAACAGTAGAGCAGCTGAATTATAGTTGAAATGCTGCAAACTCTGATTGGAAGGATTTTATTTCGCAGCAAGACCACAGACCTTAATAGATCACTGAAATGATGAAGAACCAAACTACAGTTTCACTAAGCTTCCACCATGTTAGTGATGTGGACTAAATACCTACACTGCACCACTTGATGTCACTGTTGTTGTCTGGATCAGTTCCATCTAGTTTTATGAACAGGTTTCTGTCTGTGGTTCGGGAGACACAATACAAACCCTAATACTTTGTACTAGGTTTGTTGACACGTAGTGATCAGCTAGGTTCATCTTCTTCTCTGTTAGCGCGTAAGTTAGCTAACATTAATTTAACCGTTAGTTGCGGCACGAGAAAGTGATTTTGGTACGTATGTTACCGGCCACAGAGCGTGAAAACCTCACCGTCTGGTTAGGACGCACTGTAGGCCTCCAGGTTTTACTGTTAAAGTAACTACTTACTAGTTACTCATATTAGTACTCGCTGTACTATTATCCTGACTCATACTGTTTTATCCAACTGTACTGTCATAGTACTGTAGTACTGTAGTACAGTATCAGCAGTGTCAGTAGTACAACCAACCTCTCTGATCATCCAGAAGTATTTCCCTACAGGTCTTTAAGTGAGACATTATCCTGTCAGCTGCACTGTGGCACTAGTAGTGCAGTAGTATATATAGTATATATAGTATATATATAGTATATATATAGTATATAGTCATTAACCTTCCTCCCTAGGGGAGGTCAGGTCTCCAAATCATCCTATTAGTACATCCTTTAATCTTCAGTTGTATCATGATCTTACTGTACTGCAGTATAACCACTGACCTATCTCTCTGATGGATCTTGAGGCTTCCTATCATCCATCACTATTATGGTACTGTGTTGTAGTACTAACGGTATGAGCAGTAAACCATTAACAACCTCTCTGATGGTCCAGAAGTATTTCCCTGCCAGGTCTTTAGGTGAAGCGCAGGTTTCCAGGTCATCCTCTCTGGTGAGTCTGCGAAGCCAGACCAGCTCACAGTTACAGTGCAGAGGGTTCCCACCGAAGCTCAGCACCAACGCCATGAGAGGAGATCCCTTCATCTTGGCATAGACCGGGATCCGCAGGAACAACGGGTCTGGGGGAATCTTCTTCAGCTTGTTGGATGTCATGTCCAGTCTGATGACAGAGACACAGGGAGAGGACCAGTCAGTCATCTGAAGGCATGAGGCCGACGGAGAGGGAAGGAGAGAGACAAGTTAGTTGAATCAATCAATGAATCAATCAATCAATCGATCAATCAATCGATCAATCAATCAATCAATCAATCAATCGATCAATCAATCTGAATCTTTTTCAGTTTGTGGGATGCCATGTCCAGCCCGGAGAAAGAGAGAGGGAGGGACATGAGCCAGTGAAGTAGTTGGCCGATTAGTCAGTCAATCAATCACTCTCAATCTTCATCTTGGACAGCAGGTCCTGTCTGAGGGGAGGAGGGAGGGGGAGAGAAGAGAGGAACGAGAGGAGGGAGGGAGGGGAGAGAAGAGAGGAACGAGAGGAGGGAGGGAGGGGGGAGAAGAGAGGAACGAGAGGAGGGATGGGGGCGAGAAGAGAGGAACAAGAGGAGGGAGGGGGGAGAAGAGAGGAATGAGAGGAGGGAGGGGGGAGAGAAGAGAGGAACGAGAGGAGGGATGGGGGGGGAGGGGGGGAAAGCAGTCAGTCCATCAGTCTTGCTGGTGGCCATGTCCTGCCTGGACAGAGAGGGAGGTGAGAAGGGGAGGGGCTTAGTTAGATGTGAAGTGAGAGAGAGAGAGCTGCTCGTCCTCCCCACCTCCCATCATCCCATCCTGCTGCTCACCAGATGAAGATCAGAGCTAAGTGGATTATAAATGTCAAGGTTTATAAATGTGAGACGTGTTTCCATTAGCCACCAGCCACTTTTTAAATCAAATTGTCTGAAAAGTTACATTACATTACATTACATTACAGTCATTTAGCAGACGCTTTTATCCAAAGCGACTTACAATAAGTGCATTCAACATAGGTAGGCAAGAAAACTACTAGTCACCAGAAATCGTAAGTGCATTTCCTTCCTAAACAAGCAACTAAGAGCATAACTAGTGTTAAGGTAAGAGTGCAATAAGTTAGCAACCTACTATATCTTAAACAAATGAGACAAATGAGACAAATAAGAGAATCAAATAACAAGAGCTAAGACAAATAAGTGAACCAAATAAGCAAGAGCTAAGACAAATAAGTGTATCAAATGAACAAGAGCCAATAAACAAGAGCTCAGACACATAATTGACGACAAATAGGCAAGGCTAAGAGGAAGAGTCAGGGTAGTGTTTCCTGAAGAGGTGGGTTTTCAGCCTGCGGCGAAAGATGGGCAGCGACTCTGCTGTCCTGACATCAGTGGGGAGTTCATTCCACCACTGCGGGGCCAGGACAGAGAAGAGCCGTGACCGTGTAGATCGGCCGCAGGGCCCTCTGAGCGACGGGGCAACCAGTCGCCTCGAGGCAGCAGAGCGAAGTGGTCGGGGCGGGGGTGTAAGGCTTGACCATAGCCTGGAGGTAAGAAGGAGCTGTTCCTTTCACTGCCCTATAGGCTAGCACCAGGGTCTTGAACTGGATGCGAGCCGCTACAGGGAGCCAGTGTAGAGAACGGAGAAGGGTAGTTGTATGGGAGAACTTGGGGCGGTTGAACACCAGACGAGCTGCAGCTTTCTGAACAAGCTCCAGAGGTCTGATGGCAAACGCCGGGGCACCAGCAAGGAGGGAGTTGCAGTAGTCCAGGCGGGAGTTCATATTAAGCAAAACGTCCTGTTCTCTCTCTCTCTCTCTCTCTCTCTCTCTCTCTCTCTCTCTCTCTCTCTTCTCCAGGGGCAGATCTAGGGAGGGACCAGGGGGCCCTTTGACCCCCTGTGGCCCCCCTAACTGAGGGGCATAATACAGCGGTTGAATTTTTGCAAAGCGGAACAAAAAATAAATGTGACTGAACGCAAATATCAGGATCATATTTCAGAACTTTATGTTTAATTGAATTAGTTCAAATGAAACTGAAGTACAGGATCAAAGCTACTGGCAGAAATAGATGAATTGCTATAATCTAGATGAATGTTATGGATGATATAAGTGGCCCATTTGAAATGGACTAGATCCCCCAGCTCTCCTCTGCAGCTGGTGGTGAAATTCAGCAGCATAAATGTAGAAAGATGGACGACGTCTCAGCTGCTCAGACCACTTCATCCACCGACAGTAGCGAGATAGACCAGAATGCAATGCAGTAGCCGAGATAGACCAGAATGCAATGCAGTAGCAAGATAGACCAGAATGCAATGCAGTAGCAAGATAGACCAGAATGCAATGCAGTCGCAAGATAGACCAGAATGCAATGCAGTAGCCCAGATAGACCAGAATGCAATGCAGTAGCCGAGATAGACCAGAATGCAATGCAGTAGCAAGATAGACCAGAATGCAATGCAGTAGCCCAGATAGACCAGAATGCAATGCAGTAGCCGAGATAGACCAGAATGCAATG
>JAXDDX010000195.1:485000-495000 GCA_034670405.1 Hoplostethus atlanticus
GTAGTAGTAGTAGTAGTAGTAATAGTAGTAGTAGTAGTACTAGCGGTACCTGGAAGGCTCCCTCTGAGATGCTGTGCAGCTGGTTGTTAGCCAGGATCAGATAGTGATAGTAGTAGTAGTAGTAGTAGTAGTAGTAGTAGTAGTAGTAGTAGTAGTAGTAGTAGTAATAGTAGTAGTAGTAGTACTAGCGGTACCTGGAAGGCTCCCTCTGAGATGCTGTGCAGCTGGTTGTTAGCCAGGATCAGATAGTGATAGTAGTAGTAGTAGTAGTAGTAGCAGTAGTAGTAGTAGTAGTAGTAGTAGTAGCAGTAGTAGTAGTAGTAGTAGTAGTAGTAGTAATAGTAGTAGTAGTAGTAGCGGTACCTGGAAGGCTCCCTCTGAGATGCTGTGCAGCTGGTTGTTAGCCAGGATCAGGTGCCTCAGGTTCACCAGGCCCTGGAAGTGGGAGTCGTCCAGGCTGGTGAGCCGGTTGGCGTCCATCTGGAGAGCGTGGAGATCCTGGAGGTCAGCGAAGGCGTACGGCCTGATCTGGCTGATGGTGTTTCTACTCAGGGTCAGGTGGATCTGGACAGACACAAAGGTTGTTTATTACCATTATTAGATCCCCTCTGAGGTGATGTACTAAAAATAAATTGTATTAATACCAACCCAAAGTCAATCAACACCCACATATTTCTAACCACATAACCACATATAAAGTTTCTGATAGGATGTTGAGGACCTGGCTCTATTTAATGTTGAAATATGGCAATGTGATGCTGTATTATCTTCATGTGCTGTCTGAAACACCGAGCGCTTCAGCCACACCTCCTTCTCATGATTATCAATAAGTGATCAAGGAGTGATTTGTTGGAGGGAGCAGATGATCCTCATGTTTTGGACCCTCAGTGGAAGGAACATGTGCCGGCTTCTTCTTCTTCTTGTTATTTTCAACCAAAAGCTCACTGCTACATGTTACATG
Source organism: Hoplostethus atlanticus (assembly GCA_034670405.1). NCBI lineage: Eukaryota > Metazoa > Chordata > Actinopteri > Trachichthyiformes > Trachichthyidae > Hoplostethus > Hoplostethus atlanticus. The sequence goes on from JAXDDX010000195.1 coordinate 485,962, forward strand.
GCTGAGAGCGTAGCGGGGGAGGATCCGCCCTCTGATCCTTCCACTGTTAGAGATCATCAATCTGTGATGTTCAATACATTGTCATGAAGTGCTGTAAGTCATCTTTTTGGTGTACCCACTTTCCCTCAACCTGCCTCGTCTCTGTCTACCTCAGTGATTTCAAACCCCCAGAGAAGAGGCGTGAACTCTGGCACGCCTCTTCCTGTATTGAGCCAACCGCAAATGATTAGCACACTGCACCACACAGTCCTGAGCCAATGAGAAACCGGCAATAAAACCTAGGGTCATGAAATCTAAAAAACTCCAAATTCCAAAGGTTTGTAATTTTACACTTTTAGATAGCATCAAATTATTTTAGTGAACGGACAGTGTTAAAACCTCGTCACTTAAATAAAGATACACTTGATTTGATTTGAAGGCACCTGAGCTAACTAAGCTAGTAGCTAGTAGCTAACGGTTTGGGGGAAATGCTGATCATTTACTTTACATTATTATACATGACAACACTACAGTGATATTTTGTCACAACTCTAACTTCTTCTAAACGCATTGGCCTGCCAGACTGCATTTCATAACTGATCCTCCCAGGCAGAAGGTATGAAGTGATACCAGCTACAGGCGGCAGTAATACCAGGAGGCCGTTCTTAACTGGGATTAGGAGTATTACTGTGCAAACTATGAAAACTGGCACGAGGCACGGCCAAGTTTTGTCAGCAGCACTGAAGTAACGATAATCACAGTAAAGAATGCCAGCAAGGTATTATGGCTTTTATACAACGTATGTGTACTGTCTGAAAAGTTTTCTTCAAAGTAGAATGAAACAAACAAACATAAAAAACAGGAAGAAACAGGAAGCACTGCCAAGTGGCTCCCTGGTTACCATGAGAGGTGGCGTAGCAACAAGTCAAGCTAGCTGTTCTTGATGGGAACTATCAGCACAGTTGGACATCTTGTTGACTGATTACATAATAAAACCATGTTCTGACAAGGCAGGAAGTGAAAGGCTCTGACCAGGCTGGACATGTTGGCGAAGTCGCGGTGCCTCAGAGTGGTGATGAAGTTGTCCATCAGCCTCAGCTCCGCCGTCTGGCGGTCGATGTTGGGCGGGACGAAGAGGAGGCCCGTCTTAGCGCACAGCACCGTGTAGGACGGCAGCAGGTTCTGACAGGTACACCGCTTCGGACACAGCATGGAGGAGGAGTAGGAGGGGAGGGAGGAGAGGAGGATGAAGAGGAGGAGGAGAGGGGAGAGGAGCAGGGAGGCGAGGTCCATGGCTACGGTCCTGGAACAGAGGAAGAGGAAGACGGGGTTTGTTAGAAGGTATTGATGAAGCCTGTATTTTTCTGCTGAGTAACTTGTCCTGGGGAGGGAAATGTAAACATATCATGACTTCAGCTTGGAACATTGAAGTACACAATGATACTGCAGGACGTCTCACTCACACTGAGACTAAACCAACGATCAGCCAGGACTATATGGAATAAAGTCACAATGCTATTGATTTCTCCACGTTCAGCTTAGTGGGGCTCTGAAGTATTCCTCCCAGGAGAAAAGGGAAAAACACACATATATAGACACACACACACACACACACACTCACACCCACATAGAGGCAGACACAAAAAGTGACAGGTATGCAAAGATGAATGTACACAAACAGACAGACCCACACAGACGATTCATGCATGGATGCATGGAGACTCACATACAAATACAAACACACACTGATGAAAACACACACACACACACCCACACACACACACACACTCAAAAATAACTAGGTGCTGACTGACTCAGGAAGAGTCTATTGTAAATAACAGCAGAGAGAGAGTCTTTTATTTACAGTGCTGAAATATTGAAACGGTGCTGCAGCTCAGGACGACTAGCATCCAGAATACAGAGCAGGACATCTCCAACCCCCCCCCCGACAGGGAGCAGAGCAGGACATCTCCTAAGCCCCTCCCCGACAGGGAGCAGAGCAGGACGGGCTACATAGCAGGGAATAATGCAGTGGGATGAGACACTTCAGGAGAAATGAATAGGAATATTCCAAACCAAACCAGACTGAGTCAATGGATTATAGACGAGGGAGTCTCCACATATAATACGTGACAGGAATGAGAGCAGACCTGAATAGCAGGAAATAATGAGGGAAAATCTTTGGAATTCAGAAATGTTCCAATGGAAATGAATGGGAAGATTCAAACCTGACAGCAGCTCAGTCAGACTGCCAGTAGCTCCACATACAATACATCACAGATGGAAAACTATGAAATCCAATCTGTGATCAGGTAAACAACCACCAATATAAATAACCAGAAAAAAAGTAGATTTCCAGAATAGAGGCTTTCCAATTGTGTCACAAATCTCTCAACCACGGCCATCATGGATCCACTAGAGAATTGGCTGCAAAGGATGGCTAGACATAACCAGTTAGAACCAGTTGACTGTCTGAACCAGGTTGTTGTGGTGTGTCTGTAGATCATCCAGTAACGTTCTCAGTAAAAGTGATCAGTGTGATCAGGTAGATTTGTCTCCAAATGTAGGTTACTGTGACTCAGTAAACTGTCTTGTCTTTAGCCCTAGTCTCTACTCCAAAACACTCTGAGTTGGAGCTGGAGAAGAGTCAGCTAGTTAACCTGAACTAACTGGTAGCTAGCTAACTAGTTACTGTTAACATGGGACTACTAGCCACTGCTAACGCTAGCTTCTACTAGCTACGTTAGCTAGCTAACTAGTTACTGTTAACATGGGACTACTAGCCACTGCTAACGCTAGCTTCTACTAGATATGTTAGCTAGCTAACTAGTTACTGTTAACATGGGACTACTAGACACTGCTAACGCTAGCTTCTACTAGCTACGTTAGCTAGCTAACTAGTTACTGTTAACATGGGACTACTAGCCACTGCTAACGCTAGCTTCTACTAGATACGTTAGCTAGCTAACTAGTTACTGTTAACATGGGACTACTAGCCACTGCTAATGCTAGCTTCTACTAGCTACGTTAGCTAGCTAACTAGTTACTGTTAACATGGGACTACTAGCCACTGCTAACGCTAGCTTCTACTAGATACGTTAGCTAGCTAACTAGCCAGCAGGCTAGTTTAGTTACTGTTAACATGGGACGACTAGCCACTGCTAACGCTAGCTTCTACTAGATACGTTAGCTAGCTAACTAGCCAGCAGGCTAGTTTAGTTACTGTTAACATGGGACTACTAGCCACTGCTAACGCTAGCTTCTACTAGATACGTTAGCTAGTGTGCTTTATTTTCTATCTTTGACGTCTTTCTCAATTTTACCTCAATGTTTTAGATTCTACTATTCCTTATTTTTATTTATTTTTATAAGGAACTGATTTTCTGTAAGTGCTGTATAAAAGTTAGTCATTCATCTTCTTCTTCTTCTTCTTCTCCTTACTGTGACCTTATGTTTTGGGGTGATCTCTCTAACCACTAAGCAACCCTGCCACCCGCAGATTTTAAAATCAGCATTATGTCGGCACAACTCATGTTTGGGTCACAAGAAAATAGTTTTCAAAATGTGGGTCGCCTTGAAAACTTCTGAGAAGCATATCTGTTTGATTTCTTTACTCTGTCACATCCCGCTAAACACCTGTGTCTCTTTCTGCGTAGAAATATCTGACACTTAATCTCAAAAGATCTGTATTCCCCCTATTCCTCCAACGAAACGATAGCACTTCATCCCTGTTTTTCTTTCCATCTCTATATCATCAACCTGCCTTTTCTCTATATACCATTGCCAGTATTTTTTCCATTCCTCCATCAATCAATGAATCTATCATCTATCCTCTCATCATTCTTCCACTTCTCTCAGTCTTTTAAAAGGTGCTATGTGAAACATCATTTATAGACATTAATATAATTACAGTCAGGGGTGTAAAAAGTAGAAGTAGAAAGTAGAAGTACTGACCATGTTTTTCCTCCACCCATCCCATATACCAGGTGATTCTAATTAGCACAACTCTTCATCTTGGTAAGAGCCAGGTTGGAGCAAATACGTGGTTAGGATTTCTACTTTCTGAAGCTTTACTTTCTACTTTTTACCACCCCTGATTACAGTAAACCAACCAGACCACCACTTGCAGCCTCTACCAGCCTGTCAGCCTCTACCAGCCTCTACCAACCTCTACCAGCCTCTACCAGCCTCTACCAGCCTGTCAGCCTCTACCAGCCTCTACCAACCACCTCTACCAGCCTCTACCAGCCTGTTAGCCTCTACCAGCCTCTACCAGCCTCTACCAGCCTCTACTCTCATTCTACATTGTGTCCACCGGGTCGATTTGGAGGGAAATCTGCTGGATTGCTTTACGGCACCAAACAGGAAGAGGGCGCTGTTCTTCCAGCGCTAACGGAGCTAAAGATAAAGAGTTTCTGGAGACGGCAGATGGAGGAAGGAGAGAAAGGAAGATGGAGAAATCACTTCAACATGTTGATCCTCTTCAGGAGGGGGAGGGGGGACAGGAAGCAACAGGGCTGATGGGAAATGTAGTCTTAATGTGGAGAAACACTAGTAACAATACCACTGGTGAGGTAGAGGCTACCAGTCGTCTCCATGGTCTCACTGGTGTACCGATGATATATTGGTTGAGGTGTTCAGGTGCAGGATGACTTCCTGCAGTAGAAAGTAGGTGAAACTTGATGCTATGAGGACAACCTAGATGTGTTTAGTCAGGCCAGCTCAGCGTGACAAAGTGCCAAACAGCTCTTTTTCTGGCTGCACCCCTCCTTCTCATCATCCTTCCATCCTTCCTTGCATTATTCATGCATCCATTCTTTCTCTGAGGAAATGCAAAGTCGCTCTCTTTTTGGCTGCACCACTCCCTCTCTCCATCTATCCATCCTTCCCTCTTCTCACCATTCTTTTACTTCTATCAGTTGGTATCACCCCCTGTAGTGAAAATGTAAAGTAAAAGTTTAATTGCATCCCTCCTTTTCTCCATCCCTTTCTCCATCAGTCCTCTCATTATTCTTTCTCTCTCCCTCTCACTCTGTATCACTCCCTCTATCTCCCCAGTTCTCTCTTATCCATCCATCCATCATTTAGTTTGGTATCACTCCTTCCATCTCTCTCTCATCATTCTTCCTTTTGCTGCATCCTGTCATCCCTCTCTCTGCTCTGCCATCCCTCTATTCCTCCCATCCTCATCACTCTTTTCCCTCTGAATCACTGCCTCCATCCATCCCTCTGTATCTGTGTCTGCATACTTCTTTCCTTATAACCCCATTAATCCTTCCATCTAACTCTCTTTCCATCCCTCTCTCTCCCTCCATCCCTCTCTCAAGTAGAGCAATTCTCTCCGTTTCCTTTCTAGCCTTCCTCTTCTCAATACAGAAACTTGAAACCTCTCTCTCTCTCATCCATCCATCCTTACTTCCACCCTCTCTTATTTCCTCCCTCTCATCTTCCTGACATCTCTCCTTTTAACTCCCATCCTTTCCTTTCCTTTCTCTTCCTCTTTTTTTCCATCTCTCCATCTTCCTCCAGTATCAGGCTCTGTATCCATGTACACTCTTAAAAGTAGTGTGCTTATTAAATAATGCATGCTGTTGCGCACACACACACACACAAACACACACACACACACACACACACACGTGCAGGAAAAGTCCATGTGTTGGATGTTAAATGATGTTTTTCTTACTTCAATTGAAAGTGGGCGTGGTCATTTATGTGTTGAGTGAGTTTCATGGCCTGTCGGCTGTTTGTGGGTTAAAATCACATGAAAGTGTTACGTTTGCACATACATGGTTTCTGTCTGACAACAGCACTCCGAGTCTAAAACCTGCTAGCACTGCACCGTGTGGGCGTTGAGAATATAAGCTTCCTGTTCTTCATTCTTGAACGTCTTCCTTGTACAGACACAGGATCAGTTCCAAGTGTATCAACGCCTCCAGCCTGCCTCAGTACAATTAGACACTAATAGGGTGCGTTCACACCAAGCGGTGCGTTCAGACCTCGTATCAAATTCAAAGTTGTGGTTGTGGGAAGTAATGAACCCTGATTTCATACGATATTCCAGGAATCTGGACTGGAAGAGTCTGGACTAATGCTGACCAGAGAAGAGCAGACAAGTCCATCATGGTAGATCAAGTTACAGACTGGAACCAGGTTGGTTTGGACTCTCTGACCTGGTGGGATGACAGGTTACCAAAACTCAACCAATCAACCAGCTGCTGGGGAGTCATGGGACTTCTGGTTGGTTGTGATTGGTTGGGGTGAACCTGAACCAACCAGATACTTCATGCCTGTTTGAACACTGTATGATGTGCAGACCTTGATGGGTGTCTAAGGGTGGATAAGCAGGGTTGAGAGTTATTCACTCCAGCAGCTCCAAGCCCATGAATGTCCCGCCCAGCTAACAGCTCCCAACCAATCAGAGGAGAGAGACGACTTAAGAAGATGTTCTGGGAGTCGACAGTGGAACAACATAATGAAGTGAGCCTGTCACACACACACACACACACACACACAGTGGAGGTGCCAGCTAATTATTTCAGCTGGCATGTCAGCTTATAGCTTGAGATGAACAACAACAACAACAAGGAGGCAGGAGGAAGGAGGCGCACTGAAACAGAGAGCCAGTCAGACTGTAGGAGGAGAGGAGGAATGAAGAGGTAGGAGGAGTGATGGAGGGGAGAGAGGAGGAAGGAAAGAGGAGGAGGCAATAAATGAAAAAAGGAAAAAGGAAAAAAAGGGAGCAGAGGAGGAGATAGAGGGTGAGAAGGGAAGGAGGAAGGGAAGGAGAAAGAGGATGGGGCAGAGCAAGGAGGTGGAGGTGAGGGAGGTGGAGGAGGAGGAGAATTTGAGGATGAGAAGGGGCAAGAAAAGAGGTAGAGGAGAGAAGAGGAGGATGAAGGAAAGGAGAGGAGCAAATTATGTTTCTGATGTTGCCTTTTTTGACCAGGTGGTGGGGATGTTGTGCCACACACACACACACACACACACACACACACACACACACACACACACACACTATTCTATTTCCCTGCTGTATTCTATTACTATTTGCTGCTGCAATGCTTCAGAGCAACAAGAGAGATCTGGATGGTGAATAACAACATGCACCAACGCCCCCAAGACACATTCCTGCACATTAATAAGTGATTGGTCAATATGACCTTCAGGTAGTATGGGTTTGGAAAATGGGACAGAAACAATAACAATATAATATTAACAATACAATATTAACAATATAATATTAACAATATAATATTAACAATATAATGTTAACAATACAATATTAACAATATAATATTAACAATATAATGTTAACAATACAATATTAACAATACAATATTAACAATACAATATTAACAATATAATATTAACAATATAATGTTAACAATACAATATTAACAATATAATATTAACAATATAATGTTAACAATACAATATTAACAATACAATATTAACAATATAATATTAACAATATAATGTTAATACAATATTAACAATACAATATTAACAATACAATATTAACAATATAATATTAACAATATAATGTTAACAATATAATATTAACAATACAATATTAACAATATAATATTAACAATATAATGTTAACAATATAATATTAACAATATAATATTAACACCTGGCTTTATACAGGCTCAGTGGTGGTGGTGGGGGGGGGGGGGGGGTCTCTGCAGACTCTCAGAGATCCATGACAAGCTTATATATGAGCTGATCTCTAGTGTTAGATTCAAGACTAAAGGTGACTGAGCCTTTGTAATAAACTAAACTCACTTCCATCTGACTCTGAATCAGCTGGAAACTCATCCTGCATGTCTGTTACTCAGCTCAGTGTGCAGGTCTGTGTGTGTGTGTGTGTGAGACAGAGAGATTGTCATTTCAATTAAAACCAATGATTTGGATGTTGATGATTCACTGAGATCTTCTAGTGGCTCATCAACAGCTATCACTGTCAGCTCAATACGTCCATTGTAACCTGAATCAATATCAATCACTGCCATTTAAACCAATGACCCACCTCACCACCTAAAGCCCCATTCATATCACTGCAACAATTACCCAACTGAGAGCATCTGTCTATCTAGCTGACTGACTTATAAAGACAACTAGCAACAAGGACAGGAAGCTAAGGTATTATGGGATTTATATATGATTTAGATGATTTGTTTACTTTTGGTAGAATGACGCAGTTTTGTAAAAAAGCCTCTTTAATCTGTTCAAACGCTCTGAGGTTGACGTGCAGTCCAAAGTTCACGAGGGACGGAGAATGAAGATGCTAGGTGTTAAGGTTCAAGCTGAAGTCCATCGTCTTGTGTTTTTTTTCCCATCCTGCAACGAACCTCGAAGAAACCAAAACCCTGAAGGGACCGCCGTGGTGCATCCCGACCCTCCATGCTGACCCAGCAGCGTGGGGCAGAGCTCGCGGTCGACTCCTCCGGGTTGAGCTCGGTCTCGGGGTCAACTTCGGTGAGACGGAAAAATCAAAGCTGCGCCAAATTATTGATCGCTCGGAACGATACACACCAGAATTATTGATGTGCATTTGTTTGGAACACTGAATTATTGATCGTTCAGAACATTGCGCACACAATAATTGATCACTGGAAACGGTGCACGGCAAACTTGACTGCTTGGAAATGTTACATCCAACCAGCTACAGGAAATGACCCCAAACCACAAGGGATTATGGGTAGAAGGAGACTTAGAAAGCACCTAGCAAAACAAAACAAAGCTCTGTCTAATAAACAAGCAACTTGTGAGTTCACGTGCCTTTAGTGTCCAAGCCCTGGCTTGTGATTGGTCAGTGTGATGTAAGGAACACTACAGCGGTCTCATCCCGTCAGTACACACTCACAGACTGGAAGTACTTCCTGTACAATTATGTTTGACTTCTTATGTACACCGTTGTTAGTCACTACTAACAGTTTGATTGTGTACTAGTAATACACTGTTTACTGTTTCAATCCACAATACTACGAAGTACTTAAAGAAAATCTCCCTCATGCAGTACATCATCTACTGAGTGTTACAAGACAATAGAAG
>JAXDDX010000195.1:502500-525000 GCA_034670405.1 Hoplostethus atlanticus
GCCCTCCTGCTAAATGTGGGCAGGTTTTTCTACTCTACCAGACATTTCAGCAGATGACAAACCATTGTTGTTGTTCTCTATTGTAAAAGTCTAGTAGCTTGTAAAACGGTGAAATTGGCTGTTAAGTGTCCATCAGCTGCTGAAGCCATGGTGCTGTGTGCAGGCTGCTGTCTGTACTGTCCTCTTGCATGTGAGTCCTGTGTTACTTTAGTTTTGTATGGTTACCTGTTTGTAAGTCTCTTCACTGGGTGACATTGACACTGATTAATCTGACTGTGATACACTTTAGGGAAATTCCAACACATGTTCCATTTAGAGCAGCAAAGTGTAGATTTGGTCACAGCCTCAGCAACCGCCTCCGAAAAATACATTCTCCGAGATCAACAGATATAAAATGTGAGCTGAAAGCCAGTCAGATCCACTCTAGCTCCTCTCTGACAATGATAGATTCGTACTGCTGCTCCCTGTTGCCTGTCTGCAAAATGGGTTTTTACTTTCTGCTAATGCTGCAGCCGCTTCCAGCCGTCAGCGCCGCGCCGTTATGCTAAACTGAAACATTATTTTCACAGTGCGAATGGAAGAATCGGCCTGTCGACCGAGCACAGCTTCATAATGCTGCCATCTCACTGGAATGGGGTTAGAGTCGAACTGGCATGTTGGCATCAGGGGTTCTGTTGTAGAGAGATAGTACAGTACAGTATAGTATAGTATAGTATAGGACAGTACAGTATAGTATAGTATAGTACAGTACAGTACAGTATAGTATAGTATAGTATAGTACAGTACAGTACAGTACAGTATAGTATAGTATAGGACAGTATAGTATAGTATAGTATAGTACAGTACAGTACAGTACAGTATAGTATAGGACAGTACAGTATAGTACAGTATAGTACAGTACAGTACAGTATAGTATAGTATAGGACAGTACAGTATAGTACAGTATAGTATAGTACAGTACAGTACAGTATAGTATAGTATAGTACAGTACAGTACAGTATAGTATAGTATAGTATAGTATAGGACAGTATAGTATAGTATAGTATAGTATAGTACAGTACAGTACAGTATAGTATAGTATAGGACAGTACAGTATAGTATAGTACAGTACAGTACAGTACAGTATAGTACAGTACAGTATAGTATAGTATAGGACAGTATAGTATAGTATAGTATAGTACAGTATAGGACAGTACAGTATAGTATAGTATAGTACAGTACAGTACAGTATAGTATAGTACAGTACACAGTATAGTATAGTATAGTATAGTATAGTACAGTACAGTACAGTATAGTATAGTATAGGACAGTACAGTATAGTATAGTACAGTACAGTACAGTATAGTATAGTATAGTATAGTATAGTACAGTACAGTACAGTATAGTATAGTATAGGACAGTACAGTATAGTATAGTACAGTACAGTACAGTATAGTATAGTATAGTATAGTATAGGACAGTATAGTATAGTATAGTATAGTATAGTACAGTACAGTACAGTATAGTATAGTATAGGACAGTACAGTATAGTATAGTACAGTACAGTACAGTATAGTATAGTATAGTATAGTATAGGACAGTATAGTATAGTATAGTATAGTATAGTATAGTACAGTACAGTACAGTATAGTATAGTATAGGACAGTACAGTATAGTATAGTACAGTACAGTACAGTATAGTATAGTATAGTATAGTATAGTACAGTACAGTATAGTATAGTATAGGACAGTACAGTATAGTATAGTACAGTACAGTACAAGTATAGTATAGTATAGTATAGTATAGGACAGTATAGTATAGTATAGTATAGTATAGTATAGTACAGTACAGTACAGTACAGTATAGTATAGTATAGGACAGTACAGTATAGTATAGTACAGTACAGTACAGTACAGTATAGTATAGTATAGTATAGTATAGGACAGTATAGTATAGTATAGTATAGTATAGTATAGTATAGGACAGTATAGTATAGTATAGTATAGTATAGTATAGGACAGTATAGTATAGGACAGTATAGTATAGTATAGTATAGTATAGTATAGTATAGGACAGTATAGTATAGTATAGTATAGTATAGTATAGTATAGTATAGGACAGTATAGTATAGTATAGTACAGTACAGTATAGTATAGTATAGTATAGGACAGTACAGTATAGTATAGTACAGTACAGTACAGTACAGTATAGTATAGTATAGTATAGTATAGGACAGTACAGTACAGTACAGTATAGTATAGTATAGTATAGGACAGTACAGTATAGTATAGTACAGTACAGTACAGTACAGTATAGTATAGTATATATAGTAAGGACAGTCATAGTACAGATCAGTAGTTGTATAGTGACAGTGTAGTATAGATAGTATAGTAAGTAGTAGTTGTGAAGACAGTAGAGTGATGTTGTATGTTATGTTGTATTAGTTAGTGTGTAGTTAGGACAGAATTGTGTGTATGTAGTAAGTATAGTATTCGTCACCCATGTACATTCAGTCAGATGCAAGTCTGCAGCTCAGTTGTAATAGTAATCATCATCATCTTCTTATAGTCTCCTCATTGACCTTAAAGCAGTATAGTACAGCTCGAAACCAGGCGCTGAAAAAAGGGAAATAAGAATTGTAAGGACATGTTAAACCCTCAGTGTGTTGTTGGGTTGTGTGTATGTGGTGGAGTGGTAGAGAGTACATCAGATGTACCAGAGTGTTTCTTGAATGGTGTGTGTTGACACAAGATGAGCCCGTCTTCAGTCAGATGCACGTTCCATGGTTAGAACTTCCAAAACTGGTGCACACAGCCATATGGGAAGCAACTTGGCTTGAGTATAGACGGTCAGCCTACAGGTATGAGGAGACGTAAGGTTAGCGTTGTATGTTGTTGTTGGGTTTTGAGCTTACTGCAGCGCTCTACAGAACCAACAGACTCATATGGTACCAACCAGTATACACCCTATAAGTTATAAAGTAATATATATTGTTTGCAGTCCTGTTTTCAGTAAAATATTGAGGACAGCTGACTGCTGTGCATTATGGGAAACGGTTCAACCATGGCTTTAGAGTCAGTAGCGGGTCAGACCTAGGCCAGGGTATGAGGAGGCAACGTAAGGTTAGCTGGTTGTTTAAGGTGTTTTGAGGTTCCCTGAGGGCTTTAAGACCCAGAGACAGACAAGCCTCACAAATGTTCCTGACTGGAGGACCGGGGGGGGTGGGGGGGGGGGTAGTGGAGGGTAAACCCACCTCAACCCAGTTTACCCTCCTTAACTGAGTTTACTCACCAGCATCGTACAGAGTATCATATAAGACAGGCCTGGCCAACCCGCGGCTCCCGAGCCGCATGCGGCTCTTTGCCTGGTTTCATGCGGCTCTTACGTTCATATCGAAGTTTGTGTTTGTGTTTTTTTTTAATGTGCGTGTTCGCTTCGCTTGAGTTCAATACGGTATTTTCGTCAAACGCGCATGTGCGTGAGATGAAAATACCGCAAAGTTTCCCAGTAGGGGCAAGATCATTTGAGTAAACAATTTGTGTCAAGTTCGCTCTCAAAATGGCAGGGAAAAAATGCACAGCAAAACGAAAATATGAAGATGAACACAGGACGTTTTTAACAGAGTGGGAGAGTTTATACTCTGCTAAAAGCCAGCGGGCAAGTCACCAGCGCCGCCCTGAATAAGCAAAGAGCCAGATATGCAACACTGGTTGAAAACCTACACGAAAGCTTTGTGACCCGGTTCCGTGATCTACAACTGAAAAGGCCACAGATTACGTTCCTCGTCGACCCATTTAATGCGGAGACGGACTGTTTGAAAGCCCCGCTAGTCACAGATGAGGCTGCGGCTGAGTTGGAGATGATCGATCTTTGTGAGGAGGACCAACTGAAACCTGCTTTAAGGGAAGGGACCATTGAGTTCTGGAAAAGTGTGCCAATGGAAAAATACCCCAATGTCAAACGGGCTGCGCTTAAGATACCGTCAATGTTTGGGTCAACATACGTCTGCGAGTCTGTGTTTTCTACCCTGAAACACGTGAAATCAAAGCATCGATCTGTTCTGACTGACACCCATGTGAAAGAATTGCTTCGAGTGGCAACAACGGAATACAAGCCAGATTTGAAGAGGATTGTTCAAGGCAAGGAATGCCAGAAGTCCCACTAAGCAACATGCATAGTAAAAGAAAAACGCTATTGTAAATTATTATATTTTTGTTTGTGGACTTGGTTGAACTGAGAGTTTGTGTGTGTGAGACAGTGCACACAATGTTCATTGTTGAAAATGACTGGCCTGTGGTCTTAGTACTGTAGGAGTCAATTTCTGTCATTATCATGTTGGTGTGTGACATTTACAATAAATCTGGCTGAGCAGAGGTCTGTGTGTGTGTGTGTGTGTGTGAGAGAGAGGAAGGGATGGGGTGATGTTCATGTGTGCCCATGTGTATGATGTGGCTCTTTGCGGTAACACAGTAAAAAATGTGGCTCTTAGTCTCTGACTGGTTGGCCACCCCTGATATAACACATCCATGTTGAACTGAAAAGATGAGTTTTGCTTATTTGGTGGTGAGGGGTATTTCGAGGGGTGGTGAGGGGTATTTCGAGGGGAGGTGAGGGGAGGTGAGGGGTATTTGGAGACGAGGGGTATTTGGAGACGAGGGGTATTTGGAGGTGAGGGGTATTTTGAGGCGAGGGGTATTTTGAGGCGAGGGGTATTTGGAGACGAGGGGTATTTGGAGGTGAGGGGTATTTTGAGGCGAGGGGTATTTTGAGGCGAGGGGTATTTTGAGGCGAGGGGTATTTGGAGACGAGGGGTATTTGGAGGTGAGGGGTATTTTGAGGCGAGATTGGCGCAGGGGGTATTTGGAGACGAGGGGTATTTGGAGGTGAGGGGTATTTTGAGGCGAGGGGTATTTTGAGGCGAGGTTAGGTAAGTGGTGAGGTAAGGGGTGATCTACGGCATGTTGTTGAGGTAAAGTTGAGATCAGGATGAATCAGTATTTCTCCCCCGGTGTTGTTGTGGCTTCCACCTCACTGGGTCATCCTTGCTCTCCTCCTCCTCCTTTCCTCTTCCCCTCCTTTACCATGCTGACACTTTCCTGTTGTTCTCTTCCTCTTTTCCTCTCTTCTACCTCACCGACTCTTTCCCAGTCACCTTCCCTCTCCTCTTCATTGAAGCAGGATGAGTGTGTGTGTGTGTGTGTGTGTGTGTGTGCGTGTGATCTTTGCTTGCCTGCTTAAACTGGAGCGTGTGAATGTATTCATGCATGTCTGCATTTTCAGGGAGCCAGCATGTTTTGCAAAGGTGCCTGAGGATGTGTGTGTGTGTGTGTGTGTGTGTGTGTGTGTGTGTGTGTGTGTGTCCAGAGTGCTGTGTTTTGCCCAGTGGGTGAGTAGTGCCCAGACTGGCACTACCCTACAGACAAAACTCAATGCCTGGTGGATACACTCCCTGAGAGCAAAAAAATGAAAAGAAAGGTGTGTGTCCAGAGCCAGTTTCAATGGTGACTAGAAGGTAGTGGGGGCTGAACTGGGAGAGAGAGAGAGAGAGAGAGAGAGAGAGAGAGAGAGAGAGACTTTTGAAACTGGAGTGTCATCATGAGCCTAGTTTCTTCAGAGCAACTATAGTGACTGTAATGTAGTAAAGGGAGAATAAGAGGAGAGGTGCAGTAGGGGGCGTGTCAGTAACGATCAGTAGGGGGCGTGTCAGTAACGATCAGTAGGGGGCGTGTCAGTAACGATCAGTAGGGGGCGTGTCAGTAACGATCAGTAGGGGGCGTGTCAGTAACGATCAGTAGGGGGCGTGTCAGTAACGATCAGTAGGGGGCGTGTCAGTAACAATCAGTAGGGGGCGTGTCAGTAACGATCAGTAGGGGGCGTGTCAGTAATGATCAAGCAGTGCAGTGCAATTTTGGTGTCAAGGATTATGGGGATTTGTGCTCGCCACCCGCCTGCTCAGAACATGTCAAAAGCACACGCTACAAAGTGCAGGCATGTTCTGTGCTACTTCCATGGCTCTCCCAAGAGATCACACATGACAGATCCTGTTCAGAAGATCACCAGCTCTTTGTGGAGGACATGTTGGTTGATCTGATTTGATATAAATCCCTCAACAGTTTTCATTCTGACTACATACACATGGCTGTGGTGTGAACAGAGTCGGTATGCACCATGACACACGGACAACAACCTGAGGATGATCTCACTATCTCAATATCTCTATCAATATCTCCTCATCCTGATTGGTTAACCAGGCTGTCAGGACATCAGCTTCCTCTGAAGAAGAAGCTTTTGAGGTGGAGCCGCTCCAGACGGATCTCCTCCATCACCAAATTTCAGAGGGCACTGCTTTTAGAGGGAAGAAGAAGAGGTGATGTGATTGGTCATCGGCTCACCACCCCTACTGATAATTTCTTGGTTGGGTCAGGACAAATCTGGACAAGAAACCAGTCGCCACGCCCCCTGTGCTCGTACCACTGATTCATTAAAACAGAGCTGAGAGAGAGAGACAGATCTAGAGATCACCCCATCCTTTTAAAACCATTACCGTCTCAGAGAGGGGTCTATTAAAGGTTACAACAACAAGCCAAATCCCCTGCAGTGTGTGAGAGAGAGAAACGTGTGTGTGTGTGTGTGTGTGTGTGTGTGTGTGTGTGTGTGTGTGTGCATGCGTGCGTTCTGTGATCAGCAGAGTAAATATGAGTGAGAGGGACAGCTGTGTTTGAACAGCCAGGCCCTGCAGCTCAGTGCACACACACACACACACACACACACACACACGCACAGTGCTGTCAGTGCAGCTTTCATTGTGTACTTGTACAGATCCAGCTTGGCAGAGTGAAAGGACAGGGCTGGCACGACAAGGTGAAACAGAGAGAGATAGGTTGGTATACACACACACACACACACACACACACACACACACACACACTTTTTATCTCTGTCTACATCGAGACTTATACCCACACACACACACACCCACCCACAGTACAGATACACACACTCTTAACCCGAGGTCACATCTGCTCCATCACCAGACTCCTCACCAGGTCACTTCGTTAAGGTCCCACCTCGTTAGCCCTAACGAGGCTCTCTCCTCGTTAACCACTCTGATGGTGCTTGGCTCTCCCGAGGCGGTCGGCTCACCGCATCACGACGCAGGTCAAATCTGATTTGAGCTCATTCAAACCTGCTGATTCTTCTTTTATCCTTATCTAACAGATTATTCTTCTATCTATATTGTATCTTTATTCTTATCTTCTGTGGTTGCTGTGGGTGAATCGAACCCTGGAGCGTTTACCTCCTTGGTACGGTTGGTTTGGGTTTGGTTCGTTTAGGTTCACACAGCCCAATCACAACTGAACCAGGGCTTGAATTCAGAAGTAACTTGAGCTACCATGATGGTCTGCTCTTCTCTGGTGTTCATACCAGTTAAGAACACATCTGAACATGAGCATCAGTCCAGACTGACTGACGTTACGCTAGGCTTTCCTAGCAGGAGTGACTGCAGGCTATCAGATGTCAACATCCGTCTCCTTATACCCATGAAACCATATGGAACAATGGACAGACAGATGGAAAAGACCTACATGACACCGGGTGTTTAGAACAGCAGAACAGCTTTCATGACCTGGTAGAGGCTGATCAGTCAGGTAGAGAGCAGAAAACCAACATGTAGTCGTCTGTAGATGATGTGAATTAAAGTATAGCACTCGAGTAAATATTCACTTTCCCTCAAATGGTCAGATCAGGGGAGAGAAGGGGAGACAAGGGGAGAGAAGGGGAGAGAAGGAGAGACAAGGGGAGGGGCAGAAAGAAAGTGAGAGACAAAGAATTGAAAATGAAAGAAAGAGAGGAGAGAGAAATCAGTGTTTTCTATAATGGTAGTCCTTAACTCCCTTGTGGTTGTGTTGATTACAGCCTATTGAAAAGACTCATTAAACCTGAGTGAAGAGCTGCTTCAGAGAGATTCTGTGTGTGTGTGTGTGTATGTGTGTGTGTGTGTGTGTGTGTGTACTGCTATCATAAAGGTTTGATTGAGTTTTACAAAGACATATAATCATATACCGCGGGGGTTTGAATCAAAGCACACCTGCGCCCTGCATCGCATGGTCACACGCAACACACACGCAACACACACAACACACACGCAACACACACACACAAGTTTCACCATTATTGTCCATTCATAATCATCCCAGCCCTATATGTCTATATAGCGTCTATAGTGTGCAGCTGTGAGGGAGCGCCACAATGAGTGTGTGCCTACAGCTTTGTTGAAGCACTTAGTGGGATACTGTGTGTGTGTGTGTATGTGTGTGTGTGTGTGTGTGTGTGTGTGTGTGTTGGTATTTGTATGTGTTGAATTGTCAATCCATAGCTTTGATAAAGGAAGCATGTTGCATGTGTGTGTGTGTTTGGATGTGTATATAAGTGCTCCAACATTTGTCTGGAGAAGAGTCAGCTCAGTTAACCTGAACAAACTGGTAGCTAGCTAACTAGCCAGCAGGCTAGTTTAGTTACTGTTAACATGGGACTACTAGCCACTGCTAACGCTAGCTTCTACTAGATACATTAGCTAGCTAACTAGCCAGCAGGCTAGTTTAGTTACTGTTAACATGGGACTACTAGCCACTGCTAACGCTAGCTTCTACTAGCTACGTTAGCTAGTGTGCTAACCAGATGTGTTAACAACAAGACAGTGATGGTTAGCTGTCAGACAACATGTGTGAAATGTCTATTGATTTATTTGAAGACAGCCAAGTTGCTTGTTTAGAAATGTGTTCAGCCACTGACAGAGACCAGTTCCATCACCTGAAGCCTTGAGGGGCGGGCTCTAGTTACACTGCTGCATTCTGGATGGTAGGTTGTTCATACACGTCCAACATCAACTAAAAATAATTCTTGGTGATTGGTCACTTGGTCATCTCCCATGATCCTTTAGTGGTCGATAGATCAAAATCATTAAATTGAAATAAAGATTATATTGATCTCAATGTTACTTCTTCAGTTTATGATGTTATTACTTAACAGACATGGTATTATGGGATGTTGTGATGCAGCATTGTCTGAAGAGCTTTCTGCTCAAAGAGCAGGGTGAAGTCTAGTCTTACCACTGTGTTTACCCCCCCACCCCCACCCCCTTAGCTTCCTGGATTCACCTGCTCACTCTGGCTCATGGACAGAGCAGGAGGGGCTGAGGTTTTATACACTGTGTTGTTTTGGGGCATCCTCACCACCTCCTTGGATAAATGGATGCACTCCTACCAAAGCAATCCCAACGCATGTGGTCTACTGCATGCTGTTCATGTGAAGCTCCAGAGACCGGCAGGATGTGTGAACTAGTGAGTCAGCGTGACCGCAGCATTAGTGGTCCTTGTATGTGTCCATGCTTTGTTACAGCACCGTGTGTGTCCAGACCTTCGACAAACAACCTGACGCGTGTCCATATTTATATTAAAGCAGCCGGCAGGCATCAGTACGTGTTTCAATCAGTGGATCCAGTGTGCCCATACCTTTGATAAAGAGCCTAGTGTGTGTCCATACCTTTAATAAATAACCCAGCATTTGTCTTTTCCTTTGTCAAAGGACCCAGTGTGTGTTACCTTGAACAGTGTTTCCAGTGTGTGTTTGCATTCAAAATGGTGTATCTGTGTGTGTGTGTGTGTGTGTGTGTGTGTGTGTGAGTGTGTAGCAGTCCTTACATAATTATCCCCTTTAACCTATCAGGCCACCAACTTTAATGTTTTTTGAGCCCACGATGGAAAAAGGGAAATGTACCAGTGTGAGCTGGCGGTGTGATCGTTGCCGTAGAGGGAGGGTTGTGGGTCCATAGCTTTTGTTCTGTCTCCTTACAGTGAATATGGAGGCTCTTTCCATGAAAGGCCTGAGCAGGTGAATCCAGCTGAAAGCTCCGATCTCTTATTGATGTCTCTTATTAAATCCACGTCAGTCATGAGGGGAGATGGAGATGAAAGGAGAAGGAAGGATTCTAAAAGTCTTGGATCGAATGAGACATTGTGCAAAAGGGGATGAAAGTCTTAGGAAGGTGCTCCTCATCTTGTTCTACTGGGTCTTTGTTTGTATGTTTCTGTATGTTTGTGTTGCCTCATGTTATCAGGAGGTGGATGGGTCACATTTCTGCAGCAAATGTACAAGGTTTTAAGTTTTATTTCTACCTAGAATTGAAAATAAGACCAAGTTAAAAACCCAAACCGTCAGTGTTTAGTGTTTAGTGAAGCCGATAGGATCATATTGGACCACTAACCACACTAACCACACTAACCATGAGAGTGGACAGAAACCTGGTGGCAAAAATAAAACCTCTAACAAATGGGTCGAAGATAGTAGTAGTAGATACTTCTGATGGATGGATGGATAGAGAGATGGATGATGGAGGGGTGGATGGATGGAGGGGTGGATGGATGGAGGTATGGAGGGGTGGATGGACGGGTGGATGATGGAGGGGTGGATGGATGGAGGTATGGAGGGGTGGATGGATGGAGGTATGGAGGGGTGGATGATGGAGGGGTGGATGGATGGAGGTATGGAGGGGTGGATGGACGGGTGGATGATGGAGGGGTGGATGGATGGAGGGGTGGATGATGGAGGGGTGGATGGATGGAGGTATGGAGGGGTGGATGATGGAGGGGTGGATGGATGGAGGTATGGAGGGGTGCAGGTGGAGTTACAGGCTGTAGACTACAGTATCTCTGTAATTGGTCAGAGAGACGTAATCCAACAACACTAAGGATTACAAGATTGTATTAGGGTCCACGTCCTCTGTGCTAAGCCTCTACACACACACACACACACACACACACACACACACACAGCAGATAATTAGACCCCAGATTTTCCACCACCAGGACACACCTACAACTAATGGATCTAGTCTAGTCCAGTCTAGTCTAGTCCAGTCCAGTCCAGTCCAGTCTAGTCCAGTCCAGTCTAGTCTAGTCCAGTCCAGTCCAGTCTATTCTAGTCTAGTCTAGTCTAGTCCAGTCTATTCTAGTCTAGTCCAGTCTAGTCTAGTCTAGTCCAGTCCATTCTAGTCTAGTCTAGTCCAGTCTAGTCTAGTCTAGTCGTCTATTCTATTCTAGTCTAGTCCAGTCCAGTCTAGTCTAGTCTAGTCCAGTCTAGTCCAGTCCAGTCCAGTCTATTCTAGTCCAGTCCAGTCTATTCTATTCTAGTCTAGTCCAGTCCAGTCTAGTCTAGTCTAGTCTAGTCCAGTCTAGTCTAGTCCAGTCCAGTCTATTCTAGTCCAGTCCAGTCTAGTCTAGTCTAGTCTAGTCCAGTCTATTCTATTCTAGTCTAGTCCAGTCCAGTCTAGTCTAGTCTAGTCTAGTCCAGTCTAGTCCAGTCCATTCTAGTCCAGTCCAGTCTAGTCTAGTCTAGTCTAGTCCAGTCTATTCTAGTCTAGTCTAGTCCAGTCCAGTCTAGTCTAGTCTATTCATAGTGGTTATTCTTTCCAGAAAACATTCACTGTGGCAGTACCTGCCTGTCAGTCTTTCTACCTGTCTGTCTCTCTATCTGACCGTCTTTCTACCTGTCTGTCTCTCTCTATGTAGTGTCCTATGTCTGTCAGACAGACAGGCAGGCTGATAGATGGCCAATCTGTCATGGAAATACCTTCCTAGGTGCCTGCCCATCTGTCTGCCTGTATGTGTGTGTGTGTAGGCGTGTGGGACATAGAACATATGCACATGGAACAAAACACAGAGCACACACACACACACACACACACACACACACACACAGAGCGCGCACACACACACACACACACACACACATACACACACACAGAGCGCGCGCACACACACACACACACACACACACATACACACAGAGCACACATACACACAGAGCACACACACACACACACACACACACACACAGAGCGCGCACACACACAGAGCACACACACACACACACACACACACATACACACAGAGCACACACACACACAGAGCACACACACAGTTGTCCTGGGAAGGTCGGTCTGGCTGTGTAGTTGGACGTTGGACGGTGGCTGACAGGTGTCACACAGCACCAGGTAATACACCTTGTTTTGTTCCCTCTGTCAGCTTGACACACACGCACACGCAAATGCACACGCACACAATACACACACACCTTCAGAAGTCAAACTTCAGAATTGACATGATTGTAACCATTTTCCGGGAAAGCTCAACAGTACTGTTTATCCTCCAGGCCTATGGCTGTCTGTCTGCCAGGCCTGTGGCTGTCTGTCTGCCAGGCCTGTGGCTGTCTGTCTGCCAGTGTGTGATGTGATGTGTTTGTGAATGGGCATCCTTTTAAAAAGAGATCTTTCTAGAAGCGGTTTATCTTTCATGGATGATGACGGAAGAGACAGGTCTGTCATTAAAGGTCATTCAAAAGGTCTGTCATTAAAGCTGAGGTTAACGAGGGCTACAGGAATACCAGACACCGTAACCAGCCGGTTCTACCGCCAAACACCGTAACCAGACGGTTCTACCGTCAAACACCGTAACCAGCCGGTTCTACCGCCAAACACCGTAACCAGACGGTTCTACCGCCAAACACCGCAACCAGCCGGTTCTACCGTCAAACACCGTAACCAGCCGGTTCTACCGCCAAACACCGCAACCAGCCGGTTCTACCGTCAAACACCGTAACCAGCCGGTTCTACCGCCAAACACCATAACCAGACGGTTCTACCGCCAAACACCGTAACCAGACGGTTCTACCGCCAAACACCATAACCAGACGGTTCTACCGCCAAACACCGTAACCAGCCGGTTCTACCGCCAAATACTGTAACCAGCCGGTTCTACCGCCAAACACCGTAGACCTGCTCAGCGGCACAACACCTGGAACAATGTCATGTTTTAGCATGATCACCTTGTAACCGACAGAATGACGTCTTTAAACGCTACGACGTCAACGCCACATTTATGTCAACAAAGTAAACTCTTCTGTTTAGCTGACTGGAATCCAGAGGAAGAAAGAGAGAGAAAGAAAGGATAAAAGAGAGAGGGAGATAAACAGAGAGCGTAACTGAGAAAGACAGAGGGTGAGAGAATGATTGAGGAGGAGATGGGTGAGAGAAAAATGGTTTGTTATTGAAAACGTTGCTTTGGCAACACGTCAAATGTCACGCAGAGAGAGAGAGAGAGAGCGAGGCCTCCCAGCAGAACCACATTTCTATCCCTCCATCCCTCCATCATCACGCTGGAACATGAAACACTGGAAGGAGGGAGGAGAAACAGATGGAGAGACAGAAGGAGGTGAAGGAGGAGAGGTGAGTTTGAAACAGAGAGCGGAGGTAGAAACACCTCAACATCTCCCACAGCCCAAGAATGAACAGATATACAAGAAGATGAGTGAAGAAAGGAGAAGAGATGAGAGGAGAAGAGACAGGAAGAAAAGAAAGAGAAAGATAACAGAGAGAGAAAAGAGCAGTGAAGTCAGGATGTATCTGGTCCAGGTGTTGCCCCCCAAGCACACATTACTTTCTCTCTCTCTCCCTCGCTCTCCTTCTCTCCCCCCCTCTCCCCCTGGCGCTCCTTCTCTTTCCCCTCTCTCTCTCTTTTTGTCTCTCCTTAGCTAACCTTTATCTTTCTATCTTTCTCATCTCTCTCTTCCTCTCTTCCCTCTCCTTCTGTCTCTCTCTCTAGCCCTTGTTCAATTCAATTCAATCAACATGCAACAGATCTCTCCCTCTCTCCCCCTCTCTCTCTCTCTCCCTCTCTCTCTCTCTCTCTCCCTCTCTCCCTCTCTCTCTGATTGTGCTGACAAAGAGGGAAGGTTCTCAGTTAAACAACAACCTGGAAGCCCACAGGGGTCGACCTGCAACTGATGGATTAACACACTGAAACACCCACTCTCTCTCAGAGACACACACACACACACACACACACACACACACACACACAGTGTACCACTGAGTGAATCTCCTGGTTGGTTAGTATTGGACTATAAAGGGCTCTAATAGAGGGGATAACCATAACCAACATGGAGGGCATTTGCTGGTGCCCCGGTGTCTGCCATCAGACCTCTGGAGCTTGTTCAGAAAGCTGCAGCTCGTCTGGTGTTCAACCGCCACAAGTTCTCCCATACAACTACCCTTCTCCGTTCTCTACACTGGCTCCCTGTAGCAGCTCATCCAGTTCAAGACCCTGGTGCTAGCCTATAGGGCAGTGAAAGGAACAGCTCCTTCTTACCTCCAGGCTATGGTCAAGCCTTACACCCCCGCCCGACCACTTCACTCTGCTGCCTCGAGGCGACTGGTTGCCCCGTCACTCAGAGGCCCCTGGGGGCCGATCTACCCGGTCACGGCTCTTCTCTGTTCTGGCCCCACAGTGGTGCAATGAACTCCCCACTGATGTCAGGACAGCAGAGTCGCTGACATCTTCCACTGCAGGCTGAAAACCCACCTCTTCAAGAAACACTACCCTGACCCTTCCTCTTCAAGAAACACTACCCTGACCCTTCCTCTTCTAGAAAGACTACCCTGACCCTTCCTCTTCTAGAAACACTACCCTGACCCTTCCTCTTCAAGAAAGAATACCCTGGCCCTTCCTCTTCAAGAAAGACTACCCTGGCCCTTCCTCTTCAAGAAACACTACCCTGACCCTTCCTCTTCAAGAAACACTACCGTGACCCTTCCTCTTCAGGAAACACTACCCTGACCCTTTCTCTTCTAGAAACACTACCCTGACCCTTCCTCTTCAAGAAACACTACCCTGACCCTTCCTCTTCTAGAAACACTACCCTGACCCTTCCTCTTCAAGAAAGACTACCCTGGCCCTTCCTCTTCAAGAAACACTACCCTGACCCTTCCTCTTCAGGAAACACTACCCTGACCCTTCCTCTTCTAGAAACACTACCTTGACCCTTCCTCTTCAAGAAAGACTACCCTGGCCCTTCCTCTTCTAGAAACACTACCCTGACCCTTCCTCTTCAAGAAAGACTACCCTGGCCCTTCCTCTTCAAGAAAGACTACCATGACCCTTCCTCTTCAGGAAACACTACCCTGACCCTTCCTCTTCTAGAAACACTACCCTGACCCTTCCTCTTCTAGAAACACCACCCTGACCCTTCCTCTTCAAGAAACACTGAAACACTACCCTGACCCTTCCTCTTCTAGAAACACTACCCTGACCCTTCCTCTTCTAGAAACACCACCCTGACCCTTCCTCTTCAAGAAACACTGAAACACTACCCTGACCCTTCCTCTTCAAGAAACACTACCCTGACCCTTCCCTACCCTTCATTTGTGTAATTAAAAGTAGGTATCTAACTTATTGCTCTTTTACCTCACCACTGGTTCTTCTCTTAGATGCTTGTTGAGGAAGGAAATGCACTTATGATTTCTGGTGACTAGTAGTTCTCTACCTATGTTGAATGCACTTATTGTAAGTCACTTTGGATAAAAGCATCTGCTAAATGACTGTACTGTAATGTAATGTAATTTACCCCCCCCCCCCCCCCCCCCACCGCTGCTGCACTGGAGCTACTCAGTGACCAATAGTACACTGTTGGTGTGTGCACAACCTTGTCCTCCCCAGCTTCCTCGGAGGCGTTGCTGCAACAGTGAAGTCATCATTTATCTTGTTAAAAACAGAGCTGTCCATTCATTAAACATGGAGCATGTCACCAAGGCCTGAAGCCCCGACACCAATAGACTCCTCTGGAGAGATACCTGGCTCTGTCTCTGCTCACTTATGTTGTGTACACAGGGTTGGCATCAGGACAACAGAGGGAAAAGGTACTGAAGGAGCAGAGGAAGCAGAGAAACAAGAATGTTTTGGAAATGAATGGGAGTTCAAATGAGAAGACTACTAAGGTGTACTGCTGCATCCTGTACAAGACGACCTTTCAGCCAGAAGGCCTGGTGGGTTCAAATATCAATGACAGCATACCTCTCCCTTACCTGCCTGACTAGCAGCCACTCTGAATGGACTAACTCTGTGTGCAAAGTCTCCATGCTGCCTTTCAAAGGACCTTATATGCACGATAATAATCAGGGAACTTTAGTGAATTGGGCCCAATCACCATTTGCATGGCCTCGCCTACAAATCACTATTATATGGGCCAGAAAATGATATTTCCCGAGGCTTTATTTTTTTGACAGTGCTGTTAGGCAGCGGTCCCTACCAGCTCCGTTCTGGAATTGACCTCTGACCTACAGTGATCAACAGAGTATAAGAAATAAGAAATTCTGTAACGTATGGGCAGAAGGGAAGAAAGCTACGATCTCTTTTGGAAAGGGAGAAGAAAAAGTGTTGTCTAGCTCATTCCTGCTGTCAGACGAAAACCTTCTAAACTGTTCAGGAGTTTAGAAAACTTCCTGGGAAAGTTTCCCTGAGAGGAGATCTGCTCTACCTATAAAGGGCCAACAGCAAGACAATAATTGCCCCTGCCACGTATCAACACCTACATCTCCGAGAACAAGACAATCCTATTTCGTCTTTATACAGAGATGAACGCAATTACAATGAGCTGAGAAGACGTTGAACCATCGAGCTAAAGTTAGAAAACTCAACGTGATAATGTTCCATTGTTCAGACGCCAGAGAACACAATACCTGCACAAATAACTTGTATTGTCTCCAGTGCAGTTATTAAGTCCTCCTTTATCTTCTCTCCTCTCTCTCCGTTCATTTCATCCCCTATGGCTTGATCGGTTTCTATGTGTGCTGAGTCTCCTAAGCATGGTTCCCATTATATGTCACAGACTGTGAAGCTTTTTGTTCAGCACGACTGCTCGTAGCTATTGTTCAGTTCATATCAGCACCCAAATCCTTCTCAGGCTCAGCAGCTAAGTGGCTCCCCAACGTGGCTTTGTAATGTTAATGTTAAAGAATAGATCTGAATAGATTCAGATAGATCAGGACAGATCACAAAAAGCAGAATAGGATAGAATATTTGTACAGTCCTATTCAAAAGTCTTCTAAAGCAAAGAATCGCTGCTGACTGACCAAGCTAGGAGCAGCTGCTAAGAATCTTATGTGCTAAACCGTTAACGGTATCAAAGAAAGTAAATCTCAAACCCCATGAGCGCTAAAAGCATGCAATCCTCCAATCCATCCAATAACCCTCACCCCAATACGCTATCAAAACATTTAGCTTCTGTTTAGCATGGAAGCTGTACATGGTATGTGGCAGCCTACTCTTTGCCCCTTCTGCAAGGAACAATATGTGTGTGTGATCAAGTTAGATATTAAAACAATAAATCTGCTTGTCTCTTTATTGAAGGTTTCAAACAGTATCATGTTCTAGACGTCAAATAGCATTTTAATTTGTGCAGTAAATGTTTTTTTGGCAGGTGAATTGTTTTGGTGCACCAGCCCTTGGCGGGTGAGACATAAAATAATTTGCTGCCAAAAAAGAAGCAATCATGTAGTAAAATGAGTCTCTATTACGATGGCTGCGTCGGTATATCTGTTGTGCTACCCTGGTCTTTTAGCAGACACTCTGGGAAGCTACGTTAAGGCAGCTGAAAACTCATTCAGTCGGTGATGAGGGGAGCAGCCCTTTCCAACCCAGCAGATTCAAATTGTTGTTTGAATATGTTTCTCCTCTCTGAGGGACTGAAGCATTTTACATTCAAATTGTTTCTCAAACAAGCAATCATTGAGCCAATAACTAAACAAATCATTTGATAGATTATAGATGATGAAGGATGATAGAATCCTTCCTAGACCTGGACATCAGACAGACAGACAGACAGACAGAAATCATTCTGTCACACTGAAAGGATTTAGACCTACTCTTGTTATTCCCAAATCATTTTAGTTGTAATAATTCTCCTAAATCTAAACAGTGAAGAGAAACCTTCAAACTCGTGTTCCCATCCATCAGTTTTTATTGCCTGTAAAATGTTTATTGGGCAGGGAAGTTCTTCTCTGTCCAAGGCAGAGTTCCTCCTGTCAAACTTCACAAGTCAGGAGTCACTCTCTGTAATGGTTAATGTCTTAGTCAAGGTTCCTCTGAAAGACTCAATCAAAAATTCATTCTCTTTAAATTTGTGTTACTGTGTTCATATCGGGGGCTAGCCGTTAGCCTCCCAAGGGTAACGGCCTCTTTAAAGTTTCCCAAAGTTCTTATCAATTCCTCCTGATAAAAAGTAGAAAAATAAAATAAAAGCCATTAAAAAGCCATTAAACACTATTAGCTTCTGACTCCACCACCCAAAAGCTATCAAAAGCTATCCGCTGTTAGCGTTCGCGGCCTATAAAGGTATTGTTTACCGCTGCTGCAGACAGCTCAACTGTCCTCACTATTCCTGATCGGAGCCCAGGCTGCTTTTATAAGCAGTTACGGCAGAGATGTCCTTGATGTGGTTTCTTTTACTGGTAAACAGATGTGTCCTTGTTCAGCAAGAGGCTAATACACACACACACACACACACACACACACACACACACACAAAGGAATGGGCAGGCAGGCATGTGGACACACACAAACACTTGCAGCATCCACAGGAGAATAAAACATGTTTCAAATGTGATTTACTACATGGAGTAAAGATCTATCTCCATACATGTGATACACATGATACCGCTACAATAAGTACATCATGTAGTTCCAGTCTGTAGGTTCAGGTTGCTACTTCAGTGTAATATGTGTGTACTGTCGACGTGTATAAGGGTAGAATATTACAACATGCATAATGCACTTGGATATTTTCTGATTTTAGAGGTGGTCAGAGTTGATTTGTGTTTATTGATCTATTATGTTCCCCTCTACTTGCTTTGGCAACTCATATACATTCACATACGGCAAAAAGCAACTTGAAAAATTGAGCGTGAAAGCGCAAGAGAGAGAGAGAAAGAGTGCGTGTGTGTGTGTGTGTGTGTGTGTGTGCATGGTGTTTGAGCACACGTGTGTATGTGTTCGTGTGAATATATGGCTCCACATTTGTGTGTGTGTCTGCTTTTGTGCGTGGATGAAGAAGTATGCATGTGAAAGTGTGTGTATGTGTGTGTGTGTGTGTGTGTGTGTGTGTGTGCCTTGGCCTTGGCCTTGTTAAAGCTCCATCTCTAAGTCTGGCAGATTCAATATTTATCAAATAGAGACGCAGGTGTTTGATTCCTGGATGTGAAATTACCATGAGAGAGGGGGGTGGTGGGGGAGGGTGAGGAGGATGGGGGGGGGAGGGGGAGGGGGGTGGGGTTGGTGTATCTGCAGTGAAGGACTTCCATCCCACATCCAGCATGTTTTACTACATGAGTTCTGCATATTTAGGGAAACACTGAGGAGAAAACTATCACACACACATCACCTCCATCTGTAGCTGTCACATCCTGTCACACCCAGTCACATCTTCTCACCAGGCCTCTGGCAACCCACTTGGAGGTGGCTAGACTGTGTGTGTGTGTATGGGGGGGGGGGGGGCACTTCAAATGCTGCACTCTTACCTGATTGGAAGGATTTTAGTGATTCTTTAGGGGAGCCAATCAAGTCTAGTTGAGATGTGATGACTGGAGTCGGTCTGAAGCTTCCTGTAAGAGAGGATGGATTTTTGAAAGTTCAGTAACTTTAAATGTAATTTATTGTCATGTCTTCATTACATGGCTTTGATCATATATATTTAAAGACAGCCTCTAATGCATTCTGGGTCTGACTGCAACATCTGATGATGCTTTAATAGGGAAATCTTTCTCCTACATTCTCCAAACTAAGCTCCACCCTCTCGAAACAGTTCACCCATCCATCCAACCCCTCCATCATTTTGCAAAACTGACTGCACAATTTGTATTTTCATGCAAACTTACACAAAACTACACATCCCATTTTTTCCAAACACAACACACAAAACACAGGTGCATCCTGTCAGCTGTCTAAAGTCTTTATCATTTTGCAAAGCTAACAGTGCCTGACAGGAATGAGAGGCTTGATGATGGATGGAGTCATTCTTATAACAACAGATGTGATTTTGGAACGGAGTTGGGCTGCTTTCTAACACCAGTCTGTTTTGATGGCTGGGTCAACTGTTGAGAAAGTAAACCTGTCGTCCTCCAGGACTGGTGCAGGCTAATCAGTGACAAAATGCACCATCCCTCCAGGTTGAATAAACTTTCTGCTAAAATCAGAATAATCTGTTTTACGTATTTCAAGCATATAGTTTCATTTGTCTGTCAAAATGCAACATATTTCCATCCACAGTGATCAGAATTTTGTTGGGTTTTGAACTGAAAGTTAACTGTTTTGAACAGAGTATCTAAATGTCTGCAGAATCTTGCTGGTGGTGAACACTGACTGAGAGAGGTATTCATGAATTTTGGAAGAAGTGGTGATTGAATGCCTCTTGTATCAAAGCAATGCAAAAGTATACACAGTTTAGTTCACATAGTCTACTGATATGGTGAATGTGTTGAGTGTTTTGAAAAAGTGGACATGGTATTGAGACAAGTGTGAAAACGATTGTAAAAAACTGTAGTTGAGAGAGTCAGGAGGGCCAGAGGAAGGCCTTGTACCACAGAGTACCACTGGACAGCACGGCATTATGGGAGAGATGCTGCTGCTCTGGTCCTATTAAGATGAGGAGTGAGGAGATATCTGAAGGAGGGAGAGAGAGAGAGAGAGAGAGGGAGAGAGAGAGAGCTCTGGTCCTATTAAGATGAGGAGTGAGGAGATATCTGAAGGAGGGAGAGAGAGAGAGAGAGGGAGAGAGAGAGAGAGAGAGAGAGTTGGCCAGTCTGTCTACTGTCCATCCCTCTCTCCCTCTACTTCTCCTCCAATCCCTCCAACCCTCTTCCTCTGCTTCCCTCTCTGTCTGTCTGCAGTTCCTCCTCTATACACAGTAGAATAGAATAGAATAGAATAGAATAGAATCCTCCTCTCGTTTCATGTGTCTGTATGGGTCTCTCTGCATTGACCCAGCCATTTAAAACAGACTCATTTTGTAAAACACCATCCAGAATGAAGAGCTGATTTTCAGTATTGATCAGAACTACTCTATTGATTCAGCGATATCCAGGCAGGAATAATATTGATTGTTTATCAAAAGGTACACAACCCTTTTTTTCCATAATCTGATTTCATGGTATTTTATCCGTCGGTCCTCAGTGTTGTAACCAGGTTGATATGTGATGTCTCAGGCTTGTTGACGGACTCATAAACACAACAAACACAAAACATCACAATCTGATGTTTATTGTTAGAAGCAACGACTCCATCCATCATCAAGCCTGTCTGTCTGTCAGGCCCTGATAGAGGACAGCAGACAGACAGGACGCCCCGCTGGAGAGGGTGTGTTGTGTGTTGTGTGTGTGTGTGTTGTGTGTGTTGTGTGTTGTGTGTGTTGTGTGTGTTGTGTGTGTTGTGTGTGTTGTGTGTTGTGTGTGTTTTGTGTGTTGTGTGTTGTGTGTGTTGTGTGTGTGTTGTGTGTTGTGTGTGTTTTGTGTGTTGTGTGTGTTGTGTGTGTTGTGTGTGTGTGTGTGTTGTGTGTGTGTTGTGTGTTGTGTGTGTGTTGTGTGTTGTGTGTGTGTTGTGTGTTGTGTGTTGTGTTGTTGTGTGTGTGTTGTGTGTTGTGTGTGTTGTGTATGTTGTGTGTTGTGTGTGTTGTGTGTTGTGTGTGTGTTGTGTGTTGTGTGTGTTGTGTGTGTGTTGTGTGTTGTGTGTGTTGTGTGTGTTGTGTGTTGTGTGTGTTGTGTGTGTTGTGTGTTGTGTGTGTGTTGTGTGTTGTGTGTGTTGTGTGTTGTGTGTGTGTTGTGTGTTGTGTGTGTGTTGTGTGTGTGTGTGTGTTGTGTGTGTGTGTGTGTGTGTGTGTGTTGTGTGTGTTGTGTGTGTTGTGTGTGTTGTGTGTGTGTGTGTTGTGTGTGTTGTGTGTGTTGTGTGTGTGTGTGTGTGTGTGTGTGTGTGTGTGTGTGTTGTGTTGTGTGTGTGTGTGTGTGTGTGTTGTGTATGTGTTGTGTATGTGTTGTGTGTGTGTGTGTGTGTGTTGTGTAGTGTTGTGTGTTGTGTGTGTTGTGTGTGTTGTGTGTGTGTTGTGTGTGTGTTGTGTGTTGTGTGTGTGTGTGTGTTGTGTGTGTTGTGTGTGTGTTGTGTGTTGTGTGTGTGTTGTGTATGTGTTGTGTGTGTGTGTGTGTGTTGTGTATGTGTTGTGTGTGTGTTGTGTGTGTGTTGTGTATGTGTTGTGTGTGTGTGTTGTGTGTGTGTTGTGTGTGTGTGTGTTGTGTATGTGTTGTGTGTGTGTGTTGTGTGTTGTGTGTGTGTTGTGTATGTGTTGTGTGTGTGTGTTGTGTGTGTGTTGTGTGTTGTGTGTGTGTTGTGTGTGTTGTGTGTGTGTTGTGTGTGTGTTGTGTTGTGTTGTGTGTATGTGTTGTGTGTGTGTGTTGTGTGTGTGTTGTGTGTGTGTTGTGTGTGTTGTGTATGTGTTGTGTGTGTGTTGTGTGTGTGTGTGTGTGTGTGTGTGTGTTGTGATGATGGGTAACTGGACCTTAGTGTCATCTGATGTTACCAGTGACTGGATCAGACCAGACTAGAGGACATGACACTACATGATTCAGTAGAAACCAGCAGAGTCTCATA
>JAXDDX010000195.1:530000-540000 GCA_034670405.1 Hoplostethus atlanticus
GCGGGAATCGAACCCAGGACCTTCTTGCTGTGAGGCAGCAGTGCAAGCACTGCGCCACCGTGCCGTTTCCTCTACCTTTTCTCTTTTCATCTCTCTTTCTGTTACTTTTACCCTCTCTCTCTCCTTAATGTCACATTTCCTCCTCCCTCCCTCGTTGTTTTATTCAGCCCCCATAGTCTCTTTGTTTTTGTCACCTTTCGCCTTTCTCTCTTCTCTGCCTTTGTCTCCTCACAGTTTTTCTCTCCATTATGTCACTTTACCCATTTTTCTATTTTCCTTTGCTCCTTTCCTATTTTTTTCTTTTCACTTTCTGTGTGTTTTTGTCACACTTTCTCTCTGTCTCTCCCTCCCTTTTTCCTTCTTTCAATCTCTCTCTCTCTCTGTCAGTGACATTGTGTTGCTATGAAATCTGCTGATGCTCGATCCCAGTCAGTTTAAATATAATATCACGTTATTCTCTTTGACTAAACTCAAACCAGAACCCCGGCAGCTCGGTGAAGCAGCCACAGCGCACAATTTGAATACATGAAAAAACATAAGAGGCGCTTGATTTATGTCACCTTGTAAGTTGTGTGGACTCTTGAGGTTTCCAAAATCCACAACAAAGCAAATCAGCCTCCCCCCGTCCCGACTTCGCTTCCCTGAAGAGGATCAACATGTTGAAGTGATTTCTCCATCTTCCTTTCTCTCCTTCCTCCATCTGCCGTCTCCAGAAACTCTTTATCTTTAGCTCCGTTAGCGCTGGAAGAACAGCGCCCTCTTCCTGTTTGGTGCCGTAAAGCAATCCAGCAGATTTCCCTCCAAATCGACCCAGTGGACACAATGTAGAATGAGAGTAGAGGCTGGTAGAGGCTGACAGGCTGGTAGAGGCTGGTAGAGGCTGATAGACTGGTAGAGGCTGACAGGCTGGTAGAGGCTGGTAGAGGCTGGTAGAGGCTGACAGGTTGGTAGAGGCTGATAGAGGCTGGTAGAGGCTGACAGGCTGGTAGAGGCTGACAGGCTGGTAGAGGCTGGTAGAGGCTGACAGGCTGACAGGCTGACAGGTTGGTAGAGGCTGGTAGAGGCTGGTAGAGGCTGACAGGTTGGTAGAGGCTGGTAGAGGCTGACAGGCTGGTAGAGGCTGGTAGAGGCTGACAGGCTGACAGGCTGACAGGTTGGTAGAGGCTGGTAGAGGCTGGTAGAGGCTGACAGGCTGGTAGAGGCTGGTAGAGGCTGACAGGCTGGTAGAGGCTGACAGGCTGGTAGAGGCTGACAGGTTGGTAGAGGCTGGTAGAGGCTGGTAGAGGCTGACAGGTTGGTAGAGGCTGGTAGAGGCTGACAGGCTGGTAGAGGCTGGTAGAGGCTGACAGGCTGGTAGAGGCTGGTAGAGGCTGACAGGCTGACAGGGCTGTGGTACATCAATGACTTATTGATGATAAAATGCTACAAACTGCTTTTAAACTCCACCTGACTTTAGCCAGTACAGTTAAAAACCACCTTGTTTTGCCCCCATATTTTGAAAATACCTCCAGTTTTGTCACAATCCAATCAGCGTGAGAGATAACATGTTTGACAGATAGATGAAGGAATGAATGAATGAACTGATCCACAGTCCCCCAAAACACAAAGGCACAAAAAGACAGACAGACAGACAGACAGATAGATAGATAGATAGATAGATCCACAGATCTGGTTTCTGTCATCCCATCCCTCTTTCACTGCAGAGAGAGAAAGACACCAAGACATGTAGAGATAGCAGTAAATCTCAGGTCATCGCTGTCACAGTGTGTTCATTTTCTAAAACTGCCCCGTGGATATCCATCACCCGCCTACTGCAGCTCTACTGGATGGGTGGTCAATACAGAGACACAGACAGTGGGAGGCAGGGAAGGCAGGGGGAGGCAGTGAGTCACAGAGAGGGGAGAGTGTACCGATGAATCACAAGAGAAGGCCTCTGAAGTGTGTGGCTGTAAATCAAAACCAGTTAAAGTCCAACAAGACAGAAGAGGACTAGTCCAGAGATAGATGGATCCAAGCACAGGGATGCTGTTATTAGACCTGGTGTCCATACCAAGCTACGGTATGGTACTGGGATGAGTACTAAGACCTAATACAATTACACTTTCCATTTCCATTTCAGGAATTTACACTCTTATCCAGAGTTCAACAGTACAATATGCTTCACCAACAGGACAGTGAAAGGGTCAGAGTCAAATTCAGCACTAACGGGAGCAGGAGAAGGGATCTGTGTTTGAGAGTGAATGAATGAAATGAAGGAACAGACATGAGAGAGGAGGAACATGGTACGGGACCATACATATCTCCAGTGGTTGATCAATGTGATTTCAGGCTTTCAAAACTCCTGGCCCGTACTCTGCTGCGCTACAGGATTAAAAGTAGCTCACAGTAGGTCACAACTTTTATTCACCCCAGGCCTCGTCCAGGCCTCGCCCCGGGCCTCGTCCAGGCCTCGTTCAGGTCTCGTCCAGGCCTCGTCCAGGCCTCGTCCAGGCCTTGTCCCAGGTCTCGTCCAGGCCTCGTCCCAGGTCTCGTCCAGGCCTCGTCCCGGGCCTCGTCCAGGCCTCGTCCCGGGCCTCGTCCAGGCCTCGTCCAGGTCTCGTCCCGGGCCTCGTCCCGGGCCTCGTCCAGGCCTCGTCCCGGGTCTCGTCCAGGCCTCGTCCAGGCCTCGTCCCGGGCCTCGTCCAGGCCTCGTCCCGGGTCTCGTCCAGGCCTCGTCCAGGCCTCGTCCAGGCCTCGTCCAGGCCTCGTCCCAGGCCTCGTCCAGGCCTCGTCCAGGCCTCGTCCAGGTCTCGTCCAGGCCTCGTCCAGGCCTTGTCCCAGGTTCGTCCAGGCCTCGTCCAGGCCTCGTCCCAGGCCTCGTCCCAGGCCTCGTCCAGGCCTCGTCCCAGGTCTCGTCCAGGCCTCGTCCAGGCCTCGTCCCAGGTCTCGTCCAGGCCTCGTCCAGGCCTCGTCCCAGGCCTCGTTCAGGTCTCGTCCAGGCCTCGTCCCAGGCCTCGTCCAGGCCTCGTCCCAGGTCTCGTCCAGGCCTCGTCCAGGCCTCGTCCCAGGCCTCGTCCAGGCCTCGTCCAGGCCTCGTCCCAGGTCTCGTCCAGGCCTCGTCCCAGGCCTCGTTCAGGCCTCGTCCCAGGCCTCGTCCAGGCCTCGTCCAGGCCTCGTCCAGGCCTCGTCCCAGGTCTCGTCCAGGCCTCGTCCAGGCCTCATCCCAGGCCTCGTTCAGGTCTCGTCCAGGCCTCGTCCCAGGCCTCGTCCAGGCCTCGTCCCTCTCCAGCCCTGCGGTTCCTCTACAGAGGAAAGGGCTCAGTGATGGACAGACCAGCAGAACCACAGAGGCTCTGACAGAAGGAACAGACGTTATCATGAAAATAAGACATTTCTACAGACGGGGAACGAGACATCGTCCATCATCATAATAATCATGATAACAGTTATTATTGCATTCTGGCGTCCCCAGTAATATGAAATCCATATTATCAGCCAGAGAATACGACGGATGTGAACATGAGTATCGGTCAGCCGTCTAGACGTCAACATTGTTCTGTTCTGGTTTCGCTGCTCCAATCCAACAGACCCAATATTGTGTCTGAATGTGTTTATCATTTCATATTTGACGATGACAAACTAATGTCCATCTATCATTCAAATAAACTGGGCAGGGAACTCTCCTGCTCACCCACTGGTCAAAGTGACTGGTTGGTGTTATAGAAAATCATGATGGAGTTGATATGCTTACAACAGACCTCTACAGACTAACATAGTAGTACAGTAGCTACTGACACACAGCAGGACAACAGACCTCTACAGACTAACATAGTAGTACAGTAGCTACTGACACACAGCAGGACAACAGACCTCTACAGACTAACATAGTAGTACAGTAGCTACTGACACACAGCAGGACAACAGACCTCTACAGACTAACATAGTAGTACAGTAGCTACTGACACACACCAGGACAACAGACCTCTACAGACTAACATAGTAGTACAGTAGCTACTGACACACAGCAGGACAACAGACCTCTACAGACTAACATAGTAGTACAGTAGCTACTGACACACAGCAGGACAACAGACCTCTACAGACTAACATAGTAGTACAGTAGCTACTGACACACAGCAGGACAACAGACCTCTACAGACTAACATAGTAGTACAGTAGCTACTGACACACAGCAGGACAACAGACCTCTACAGACTAACATAGTAGTACAGTAGCTACTGACACACAGCAGGACAACAGACCTCTACAGACTAACATAGTAGTACAGTAGCTACTGACACACAGCAGGACAACAGACCTCTACAGACTAACATAGTAGTACAGTAGCTACTGACACACAGCAGGACAACAGACCTCTACAGACTAACATAGTAGTACAGTAGCTACTGACACACAGCAGGACAACAGACCTCTACAGACTAACATAGTAATACAGTAGCTACTGACACACCAGGACAACAGACCTCTACCAGACTAACATAGTAGTACAGTAGCTACTGACACAGCAGGACAACAGACCTCTACCAGACTAACATAGTAGTACAGTAGCTACTGACACACACCAGAACAACAGACCTCTACCAGACTAACATAGTAGTACAGTAGCTACTGACACACCAGGACAACAGACCTCTACCAGACTAACATAGTAGTACAGTAGCTACTGACACACACCAGGACAACAGACCTCTACCAGACTAACATAGTAGTACAGTAGCTACTGACACACCAGGACAACAGACCTCTACAGACTAACATAGTAGTACAGTAGCTACTGACACACCAGGACAACAGACCTCTACCAGACTAACATAGTAGTACAGTAGCTACTGACACACACCAGGACAACAGACCTCTACCAGACTAACATAGTAGTACAGTAGCTACTGACACAGCAGGACAACAGACCTCTACAGACTAACATAGTAGTACAGTAGCTACTGACACATGGTCCAGGACAACAGACCTCTACAGACTAACATAGTAGACCAAAATGACACGAACTCAGCAGCGTCCAGTCGCTGCGCAACTCCTGCCTTGAGACGAGTTCCTTTCTCGAGGATCACACGGGAGAAAATATTGCGAGTGGTTGAAGTGATGTGTCTGCCAGCTGGATGGCTACTTCTAACCTGTAATAAGTCAACTTTTTAAGTGTTTACTTGTACAGTTCCAGCACTGACATTCTACCTCATTTGATGGTCATCCATCTTACGTTTACACAAAACATTTAGAGGCAACTATTTTAAGTTTTAACAGTATTTTTATTTCATTTTTATAAGCAGTGTTTACATTTTGACTGAAGGTTTCTTTGGATTGCTGCTGTTTACATTTGTACTTAAAATTTGAGGTCAGTTTTATTAGGTGATACTATTTTGCAGGCTCCTGAAGAGTAAAAGGTTAAGTTACTTTTAGTTATTGTTAAACTAAAATATTAAACAATTGAGTTATTTATACTTTTACTGAAGATTCCAAGGAAAACACTATTATACCTACTTTTATGTTTATATATTGACTTATGTTGTCACTATTTGCACTAATAAATGCTGCTGCAATCACCAACATGTACATGTACACACTGAGGTCCTGTTGCCCTGTAGGTTATACTCGTTGTTGTACTCTATATGTACTCCTGTACGTTCTCTATATTCTGGATATTCTCACCAATAAAAATCTTCTATTTGGTGAATAACAGTTTGCTTCTGATCTGATTTGTACACTCGCTAACAACACTAGCATGTTAACATTGACATCAACGAGACAGTTAGTTTACTGAGTCACAGGAACAGTAACTACCTGATCTGAGAACGTTACTGGATGGATCTACAGACACACCACCACAACCTGCTTCAGCTAGCTCTGTGTTTCTGGCTGGTTGGTGTCATCTCGGAGAGTCCTGGACCCCCCGCTGGTCACTTCACCACCCGCAGCTCTCTAAAAGCCACAGGGAAGCCCTGAAGACTCAGAGGACGAAGGTATTGGAAGCAGCATGCCATCACATCCTCACAATTCTCTTTCCTACTGGAGCCCAGATGGAGACAGAGCCCAAATACCCACAATCCCCCTGGGCAGGGAGTGGGATCTGGCAGTGTTAGACTAGATGTAGTCGTGTCAATAGAAGCACTCACATTGACATTCACTGGGAAAATCTCTTCATCTACTGTAGGTAGATGTAAAATATTAGTAGTAAAATATTGGAGAGAGAGAGAGAGAGAGACAGAGAGAGAGAGAGAGAGAGAGAGAGAGAGACTGGTTCCTTTTGATATTCTTTAGTGAAACATCTCATAAGAAAAAAACTAAAAACATCTTTAAACCACACCATACCCCCCCCCCCCCCAAAACAACCAAACTGAATATACCATGATATTTAATGACATGGAAGTGACATGGGGAGAGAGGGAGAAAGAGAGAACAAGATGGAGGGAGGAACATCAGAAAAAAGAGAAGGGAAAGATATTCTTGCAATAATGTACTAGATAACAAGTATGAACACTGTGACAAAGGAGAGAGAGAGCAAAAGAAATGAAAAGAATAGAAATAAAGCAATAAATCCAGCTGGAGAGGCCTGGGGGGGGGGAGGGGGGGGGGGGGGGAGAAAGAGGAAGAAAAGGAACGACAGCAAAACAGAACAAGAAAAACATTCATTCATTTATTCTAGTATCCACATGTATTAGATAGCAAGTATTGCCACTGTGACAAAGGGAGAGAGAGAGAGATACTGAAGGAGGGGAGGAAGGAGAGGGGGGAGGGAGGGGGGGGGGGGGGGGGGGGGGGGGCTAAGAGCATTTTAGAAATGGGAAACATGCTGACAAAGAGAAGTGTGAGGGGAGAGAATAATGAGGAGATAAAGAGGGAGGGTTAGGGAGGGCACAGACCAGAGGGGGAGAGAGAGAGATAGAGGGGGGGGGGGGGGGGACAGACAGAGAGAGAGAGTGAGAGAGAGAGAGAGAGATTGATTATGAGATACAACGATGTAGTATGTTTTCGCTCCACCCATTTTTGTTTTCATCTCTGCTAATCTGCCACCTCCTCTGTTGTGTTTGTGTCTACTGGGACCAGCCCAGTGTCCTCCAGGAACCTCATAAGACCAGTGTCCTCCAGGCACCTCATAAGACCAGTGTCCTCCAGGAACCTCATAAGACCAGTGTCCTCCAGGCACCTCATAAGACCAGTGTCCTCCAGGCACCTCATAAGACCAGTGTCCTCCAGGCACCTCATAAGACCAGTGTCATCCAGGAACCTCATAAGACCAGTGTCCTCCAGGCACCTCATAAGACCAGTGTCCTCCAGGCACCTCATAAGACTAGTGTCCTCCAGGCACCTCATAAGACCAGTGTCCTCCAGGCACCTCATAAGACTAGTGTCCTCCAGGCACCTCTTAAGACTAGTGTCCTCCAGGCACCTCATACGACTAGTGTCCTCCAGGCACCTCATAAGACTAGTGTCCTCCAGGAACCTCATAAGACCAGTGTCCTCCAGGCACCTCATAAGACCAGTGTCCTCCAGGCACCTCATAAGACCAGTGTCCTCCAGGCACCCCATAAGACCAGTGTCCTCCAGGCACCTCATAAGACCAGTGTCCTCCAGGCACCTCATAAGACTAGTGTCCTCCAGGCACCTCATAAGACTAGTGTCCTCCAGGAACCTCATAAGACTAGTGTCCTCCAGGAACCTCATAAGACCAGTGTCCTCCAGGCACCTCATAAGACCAGTCTCCTCCAGGCACCTCATAAGACTAGTGTCCTCCAGGCACCTCTTAAGACTAGTGTCCTCCAGGCACCTCATAAGACTAGTGTCCTCCAGGCACCTCTTTCTGTTGCTGTAAGACTAGTGTCCTCCAGGCTCCTCTTTCTGTTGCTGTAAGACTAGTGTCCTCCAGGCACCTCTTTCTGTTGCTGTAAGACTAGTGTCCTCCAGGCACCTCTTTCTGTTGCTGTAAGACTAGTGTCCTCCAGGCACCTCTTTCTGTTGCTGTAAGACTAGTGTCCTCCAGGCACCTCTTTCTGTTGCTGTAAGACTAGTGTCCTCCAGGCACCTCTTTCTGTTGCTGTAAGACTAGTGTCCTCCAGGCACCTCTTTCTGTTGCTGTAAGACTAGTGTCCTCCAGGCACCTCTTTCTGTTGCTATAAGACTAGTGTCCTCCAGGCACCTCATAAGACTAGTGTCCTCCAGGCACCTCATAAGACCAGTGTCATCCAGGAACCTCATAAGACCAGTGTCCTCCAGGCACCTCATAAGACCAGTGTCCTCCAGGCACCTCATAAGACTAGTGTCCTCCAGGCACCTCATAAGACTAGTGTCCTCCAGGCACCTCATAAGACCAGTGTCCTCCAGGAACCTCATAAGACTAGTGTCCTCCAGGAACCTCATAAGACTAGTGTCCTCCAGGCACCTCATAAGACCAGTGTCCTCCAGGCACCTCATAAGACTAGTGTCCTCCAGGCACCTCTTAAGACTAGTGTCCTCCAGGCACCTCATACGACTAGTGTCCTCCAGGCACCTCATAAGACTAGTGTCCTCCAGGAACCTCATAAGACCAGTGTCCTCCAGGCACCTCATAAGACCAGTGTCCTCCAGGCACCTCAT
The DNA here is from genome assembly GCA_034670405.1 of Hoplostethus atlanticus. NCBI lineage: Eukaryota > Metazoa > Chordata > Actinopteri > Trachichthyiformes > Trachichthyidae > Hoplostethus > Hoplostethus atlanticus. The sequence goes on from JAXDDX010000195.1 coordinate 538,584, forward strand.
AAGACCAGTGTCCTCCAGGCACCCCATAAGACCAGTGTCCTCCAGGAACCTCATAAGACCAGTGTCCTCCAGGCACCTCATAAGACCAGTGTCCTCCAGGCACCTCATAAGACTAGTGTCCTCCAGGAACCTCATAAGACTAGTGTCCTCCAGGAACCTCATAAGACCAGTGTCCTCCAGGCACCTCATAAGACTAGTGTCCTCCAGGCACCTCTTAAGACTAATGTCCTCCAGGCACCTCATAAGACTAGTGTCCTCCAGGCACCTCATAAGACTAGTGTCCTCCAGGCACCTCTTTCTGTTGCTGTAAGACTAGTGTCCTCCAGGCACCTCTTTCTGTTGCTGTAAGACTAGTGTCCTCCAGGCACCTCTTTCTGTTGCTGTAAGACTAGTGTCCTCCAGGCACCTCTTTCTGTTGCTATAAGACTAGTGTCCTCCAGGCACCTCTTTCTGTTGCTATAAGACTAGTGTCCTCCAGGCACCTCTTTCTGTTGCTGTAAGACTAGTGTCCTCCAGGCACCTCTTTCTGTTGCTGTAAGACTAGTGTCATCCAGGCACCTCTTTCTGTTGCTGTAAGACTAGTGTCCTCCAGGCACCTCTTTCTGTTGCTGTAAGACTAGTGTCCTCCAGGCACCTCTTTCTGTTGCTGTAAGACTAGTGTCCTCCAGGCACCTCTTTCTGTTGCTGTAAGACTAGTGTCCTCCAGGCACCTCTTTCTGTTGCTATAAGACTAGTGTCCTCCAGGCACCTCTTTCTGTTGCTGTAAGACTAGTGTCCTCCAGGCACCTCTTTCTGTTGCTATAAGACTAGTGTCCTCCAGGCACCTCATAAGACTAGTGAGGTTAGCTTGAAGGTGGCTGTATCTCCAGGAGCCTCAGTCTAACCACTATGCCCTTTCTAACCTCCCTGCTCTTGACTTGTATTGACCGGTGTGGGAAAGGACTAGTAAAGATATCGACTGGAACAAGAGTAATCCGATAACGTCTAAATGAACACTGACTGGAACACAAATTGCTTGTGTCCTTCAGAAACCTTGCATGTCCAAAATGTCACCTTCTCAGGAATCAGGGGCGTGTGGTCTTCAGTGAATCTACGTTGACTGTTCTCATGAAGCTGCACCACTTTGGAGAAAGCCTTTCAGACACTTGTATTTAATCATTGTATAAAAGCCATAATGCTCTTTATTGGAATTATGGGTAATCGGTGCTGCTGATGTTGCTACTGCCTCTTGGATCACCGTCACATAGTCACAGTACAGAACTCTCTTGGGGATTACTGCTACAATTGACAGCAACAATAAAAATAATAATAATTTTATTTATAAAACATGTTTCAAAAAACAGGTACAAAGTGCCTCACAGAGACAAGTAAGTAAAACAGGTAATAAAAGACAAAGGACAAAAGGACAAATAAAACC
>JAXDDX010000195.1:545000-547500 GCA_034670405.1 Hoplostethus atlanticus
TTTCTGACTCTTCCTTTCTTTCTTACTTGTTTTTATTGCTTTTGCTGTTGATTTTGTTTCTTTTTATACTTCCTAAAGCGCTTTGTAACTGTGTATTGAAAATAAATATGATTTTATTATTATTATAAATAATTTGCAATATTATTTTTGGGTCAGCTAGTGTTTGTTTTAGCCTACTTGGAGCACCGGGTGGGTGGGGTTTACCACATCAGCACCATTCAGATAGTGTCAGATAAGTAGAGTCTTAAATAAACTAAACCTTCTGGGTGTTTTGTCCAACGCCAACCATCTTCCACCTATATAGGCTAAAACAATCCAGAAATTGTCACTATAGGCTCTATTTTTTGAATCAATGGCGATTTGGTGATGGAGGAGATCCATCTGGAGCGGCTCCACCTCAAAAGCTTCTTCTTCAGAGGAAGCTGATGTCCTGACAGCCTGGTTAACCAATCAGGATGAGGAGATATTGATAGAGATATTGAGATAGTGAGATCATCCTCAGGTTGTTGTCCGTGTGTCATGGTGCATACTGACTCTGTTCACACCACAGCCATGTGTATGTAGTCAGAATGAAAACTGTTGAGGGATTTATATCAAATCAGATCAACCAACATGTCCTCCACAAAGAGCTGGTGATCTTCTGAACAGGATCTGTCATGTGTGATCTCTTGGGAGAGCCATGGAAGTAGCACAGAACATGCCTGCACTTTGTAGCGTGTGCTTTTGACATGTTCTGAGCAGGCGGGTGGCGAGCACAAATCCCCATAATCCTTGACACCAATGAATCCAATGAATCAATGAATCCAAATTGCACTGCACTGCTTGATCATTACTGACACGCCCCCTACTGATCGTTACTGACACGCCCCCTACTGATCGTTACTGACACGCCCCCTACTGATTGTTACTGACACGCCCCCTACTGATCGTTACTGACACGCCCCCTACTGATCGTTACTGACACGCCCCCTACTGATCATTACTGACACGCCCCCTACTGATCGTTACTGACACGCCCCCTACTGATCGTTACTGACACGCCCCCCCACCACTTTCCTCCCACTTAGGCACAGTCAAGTTCACAGTGACTCACCAAAATACCAAACAGGCGCAGGTGAGAAAAAAACCTTGCCCAACGAAATGCCACTTCGCTGGCACAAACCCACCGTAGAGGTCATCTAGGTAAGCCATTAAAGACTGGTGGTGGCCTGGTGGAGAAGCATGGAGGAACTGAATCACCTGGCTCACAGACAGTGAACACATATGACCATGGCCTCAGATCAGTTCAGTTCAGTTCAACCAGAGAAGCTAAAACAGAAGTACAGGGCATCATCAGACACCATGGACTACCCAAAGCAAACAGTGTGAGTGTGTGTGTGTGTGGGTGCATGTGTACATGCTTTGGTGTGTGTGTGTCCATCAGATGTCAGCTGGCCCACATATATGACCCACATGGCTGGATGGACACGACAGCGTTTACATCCACGGAGCATCCCGCCGGACGCTCAGAGTTCAGCCTGCTTTCTGTTGACCCACAGTCCCAGTTTTCATCACATGCTTGCTGAACTACTGTTTCACTTTTGTTCCAACCTCCAGAGGGATGGGTTGATCACATTTGGTTCTTTTTTTCTTCCATCAGAAGTTACAAGAAATGGCCTGGTGATGTTTAAAATGTTGAAAGTTTGATGTCGCTGTAATCAAGACAGCACAGTGTGCAGTTCTGCTGCAGGACAGACAGGATAAAAGCCTGAAGGAGGACTTTTACAATGGCTGCCACTGTGGGGGCCACAGCCGGGGACATCTGAAATGACAGCTTATGTGTGGAATGGATTTCGCAGCTCTTAGAATGATGAAATGGACTCAGCATGTAGTATACCACCAAGGGCATTTTCAGTTAGAGTTAGCAAATTAAAAGAAACACATTGTTTTCTCTGTGTACATGGCGCAAAAGAGCATTTATTTTGAAAGACGGCCAAGTCCGGACAGACAACGAGAGAGAGAGAAACAGAGAGAGAGAGGGAGGTAGAGTACAAAATCAATAGTTTTAATGAATACCCTCAGTTTTCATCCCTCCCTCATCCACCCCTTCTTGTTCTCTCTCTCTTCGTCCCGTCTCTTTTCTTGCCTACCTATGTTGAATGCACTTATTGTAAGTCGCTTTGGATAAAAGCGTCTGCTAAATGCCTGTAATGTAATGTAATGTAATGTAATGTGATGTGATGTGATGTCCCCAGGGTGCCTTCTTCTTCCCTTCTTCCTTTTCTTCCTTCTTCCTCTCTCTTTGTCTGAGAGGTTATACTGACCATCTACATGACTGCTGGAAGAAATTAGTGTTTCTGTCTCATCTCTTTCTCCCTCTGTCCCTCTCTCTCTCTCTCTCTGTCTCTCTCTCTCTCTCTCTCTCTCTCTCTCTGTCTCTTTCTCCCTCTGTCCCTCTCTCTCTCTTCTTTCACCAGAGCCTTTATAGTTGTTTGCCTTCCTGTCGTTGTGTCGTCCCATC